>UXGC01000115.1:0-322301 GCA_900480045.1 Eurytoma adleriae
GGAAACGTCGTAATTTCGGCTCGCTGTTGGCGAAAAATAGTATACACACCTCGGGAAGTAAAAAAGAATGCCTCAGAGACTATTCTTATTTTACTTCCCTAGGTGTGTAATATACTATTTCGCCACACGCTCGCCGATAATACCAGTTTTTCACCCCGCGGTGCTTTGAAAATTCGGTAATTTCGATCCGCTGTGTACTCTTTTGTCCTCTTTATAGGTAAAACATTAACATGTATTGTTAGAAATAAAGTATAATGAAGAAGTGTCAATTAGTCATTTTCAACATAAAAAAAATTGTAATTATTATTTTGTAAACATACAAATACAATTTATATTTAGCCATTTACTTTAAAAAATTTTTTATCATATTCGCATAATTAGAAAATAAGAAAGCTTAAATTTCAACAATAATGTCCTAATTATTTAATTAATTTGTTTTGAAAAAGTTATTTATTATAAAAGGTTCTGATTAACCTTCTAAATAAAATTTGATTCAATGTTTTATATCAATAATTTACTGTATATAGAAATTATAGAACTTCCTTTGCAAATTTAAATTGCATTTGCACATATTTCTTTTGTAGTTAAATACACAATTGATATTAAAAAAATATTATATTAACTGCTTTTTTATATTTTATGCTTGGTTCTTAAGTACTGTGTACATAAAATGAAGATAAATACATCTTGTTCTTATCATGCATTATCTTGTTTAATTTTATATTAATTATAAAAGGGAGAGATTCCCGTGAATTAAATAAAATAAAATAAATAAATAAATAAAATTCAATGCAAAAATTTATATTAGATATTATTTATTATTTACAAGATCCTTTCATGTAATTCATATTTGAGCATCAAAATTCCTAATGATTTAACAATTTTTTCATAATTTACAAAATTATTTTTAGCTTAAATCATTATTTCTTGTGGATAATACCTCGAAGATCTATCCTACAGAAAGTTTGCAAATGCCAGCACAACTTTATTAACTTACAATCATGAATTAGATACCGTTGATCACAACATTTTTGTATCAAAATTTACAACTACATATCTTACATGTAAATAAAAACCAGTACAACAAAGCCAAAAATTATAGTTCAAGTAAAGCTATCTTTACACTCTTATTCACAATGTTTTAGCACTGCACAACCTAAGTGTTCAGTCAATAAAATTTAAAAACCTGTCATTACACTTTCTTCACAATTTGCACAACATCTTCATCATTCAAAACATGATCTTTTCCTACTTTTTGTGGCTGGTGTTTTACAGAAGAACCCCAGACAAGAGCATATTTAAATTCCTTTGCAATTGTCCTGTGCAATTTGTTGCAAAAATCTTCAATACTTCGTTTTTCTCTATTTAACACAACAGGTGAATTATAGTCAGGCAGCTGACCTTTTGGTTTAGTATAGATCCTAACAAGTTGCAAATATTCCCACATTTTCTCTAGTAAATCGTCAAAATTCCATTTGTGATGAGCCGATATGGGAACGCAATGTGGTATTTTATAAATAACATCCAGCTCCTCAATGCTAATTTGATCTATCTTGTTTAATAAATAAATGCAAGGTATATATATTCTATTACCTTCAATAACATCAATTAAATCATCAGATGTAGCATCGTATCTAAGAGTAATATCAGCATTATGTATTTTGTACTCTGATAATATACTCTTTACAGTATCAAGATCAAGTTCAGATTGCGGACACGTAGTTTGTAAATTTATACCACCCTTATCTTTCTTTCTAAAGTTAATATTTGGTGGTTGCTTATTTAACCGAATCCCAAAGCCCTCCAATTCATGCTCTAACAATCGCTTATGTCCCAATGGTTTGAGTACATCTAAGACTATGAAAATTAAACTACAAGTTCTAGCAACTGCTATTACCTGCCTTCCACGACCTTTACCATCCTTAGCACCTTCAATAATACCTGGAAGATCCAGAAGTTGTATTTTTGCACCTTTATATTTAATGCAACCAGGAACTGTCGTGAGAGTGGTAAACTCGTATGCAGCAACTTCAGAGTATACTCCAGCAAGTGTACTGAGAAGAGTAGACTTTCCAACAGATGGGAACCCTACAAATCCAATTCGAGCATCACCAGTTTTTGCTACTTCGAAACCTTGCTCACCACTGCTACCTCCTCCCTTGGGAGTGATTAACTCTCTCCTCAACTTTGCAAGTTTTGCTTTTAATAAACCTAAATGGCCAGACGTTGCTTTGTTCTTTTGTGTCCTGGCCATTTCAGCTTCGATAGCTGCAATTTTTTCTAAAATAGTACTCATTGTAATGAAATATTTATAAACTTTCTCTACAATAAAATTACTAATTCAAGTAAACTTAATTTCTTTTAAAATGTGCTTTGAATAAACATTAAGCAACAAAGACTCTACTTAAGACATCTCGATTAATCTGAACATTAAGGCCAATCATTTGTAGAAGGAAATGCTGCAATGAAAAAAAAAAATAAAAATGTTATTTTAAAATCTTTTTTATTTGTATCATAATTTTTATTACATTCACAATTATTTTCTCTTAGTTTTTACACTATTATCATGTAATAAATACTCTATTACTATAAACGCTTCTCAGTCTCACCTCTTTCCCCTTGTATGGCCTGTAACAGACAAAAATAACACACCTCATTAAAAATCTGTATAATTCAAACCGTGCAAAAGTTAATTAATATTTGTTAACTTCAGTTGGTAGTGCATGTAATGAATAATCATCTTACTCAGTGATTCGGTATAAGGTGTCATCATGTTAAAAAATTAAAAATGAACTCTAATTTTCGTATGCATTATTTTTGGAGCAATACTCGATAAATTGATTAAATTACAAAAATATTCGTTAAAAAGCGTGGCAAATGCGATTATAATGAATAAAAGATATGAATATTTATTGGAATATCACAATTACAAAGTGATGTTCGCGGATTACAAAATATGTTAAAGTATAACCTAAACAGTGTAATATTCTTACCTTCCATCCAATGTTGTCGTGGAGCAGCTGCCGTCGCGAATAAAATGCAATAAATACTCTTTAACGCGAATTTACTTTACATCGCGAAAATAAATTAAAATACCGTAATGATTTTATAAAAAAAAGCGTTGAAGTTAACGGCTTAAAGATTCCAGATAGTTCGACGAAGCGTGCGGCATCTCCGCTGGTCCCTGAAAAAATGAACGATCGAGAGAATATGGTCGAAAGTTGAAGGCGCCGCAGCTCAACATGGATAATTCGCATGAAACACGGAGCACTCAATGGAAACGACGAATTTTATTTTCATTTTTCTAAACTATTTAATTGCTTGCCATTAAAAATGCACTCCAAAAGTGATTTTTCTAATGAATATAATTTTTAAAAACAAATTTTTAAGAATAATTAAATACTCATAGAACTTTTTAAAAATTTAAAGTCAGGATTATTTTTGTCCAACTAAAATTTAAAATTTCAATTGATCTATTCTATTGATGTAAAAATTAAATACACGGAAAAGTGCATTTAAATAATATCAGATTATTGAAAAAATAATAGTGGATGAATAAAATATATTTATTCCAATTTAACAATGCATCTTTGTATTCGAACTGTTTTATTCGTTGCATATATAATTAATAAAACTACCACTTTACCGACAGTCGTTTTTTAATTACTGCAAAAAATTGCAACGGAATGAATGATTCTAAGATGTGAAATGGGTGTGCACCAGTAAAAGATTTTTATTGTTATTGGTACTTCGTCTTCATCAATTTTGTAAATACCTAAACGATTTCGCTGCGTTCAAAATTAGCAAACTGCTGAGTCAGTATTTATAGGTCAGTATAGCAATATGTACATAATTTTGGTCACTATTAAATTTATTTTAGTTTAATTTAAGTATTACAATAGGTTTTTCTTTCTTTCTGATATCGATTAATTAATGTAAAGCTTTTATAAAATCTCATTATTATTCTGCCGGTTGAAATTAATAAGTTAGGTTAGGCCGATGTAAACTGAGATACTAAAATTGCTCATCAGTGTAAAACTGTCTGAATTTATATTCAATTTCCATTTTTAGTTACTCATCATAAAATGGACGAATTATCTGCCCATTTGTCACAAATTAAAATTCCTGATTCTAACAGTAAAGTGTACAAGGACGAGTGTGTGTTATCATTTGATAATCCAGTATGTACTTTATATTTATTTGCACTTAGTTTATTTTTCATATGTTTGATTTTTGTTATTTAAAATTATTTATTTATTGTTTTACATCAGGAAACTCCTACTGGCTTGTATGTAAGTTTATCTAGTTTTCTGGGATTTGGAGTCGATTATGTTATGAAATATTTTGTAAATACTGGAAATGCGGTGTATTTGCATATTAACAGGATAAAACATGAAGTAGGTATAATCCTTGAGATTTATTTTAATTAACATTAGATATAGATTTTGTAATATTTTATATTATTTTTAGAAACCTGTAGAAGAAATTGCAGATGGTCCAGATAAAAAGATTACTCGATTAGCAATTGGAACACCTGGAGGTTTTAATCCAGATGCATCGAAATATACTTACGAGGAAAAATATGAAATAGTAATATTACCAGCATTTACAACCATTCCTTATCCAAATGATGATTTACCTAAACAAGTGAGTAATGTTAATAAACATTAAATAATTGTATAAAAGTATATTACCGTCTTCAAAAGTTCATAAGGAATAAGCTACTGTTTTAAATATTTTGAATTAGGTCCAACTTTCAGTGGAAGCTGTTTTAGCAGCTGAATCGGCTTTACGAATTGCAGAAAAAGAAGCTTTAGCTGGTACTTGGGATGGAGAAGCACGGGTTATTACCAGGTAAGTATGCGAAAAATTGCTTCAGCTAAAATAAAAATTAAAAAATATTTATTTATTTTTATAACAGGCATCTTGATTTGCCTCAATTAAACAATGGCAAAAAAATACCACCTAGTGGTTGGAAGTGTGAAAACTGTGACCTCACATCAAATTTGTGGCTTAATTTAACGGATGGAGCTATTTGCTGTGGTCGCAAATTTTACGATGGAACTGGTGGCAATGATCATGCAATAGAGCACTATCGTTCGACTGGTTATCCATTAGCAGTTAAATTAGGAACCATAAACAAAGATGGGAAAGCAGATGTTTATTCCTATGACGAAGATGATATGGTTGAAGATCCTAATTTAGCAATTCATTTGGCTCATTGGGGTATCAATATTGCTCACATGGAGAAAACAGATAAGTCTATGATTGAACTAGAATTGGAAGCTAACCAAAAGTTTGGAGAATGGATTGCAATGCAAGAGGGAACTAACAAACTTACACCTGTGTATGGTCCTGGTTTTACAGGACTTGTAAATTTAGGAAATTCTTGTTACATGAACAGTGTTATGCAAACATTTTTTACAATTCCAGACTTTGTTAATAGGTTTGTTTAATTTAAATTAATTAAATATTAATTGGTAAATGAATAGTGGATCATTAACTTTATTAAAATTAAACTTGTAGGTATGTTACAAAAGCTGACGAGATTTTTGGTCAAAATTGGAATGATCCACCAAATGATTTTAATACACAAATGTAAGCTAAAAAATATTTAATTAAAAAAAAGTTTCTAAATGCATTAAAGTTAATAAATACGTTTTGCTAATTCAAGGGCTAAATTAGGTGTTGGATTATTATCAGGAAAATATTCACAACCTCCAGAATTTAAAACTGATGATGAAGGTCGTCAAGGAATAGCTCCAAGAATGTTTAAAACTATAATCGGTCGTGGACATCCTGGCTTTTCATCAAATAGACAACAAGATGCTCAAGAATTTATTTTGCATTTAATTAATCTTCTAGATGTAAATATTACTATCTTAATAATTTTTTATATCAAATTTGCATTTAATTTAATCATTTATGTTTTGCAGAGGAATAGCCGTCATGAAAGTAATCCTGCCGAGTGCTTCAAATTTAAAGTTGAAGAACGGTTCCAATGCAGTTCTGGTAAAGTGAAATATACTTCCAGACCAGAATATTTATTACCTTTACCAATTCCAATGGATATGGTTTTAAATAAGGTTGGCAATAAATAAATAATTTTTTAAAAATTTTAATTGCTAAGTTAGTTAAAAATTGTTATTTTATTAATTTAAATTCATTTTTATTTATAAAGGAAGAAGTTGCAGCTTATGAAGCTGAGAAGACTAAAACTGGAATAGACAAAGCTAAGTCTGATCCAAATCAGATTGTGAGACCACGCCTGAAACTATCTTCTTGCTTAGAATGTTTTGCAAAAATCGAAACTGTTGAACAATTTTATAGTTCTGCTCTAAGTGATAAAACAACTGCCACCAAGTAAGTTATTAAAAAATGGTATATTGTTCAATATGTATTCATTCATTCAATTATATTGAAATTATAGAACTACTCGACTAGCCACGTTTCCTGATTATTTGCTAATTCATTTGAAGAAATTTACTGTCAAAGAAGACTGGACACCTATCAAATTAGATGTCGCTGTTGAAATGCCAGATACGTTAGATTTAAACTTTTTGAGGGGTAATGGTATTCAGCCAAATGAAGAATTATTACCAGAAATAAATACAGCACCACCTCCTCCAGTCTACGACCAAGCACTTCTCAGTCAGTTAGCAGAGATGGGCTTCCCAGTTGAAGCTTGTAAAAGATCGCTATACTTTACGCAAAATAGTGGATTGGAGGCTGCTTCACAGTGGTTAATGGAGCACATTTCAGACGATGATTTTTCAGATCCGTTTGTGCCTCCTGGTGCAGATGCCAAAAAAGGTATAATATAATATTTTTGGTTTAAAAATGTTATGCAATTATTCTACTTATTACATCATTGTAAAACATGAAAATTAAATGCATTTAACTGTTAGAAAACGCAACTTTTGTACCAAATGAAGCAGCCTTGGAGATGGTCATGAACATGGGTTTCTCTAAAGAGCAAGCTACTAAGGCACTGAAGGCTACGAACAATAACTTAGAACGTGCAGCAGATTGGGTGTTCAGTCATATCTCGGAACTCGATAGTATGGACATGGAGGTTGATAATACACCACCAGAACCTTCATTTAGAGATGGAAGCGGTCGTAAGTTGCTACTGCTGTTCAAATATTTTTAATTTGCAAAACAATATTAATCAGTCATGTTTTACTTCCAGAGTATAAACTAGTAGGATTTATAACTCATATGGGCACTTCAACTATGGTTGGACATTACGTTTGTCATTTGCTGAAAGATGGAAAGTGGACAATATTTAACGATGAAAAAGTAAGTTAGAAGAAAATGAATATTTCAAATACTGTTGTCATACGTGATATATCTAAAGATGATACTATACAAATTGTACATTTAAAAAACAAATATTTATTTTTAGGTTTACTCATCAGAGAAGCCACCTAAAGAATTAGGATTCATATATTTATACCAACGCTACTAATAATTATAGCTTTATAAAAAACCGTTGTTTTTGTATAAATTTATTACTTTTTCTAAGAATATCAAATAATCAAAGTACTATGAGAATTCCGGATTATTTAAAATTTTCTCATTTTTATAATTAATGTAAATATCTTTCAAAAATTAATAAAAAATATTACACGTGATAAAATTTATCTTCTTTTCAATGGCGCAATTTTACAGTGTAAAATAAATTTAGTTTAATATTCTTACCATTATAACATAGCTGATCGTTAATAGTTTATTTAGATTATAAAACTAAAGGAATTTATTATTCTTCATGAGGAAATCTTGCTCACTGTCAGATATATAATTATATTATATTGTGCATTTATCCAGTACGCATCGAGTAAGTGGACGCTTATTTAATTTCATAAATGATTTTTTTTAAGATTTTAACATTTTAGACCTACACTCGCCCCCGAATTTTCCGCTTCTCGGCGGGAGCTACCCGGGTAAAGGGCCTTAGCGGAGTTTGTCTAGTAATAGCCGACCGGTCGAAAGGGGAGGCCAGTGAGTACTGAGGAACAACGACGAGACCCGGAAGAAGCTCGCAGCCTCTCCAGAGTCGCTCAAACCAGGGAAGCTTAACGACGGCTGTGCGCCCGTGAGACATTTATGCAGCACGTGACTCGGATCCCCATTATTTAGCTTTGAATTTAAATGATATATCTTTTGATTTTCGCTACAACAAAGAGAAGAACAAAAGATAGAAGATCTCGATAATTAACTAAGGCAATATATTGTTGAAGGGAAAAAGAAAAGGGAGGTTCCTCACTTTACCAGAAATTCTGATGCTACCAGCAATTCCAACGAGAATATAGAGTTTTCAAGGGTAAGAATTAATGTACAATTGTACAAATTCCAAAAGACGCAGCATTGCAAATTAAATATTATCCAAAAACTATAATAAGGAAGTCTTTTTGCATGGTAAAATTTTTTTCTTTATTCATATCAATGGCACAAATTTACAGTATGAAATAAATGCAGACTAATATTTGCACCATTTATAATCTGAGTTGATCATCGATAACACATTTATATTATAAAATTAAAATAATAATTTACTATTTAAGTACTTCATGAGAAAGTATAAGCAACTCTCAGAAATATAGTTATATTACATTTATGTATTTACCCAGCAACATTAATGTGACCAGCCATCCTTCCAGGTTGAACTACAGTTTTTTTAAATCCATCTTCATTAAAAATTTTCTCATGACTGTACCACGCGATAGTGAAATAAGCGTAATAACATATTACTATTAAGAATACTTAGCGTTAAAAAAATCTTAATAAATACTTAAGTCACAGCGATCAAAGTATTTCATAAATTTTGTTCAACAAATTAAAAATAACAATTTATTTGTCTTGCTTAAAAATTTGTGACATTTTCAACTTTTACATAATAGTTACAAACAACATTTCTTGTTCAATATTATAATGTAGTTATGTTTTTTTCTTAGTACTTAGCAATTAATTACTTCAAGTGTGTTCAAATTTTCTTTGCAAAAAGTGTACAAGACAAATTTCTCTAAAAAAATATTTTCTACATTAATATTCTTTACAGGAAATTTCTCTCATAATATATCGATATATAACTCTTCAAAATTCTTCATAAAAAAAAATAATGCATTTTATATTACAAAATATGATATATCTGTGAATATCTTGTACTACTTTCGATACAATTAAAAGCTAATTTAAAAATTATTTGCAGTTTTGATTTTCATTCGGTTATTGGCACTGTTGTCAATAATATCATTTGTTGGTGGTACAGCATAAATAATATTGTCACCGTCCTTCTTAAAAGTTGGCTCTGTTACCTCGGGTATCACTTCAATTTTTAATACTTTCCTCTTGTTTCCAAGCATACATTTAAACTTTACGTCAACAGTTACTAGCAAATCAGAACCTCGAATTCTACAATAACAAAATAAAAATTTATTCACAATTCAAAATATATAATAATGTACACATTTTTTAACGCCCCATGTAAGAAATGCTAATTTTGCGTAACGAGGGCTAAATAATAGTGTTCGACACACGAGCAAAAGATGATTCTCGTGACTTATGCGAATGGTACCACAGCACTGCTTGGAATTACACTCGTCCGAGAATCATTTCTCTTGCACTAGCATCGAAAAAATGCTATTTTCTTTTAAAATTACAATAAACTTACTGATGATATGTGTTGCTTAAAATTCCTACGAGTTCTCCAATTTTATCGTCTTTTGTCACGATGGAAGCAATGAAATCGTTACCATGATTGGAATGAATTATAATCAATTGATCTTTTCCCGGCGACACGCTGAGCCCCGTGATTTCAGCAATGTTCATTACTTTCTTCATATTTTTAAACTTTACATTATCCAATTTGTACAGAGCCTGCTCTGTTATTACCATCACACGATCCGCCTGCTTACTGAACCTGCAATCATTTCAAGAATTCGTTTGATTATACTTCCGTTTGTACGTACTTATGCAAGAATTAAAAAGTATTATTACTTATTCGTTTTCTTTATAAAGGCACTGAATAATACAGATTTGAAGTGGTCGGCATTTTTAAGATTATTCATTGACGTATTGTAGATGTCATTGTGATTGTTCTCGCTGAATAGTGAAAGATAATTACCCTCCCACCTTCTATCTTGACCGTAATACTGGCGTTTCGAACGCAACACCGAAGCTGCAGATATCTGTGAAAAAATTTATTTAATTACTTTTGGTCCCAAACTGTTAATATTTATCAATACTGGTTTAAATAATTGTCCAAGTTTCACCTTGAGGCTTAACTGCGGCCACTCTTCCCTGGGTATTTTCTTTAAAATCATCCAACTGTACCACCTGGCATACATCATTTTGAGTAAAGGTACAACCGACTTGACAGCATAGTTCTCCTTAGGCCAGACTAAATGTTTGCCATAGTCCCTCATGTTCTTTGCATCTTTGAATGTATCCCTCAGTTCGGTTATGTAGGTGCGCTTCTTGTATTGTCTGTAGTACTGAATGATAACGTAAGCAGCCTTCAATCTTCTATAATACCTCCGAGCCATGAAACCTCTGGCCATCTTTTGAATTAATATTGCTATACTGGGAATAAGATCACTTCGAGCCTGTGAAAAGATGTTGTTATTTAGAATAGTTCTTACTTTTTTAACATTCGGGGGTAACATTCAATTTTGTCAAGATTCCGTTTCATGCGCATTTCTAAACAATACATAATTGACAATGTGTCAGCGAAGTTTTAAGGTCACTCATGCTTTTTAAAAAACTTCATTTTTGAATCTAATTTTTTTCAAGATAAAAATAATAAGTTTTATATGCAACTTTAAATATTAAGCTAAATAAAATAGACATTTGTTTATTACGGCAATAAATGCTTACTACTTTTAAAAAACATAAAAGTCGTGTCTAAATTTGTAAACCATACGCTTAAATATATATTCAGATGCAAAAAAATACCACCATGCTGAATCATTCATATTAATCTCAATTAACGTTAAAATAAATTATTTTTTTTTAATCTTTTTCAAGTTATTTAATCGCGGACACATTTGTCATTATCACGCTTATTGCATGATGCAGGCATAAAATTAAATAACAGATATGCATAATTCTTTACTGATAAGCAATTTGATTTACCCAACAATAATTTGCACTAATTTTGGTATCACCTAGACTACACATATTGATTTATTAATGATTTGTCGATTATAGCAAATTTATAAACAACAATATTAAAATAAGTACCTTTTCAAGTACGAATAGTGTACGAGGTGAACGAATAAATATTTTTGTGTGTCCATACTGCACGTCGTTAGAAAAACCTTTTTCATCCATCATTTTTTTTACACCATCTTTGTCATTGCCTCTATAGTTAGGCCACGTATACTGCGATATCATTTTGTATCTACAAGTAAAATAAAGCAAAGTGAGTTAACCATTTATTAATAGTAAAATATAAATTTAAATTTAAATTACCGCTTTAAAAATTTATCATAACGTTGTCTGTAGGCAAAACCAGCTCGCCTAACTAATATATTTTCTACGAGTCCCAAGTAGCGAACCTGGTGAGTTACTCTTTCTTCGTCAAACACAACCGGGGATTTAACTTCGTTTGGTTTAATACACCTTACGTAGAACGGTTCCTTACTAGTAAGATTTTTTATAAGCGCTATCATAGAATTTTTGAAAAGAGTTCCTGCGGTCAAAGGCCGTTTTGTGGTCTGCAATGATATTTTCATTAATTATTCTTAAAAATAATGTTTATCTATTGCGTTAATATTTGAAATACCTTTGTAATATCTTGAGCACCTTCAGGCCACATAGATTCTATGATTTTATTTTTACTTTTGAACAATAATCGTTTGAAATCTTGAAATAGCGTATCCTTATTCTTATCTAAAAATCCATTAATATTGTACACTACGTCACCAGCATAGTGTTTTATTCTGAATTGGGTTTTGTGGTCCAATTCTTTGTCCGTAGGTTTCAATTGCCGAGATGTGTAGTGTTTGTGATCAACTAATTTTTTATCCATAGCTTCAAGTAGCATCTGTAACAAATTCATCCCATCATTTACATTTTTATATTCAAGATACAAATATGCTTCAAAAGATAACTGTTATACACATACTTCATCTGTCACTTTACCCACGTTAAGGCAAGCTTCGTCCATAATAGACAAAATTCCTTTATGATTTTGCTCGACAAGATTGCAAATAATTTGATTATTGAAATATTCAATGTTCTGCCACTCAATGCCCTCCCTCTTGTATTCCTCTTGCTCTTGCTTCAAGACCAATTCTACAAATTATCAATAAATTTTATGTCACTACCATCCTCAACAAAATAATACTAAGATGAAATGCAAGAACATTTTGTTTACCAATAAATAGCTGTTGCAACTTTTCATTGCAGTAGTTGATGCAGAATTGCTCAAAGCTATTAGAGTCGAATATTTCGAAGCCGTAGATATCTAACACGCCGATCAGTGTTCTGTATCGCTTGTGTGTGTTGCTGGAAGTAACGTTAATCGTGTCGTTAATGCGAGACACGATCCATGTGAACAGTCTGTCGTATACAGCCTTGGCCAAGGCGTCTCTGCCGTACTCCGCCTCTATCAGAGTATGCGTTTTCTGCATGACTTCACCTCCCGCGGCAATTACCCTCTGAGTTAGCGCGTCGCTGAGTTCGGTCGGGCTCACTGCCAGCAAATGTGCGGCATCGTTCAGTGCTTTGTCACCTTTTAATGTGACTTTATCCTCGTCGAGTGCAAATGTTATATTACCCTACAATTGAAGCATTTTTTTATTTTAATACGCATTTTCGATATCAATGTACTAAAAATAAATCGAAATCAATGAAGAAAATTTGTGTACCAAATGCAGCACTCCAGCAATGATGTTCCAAATGGTCTGGTTCTCTACTTGTGAAAATCCGAGGGTGGACATGGCACTAATAACGGCTTTGTAGTCGCTTTTGTCGTTTGAAGTCATTTGATTATTGTTCCCTGCGCTATTTTTAAGGTAGTTGTAATTGGAAAGATCCCTCACTAAGCGCAGATTCTTTAAATCAGTCTCGTTACAACCATTGAGCATCTGAAAGTCAATAACATAATAGTCAGCATTATATAAAATTTTATGAAAAAAAAAAATATATATGTCACTGTACCTGATAGAAACAGTGGAAATTCCTCTCTCCTTTCTGTTGATAAACGACCCTGGATTTTTCCAACAAATAATTCGTAACATCACCACCGATCGGATCACCTTTAAAGTCGAAATTGATGTCCATGTATTTGCCGAATCTCGAGGAGTTATCGTTTCTGTTAGTTTTGGCATTTCCGAAGGCCTCCAAAATGGAATTAGATTGAATCAAGATGTTCTTTACCCTGCAAATATGTACACCGTTTATTTTTTGCATTGTGACGCAAACGCCGATATGTTTGCTTTGCTTAAAGAGGACACGGGAGACAGGACTTTCTCGCGCTTAGTATGGAAAAAAAATTGCACATCATTTTATGCGCTTCAGTGAAGTTTAGTACCCTATTAGAGCGACGCTTAACAATAAAATTACCAATTAATAATTAACTTTCAAATTAACGTTGTAATTATCTTTAACAATGCTTGCTATAAATTAAAAACGTTTTCAGTGATTTTAAAATTTCTGATCTACATAAATTTAATAAGTTCTTTAAAACATAAAAAGAAAATACGTATATTATAAATAAAAATATTGAATTTTTTTTAATACAACGATATCTATTTCAACCGAAAAAAAGTGTATATCAATACCGGAAGAGCGCTGACGCTCTCGTCTACAAATTAAAATAAAAACTCCTATCTCGAGGAAATTTCATTTTCTTCCGTACATTAATTACAATTAATGAACCTCAGGCGCGGATTTTTCATTGGAGAAAAATCGAGTCGCATGCGTCGCCTAGATACGGGCGCGGATTATTAAGCCTCGTTATCGTGCATTGTATAACCAATCGGCGATAATGCGGCGCGCACTGGCGGCCGACCTTCGCTCGCTCGATTGTCGACAAAAAAAAGGAGCAGAAAAGTTGGAATCGAGCGCTGAGAAGGAGGTGGCGAATTTTGGGCGTCGGTCACCTCTCGATTTCCTGCTGGCCGTCGAGATTGGTGACGGCGGCGATGTACTTCATGATGATCTTGCTGGCCTCGGTCTTGCCCGAACCCGACTCGCCACTGATGACGATGCAGGTGTCGCGGCCCTGCTGCTTCATCTCCTTATGCACCGCATCCGCGATCGCGAAGATGTGCGGCGGGTTCTCGAACAGCTCCCGATCTGTGGATGGTCAAGATTTATATTTAGTTTTTTTTCTTAAGTCTTTCGTTAAAAAAAAAAGAATTTATTTTAATCGTTTAGTTGTTTTGTTTTTTAATTTTTTTTACTTTGCTGTGTCTTGAAATAAAAGTTTGACGTAGGTTTAAGTAATTTTATTTACGGTTTGCTTCTATTAATGAAATTCTATACTTGTTCGACGCTTTCTTTTATTTTATATTATATGTGTAATAGGCAGAATCGAAATTGTACGTCGCGATGATAATAATTTTACGTACGCTTCTATGCAAACTTTTAGTGTTTATACAATTTTTTTTTGTTTTGTTTGCTCGGCATTTTTATAGACGCGCAGAATTCCTGGCTTTATTTATTTTCGATTTAAAGGCAAGAAATGTACGCTTTGCCTTTTTCGAACGTTATCTCGAAAACCGTTAAAGATACGCTAAAGCGGATGAACTGCTAGTCGCTTATCTATTATACTAAAAGAAGTATACGCGTGTGACTTTTGCAGAATTATTTTACCTACAATTATATTTTAGAATAGAACACAATAAAAGAGAATTACAAATTTTAATTAAACGATTTATATTATGATAGAAAGTGTAATGCAAAATCTTAATAAATTTCATCATTTAATCAATTTTAAATTTAAGACTGTAGATATAAACGTACAAAAAACTTCATTTTTATTTTTAAATACATCGATACGTAAATGTATTGTTTATATCAAAAAGTACATTATAAATGAAATTGGTTATCTTATTTTTATCGAGCTTTCTTTTATTTAATTGTTTGAATAGTTAACTGTACTTTTTACACAGTACATTTACATTTCATAATTTTCAGGTAATAAAATCACTTTTATGCACTTTAAAGCTACGAGCGATTTCCCTACATAACAGGATTTTATCGCTACTGCAGCGCTGATTATGCAATGAACTTTCATTTTTCCTATGCTTATTACATTTGTAAGGCAATAATGTCAAGAAGTTAAATATCGTGTCGCGTGATAAAAAACTTCCTTTTGTTTTTAAAACAAACACAACGCTAAAGGAGTTGCTATTTATTCTTACAAAATATTAGTGAGAAATATCCGCAGGATACGTAAAACTTTTCATAAATTTCTCTTTTTTAATGGACAACATCATTTACTGATAATAAAAAAAACTACTTCCTTATCGCATTACCTTTATATTTTTCGACATATTCCGTACTATAAATGTTTGTACTTCTGTATGGATTGACGCTGACGCATACTTCGCCAATGTAGGTATAAATTTTTCCTCCATGGAATCTGCAAAAGGAACGACATTAGTATTAGAGCAAAGCGATTATGTTTAAAATTGGGGCGTTATTCGATAAATTAAGATTTACGGTTATTGATAGCACATGATTTCTCGAGACACACTGTTGACGCAAATCTATCGGCTTTTCGAGGTGAAGGCACTCGAAATAATCTAAGCGGTCGTACTAACAATTTAAAAGGAATCATAGACTCACTATCGTCGCATCGATTTGTTAAATATTTTACAATGGCAAATTTCACAGAAAACGTATCTTACAAGATAATATGGACCTTATCATTTGTTCAATCGACGTTCGAGATAAAAAAATTGTTCTTGATAATGCGGGCGTTCGATCAGTTAAAATGTCCGTTATTTGTAAAAAAAATTTACGACAATTATTTCAGTGTCTATATAAACTTACGACCTATTGAGCTATTAAACATAGGCGTGAAATAATTTTCTATCAGTAATTTATTTAAGCTTTGTCGTTGATGAATCATAAATGAACTATACAATTTATAGGTAAAACAATTCAATTTATACCGCTTGAATGCTAATTACTTTGTAACTCCTGGCACACTCACCGAGTAAAAAGTCGCACTAAAAACTTTTCAAAACAGAATGAATCATCCTAAGTGTTTGAAATAGTTTATATATCTACCTTTTACATATAATAATTTATCAATAATCAGTAATCACCTCGCATATTTAAAAAAAAATAAGCAATTATCTAATTGATAAATTCCTCTCTGATAACCGCGTTACTTAAACATATATAACTTGAAAAATTTATCGCAAAAAAATTCGGTAAAAAGAGCGACACTCGCCGAGCTAAAAGTGAAAAGAGCGAAGCCTTCCGTCATTATCTTTCGCGCTGCCAAGTGAGCGCGCGTTCATTTTCTACCCAATTCGCGGAAATAATTGCACGTCATTCCCGTAACGAGCGTCATCCTCGAGGAGACCGTGCAGCGAAGCGACTCCCCCGTATACGCGCGCGACTTTCCCCTTGCCGCGGGAGTCCGAGGAGCGGAAAATCGCCGGCGCTTCCTCGCTCTCCTTTGCATCGTGGAATTTGGCCGGCGGCCGTAATAACGACACGTTCCCCGCTCGCGCGCGCATGCCGATGCCGCGACGCCCGCGGAATGCCAAATCCCGCCGCTTTTGTTTCTCCGCCTCGAGGCTTCGCGCACACGCGGGGTATACGCGCGCGGCCTCGACTCCTTTTCGCCGAGCTGCCCGTTTCTTTGTTTTTTTTTTCTTTTCTCGCTCGTTCGACTGGCTCTCCTCGCGGCAGAAGAGTTATGACGGCCGGAGAATCGCGTGGGCGGCGACGCGCTGCACGCACCGCGGAGACTCTGCTCCGCTGCAGCGTACTCGAGTGAAGCGGGCGCAAATTTCAGAAAATTTGCGCAAGAGCGAAATTTACGTAAGGGGGGAATGTTATCGGGCGCGACCCGTTTGCGCGCCGCCTTTCAAAATGCACTTTCCAAGCGAGCGGGGGATTAGATAATTTGACGAATTTTTAGCGATTCGAGTAGGCACGATTATTGGCGTGGCAGTTGCATAAACAAATGAGTTCATTATTTATAAATATGCGAGAGAACATTGAAGACGACGGTATTGATTGATAAAGCGATATAGCGCGATAGCTTTTGATCGTTCTCCAATTTACAATCAGTAAGATTGCTCGCGGATAATAATTTTATTTCTTTATTTTTTTTTTTAATACGGGTATTCATTTTTCAGCGGTGAGTCAAAATTTTCCAATTGATAAATTACTGTCGTCCGAGAATGTCACGTTGATTTTTATTCAATTGATTCATCCAACATTAATTACGTATACATGACACTTAATAAGTTGTGTTATTAAACATCTGCATGTTTAAGGAGTAGTTTATTTTTAAATTATTGACTCCATGACTTATCAGCGATTGGGGTATTCCCCGGCTCGAAAAGCATGTCAAGTGTTTCCAATCCAGCCCCACGTCCTCTCGAATAAAACGAGGCTTGGTGCATCGAGTTAATTCGTAGCTTTAGATAGTCGCGATATACTTTTTAAAATTCAAGAAGAAAAAGAGAGAATATTGAAATCAACAAACAATTGTTTTGTAAAAACTGTGTCAAGTTTACCGCGTACTAGCCTGAGAGAATAAGGCATCAACACAGGCATTAGATTACTCTATTATATTCCTCTATTATACTTCCTTTGAACTTTAAACCCACCTGTAGTTCTACTTATTACAATATTTCCAAATAAAGGCAAACGATAATATCTCATGATACTTTTTCTCCGCCGACCTTTCACCTTCACCTCCTTTAAAAGACCTACATACCGAAGCTCGAAAAAAAATTCTAAAGCAATGAATTATCGTTGCTGATCGTTCCGACGCTTTGGAAGCACCCGCTCGATCTCTCCCGTGAATCAAAAACAAATCTCCGGCGCTCGTACACCGGCCCGTTGACAAAAACATCTCCCGCGAGTTTCGACAATATTTTCACCGCGAGACGACACCCACGGCTCTCTCTCGGCCCGCCGGATTTTAAGAGGCCGATCGATGGCACCGTCACCGATGCGTCTGACATCATAGCCGCGCCGCGCGCCGTGACTCACACCCTCCGCGCGCGCGGCCCCAAGTGCCTGCGAGATGGAAAGCACACGCCTCTCGCGGGCCGTGCCGAGGCTTTTCCGAAAATAGACGAAGGACGTAAAAGCGCGACGTCGGAAGTCGACTTTTTTTTCGCCGACGCGAAAACGAGGAGCGCGTCGCTTATAAGCGGTATCGGACGGAGCGCGAAATAACCCGGTGGACCCCGCGCGCGCGCACTTCGCCGGCTTCTCTAGCGCCGATGAACTTGAGCTTAAGGCTGTTGAGCCGCCTTGTCGGACATGTGACTTACGTTTATTTTGCGTACGCTTTTTATTTGTTGTTATTCGGGATTTGAGAAATAACCCGAAGTAAAAGTGAGGAATCGAGATAGAAGGCGCTGGAAATTGAATGAATAATTAAAAGGAAGGCGTGCGAAATTACGAGGGAGGAGGTGAAATTTAAGGTGATCAGCTGCGATGGTAAAATCAGCCGCGGAGCGTTGCACTTTAATGAACGCAGCGGGAGTTGGAGTGCACGGTAATGGTTTTTACGTATTAGGAAGGAAAGCGTACGGGGAAGAGTGAATCACAAATCAATTTTCTTCCAATTAAACTCATTGAGCTCGAGAGCGAACCGTGGGTTTTTCTTTTAGCAGCGTAAAAAGCTTACGCGGACAATGAAGCTGCACTGATTCACGGAATCACTTGCCGCTTTGCTTTATAATAGACCAACTTGTTGGATTAATCATCGATCCATATTTAACAACCTTATGTCATTTGCATGCATTATCTTTTCCATTCTAGTAGTCGCTTGAGGTTTATATATCTGAAACATCTGTTTCTCGAGAATCGAGTATTTAATTGACTCAGAAAAAAGTCATCTTTGTTCTTTGATTACTCTTTTTGTTGAAAGAATAAATTAATTTTGAATAGATATATTCATTTTCTCGTAGTTTTAAAAACAAGGGTTCAAAGGCCAGGTAGTATTGAAGAAAAATTACTTAATCATTACTTCACCGATCTAAAATTGTTACTTATAAAGCCAAGGAAAAATTGGCAACCATCAGCTTATTTACCTTGCTGCGTTCAATTCCAATTTTCCGTTAAATATACACAGCAAAAAGTAAGCGATTTTTTAAGCCGAACAAATTACGCCGAAGGCCGGAGTGTGTACACAGGCATGTTTTGATCAGGTGTCGATGACATGAATGAAGCGACTGAGTGCATAACTCATCGCGCAACGGTCCGTAAATCAGCAAAAGTGCACCAATTTACTCGAAACAACGAGGCACCATTCACAGGCGCAGCACTCCACGGGCCACTTAAAGCCGAGGAGCTCCGCGCGAATCGCCGGCAGCGAAAAAACGGCCGACTCCCTCGGGGCCACTTCGTGCCGCAGGGAAGAGCCGCGCTTTCCCCGCTCGCCGCAGTCACGAATCTCCGCTTTGTGGTTCGGCGCCTCGTTGCACCTACACCTATATACACGCGCGTCCCATCCGCGAGCCGCAAATCGATGCGCGCGCCTGCCCCATTGACACGCTTTATTGCGCCGGGCGCCGGCCAGTTTTCGGCCGTGAGAGAAACAAAACCACCTGTGCGCCGCAGGGCACGGCGCGCGGCGCTCGCGAATTAGCCACGCCCTCCCGGCGACGCGGCGCATCTCCCCCGCGATGCCCGTGCACCGGGGCGGCTCGAGTGTCGCAGGTACAAGTGCCCGCAGAGAGTCGCGTATGCACAGCGGCACGCCGGAGCACGGCGTCCTCCCACACCTGTCAGCCCGCTCGGGCGCGTTTACCTGATCTTTATGTTCTCCACGACCTTCTCGAGGGTGATCTCGTCGAGGAGGACGAAGTCCCCGATGCCGCAGTCCTCGTGCGCCACCATCGTTGGGGAGCGCGCTGGCCGCCAGGCGGCTTATCACACGCGGCGCGATAACGGCTTTACGGTGCGGCACGCGTGCGTGCGCGCTGCCTGCGAGCCCGAAGACGACTGCCCCCGCGGGGCCGCGGCCCAGCGCGAGCCGCTCCGGAGCGCCGCGCGGCCCCTCTGTCCTCGCGCGGATTGGCCCCGATCGCGCGCCCGCCCGCCAGCCAGCCGCCGCGGTTACACTTATGACTCACGCGGACGATCTTCGCGCTCGCACGCAACTTCTCGAATATAATTCGCGACGAACGAAATGCCGGCGGTGCGTCGAGGTTTAGTTTACGAGTAAAACTGGCCGCGCGCCCCGCGGGGATGCTTTTTCGTTGGAGGACGGATGGTACCGCTCTCTCCCTCCACTGGCCGTTGGCTCAGGTGTGCCTGCGACGAGACAGGGGAAAGTGCCCGGTTTAAAAGGGGATTAGAAGTCGCGAGAGCGAGAGAGATGGAACCATGGAACGAGTTCGGTCGGCGGGACGTGGGAACGCACCTTATGGCGCTAAGTTCAAATTCGTGACGGTCGCTTTCGCGGTTATTTAAATGATTGTTTTAATTTTTAATTTGTTTCGTTATTAAGATATTTGAGAATTGTTTCGTCTTATCAATGAATACCAGATTTAGTTATTTTATGATGCCAGTATTCTTAAATTATGTGCAATTAAATTTATAATCTGTTAATTAATATTTAAAGGAGAAATTGAATTAAATATAATGTAACATTTTTTGCGATTACAATAACATTAGCATTTACGTAAGCTTAATACTCTCCAGTAACAATCGAAGGCCTCATTTCAATTTATTATTTAGTATTCACGCGTAAACAGTGACAATCGATGACGCTGCAGTTGTAAAAGGAACGAGGCTTCGCTGTACCAGTGGCGGGAGAGAAGGCATCTGCAAAGGCGCCGAGGGCAAAAAGGGGGGGAGAGAGTATTGCCACGCGAGAGGGTGACGTCACGATCTGGCGGCTCGCCGGTTGAGGCTAGGTTGTTTGGGATGCCGTTGGTATTCGCGCGCGGCGGCGGTTTGTTGACCCTGAGCGGCCGCCCCGGCGCTCCGTCGCTCATGGATATAAATGTGGACACTGCGCTGGACGTGTGGAGAGAGGAGAAAGAGAGATGATTATCGTTGGGATCGTGACGGAGGCCCGCACATAACGAGAGCGAATGGATTCGGCGCAAAGGTTAGGAGGTCGTGCTGCTTTCGCTCCGTAAGTCCGTGTGTATAGTCTCGTCGTTGAAAAGTTCCGGGCATTCTCCGGAGCAGCTCCGCGAGAGACTCGCGAATACAGATCGGTCAGTAAATACCTATATGTACAGCGGATCGGCGTTGGTCGCATGAGGGAGGCGACGGTGAAAGAAAGCCGCGGTGACCTCAGGCTAAGTGGGTGGGGTACTCCTTTTATTTTTGCGAATACGTACAGCATTGCTCCAAAAAGCAAAGCTTTACTATCATGGTATTTAAATGAAGTTAAAAGGTCGAGACTGCATTTAATGGATTTAATAAACTAATCAAAATTAATTAAAACAATATAATTTTACATAAATAATTAAAATTTTAAACTTTCAGAATAACTAAGATACCTACTTTAAATCATTGGTAGACACCTAATTTCGTTAATTCACTGCATTTTCTTACTTATTGTTCACAACCGCAACAAGAAAACTACTGTTATAATTCATCATGCTCATATCATAAAATTTTAATTAACTTAAAATTATAAATTACTTTAATTACATGTGCGATAATGTCTAATATTTCTGAAAAAGTAAATAAAAAATATGCTGACGTTGATGTAGTTTACATTGTATCTAGTCTCATCGAGCCATAAAAAACGTCTATAAAGTTAAATGACGTCCCCTGTCAGTCATAATGTAATGCTTACTTTGAGTATATAGGATGCAGGCCCTGACTCATGGAAGTGCAAACCAATCTAATTTACTCACCATAAATTGATGATTACCATAAAAACCGTTATTTTAATACATAACTTTTTCCTAATATAATCATAAAAGTTCATGAAATATTCATATCGTGATTCATATAATGAAATATTACGTATATAAACAATAGTTATGCATTATCGACTATCGGACAGTAACGTCATTCGCGGAGAATGCAAGTGTTGGAAGGAGTCTTTATTCCAAGGTAGAATAATGTCACCAAATTTTTAAATGAAAACAAAAGTATTCTTATTAATAATTAACAAAAAATTATTTTCCGCGTAAAATGTAGCATTTATTTGTTTAAACTTTTAGTGCCAAAGAGAATTTTTAAAATTAAAAAGAAGGTAAACAATGTTTAAAAGTAACTTCGAAATGACGTTATTTACTCTGCAGTAAATAACAGCAATACTTTAAAAATACCATACCTCTTATTAAAATTTTAGTTCTTTACCTAACAGTGCGATCAAAATGGCCTTCAAAAGATTTAAACGAGTATCCGTTAACAAAAACAAGACAAAAAATATTCTATACCGCAGTAATTGGCATAATCAGCTCCAAAACAAACTGTTCGGAGTATCTACCCACGCATTTGTAAGTTTCTCTAAAAATCCGCAGAAAAATTAGCAAATTCATTATCAGCATCCAGCCGCTACAACAATGCAGCATCCTGTAGAGCAGGATAGGATAGGGCCATCCGAGACTGGTTCTCACCCACGTTAAATGACGTCACGTGTACAGCGGTCAGTATCGTGCGGAGATGAGGAGAAGGGAGGTATGTACTTCGCACACGAAGTCGGAGGGCCGGTGCAGTAAGTACCACGAAAGAAAACGAGTCGGCGGAAAGCCTTTATACCTCCTCCGTGTGAGTAGGTATTAAGATTGGATTGTAGCGTACTCGAAAGCGCGCGAATCGCGCCTATGCATGTGTGCGACGTGAGTGTTTTACCCGAGTGGCGGGAGGATGCTGAATGAGTGACGCAACGAGCGCGGCGCGTTTCCTCCCCGTCAAAACAACGATCGGCCCGTCTTTTTTCGTGGCTCTCGCGCGCGGTGCATACACACACGGCGCGCGCACCAGCTCGCCGTAGAAAACATAACCAAAAGAGGCGCAGCGAGGCACAGTGCAGCGCATATACACGACGCGGAGTAGCGCGGGCGTGCGCGCGTTCTAACACACGTACGGGTATACAGAGAAAGAGAGGGAGAGAGACAGAGAGCGGGAACAAGGAAGAGAAGAGAGGGAGGAGAGAGAGTCGGTCTCGCGCGCCGGGAGAAAAAGAGAGGAAGGCGTGCGGCGCAGACGACGACGAGCGTGTGTCGGGAGCGTACGCTACCCGCCTGGACGCCGTACGAGAACGAAAAAAAAAATAAGGAAGCGGTGTGGAGAGGCGTCGAAAAAAAGAAGAAACACGAACGAACGAGTGCACGGACGAACGGAGCGTATGACGTCGCCTTCGCGAATCACGGCGCCTTCCCTCGTTTTTTTCTGGTGCCCGGTCGGCCGCCACTGCCTGCGTAACACGGTGCGCGCGTGACTCGGGTCGAGTGCGGGAAGCTGGACGCGGATCGGCGAGCTGCCATGGCGACGACGGACTTCTGCGACGGCAATTACCTGGACGCCTACAGGCGCTTCCTCCAGCACTTCGTCGCCAATGTCTGCAACCACGAGGACCAGCTGCCCGTCAACATGGGCCGGAGGGACGTGCGGGACTGCGAGCTCGCCGGCGAGATAGCCGACATCAGCCTCCAGCATCTCAATCAGAGGTATTTTATCACTTGCTCCCGAGCGTCGAGGCGGCTGCATCATAATGCCCGTACGAGCCGCGAGAGTTTCTATTTTCAGACGAGCGCAGCGTAATTCGCGCCGATCGAGGACGATTACGCGAGCTGCGTTTACGACGCGGGGCACGCTTGTTTTGCGACTTATATTTTTTGTTTTGCCTCGTCTTTTTTTAGGTTATGTAGGTTAGGTTCACCAAGATTCCGCGCACCTGTTTACATTCTGCATGCGCGGAATTTTCGCGCGAATTTACCTTTTGTTTTTTTTAGCACTCCGTTTGTTAGTGGGCTTTTTTATCAATTGTTTTGCTCTTATCAGTGCTTCGAGGCTCGTCACTTGAAATCTTGTTGACATTAGTTTTCAATTTGACAACTGTTTGTATTTAATGTAATCGGCATATATAACAAAACTATTTGCATAAAAATACTTGTTTATCTTTCCGATGAAGCAAATAAAATATTCAAGTAACATTAAAAAGCATATTGCAAAATATTGTGGAATTCCCGTGCCAACCGATTTACGATATTAAACGCAGTGACAAACTATGTTTGTCACTGAAAATAAACAAGCTAACTACAGTGCAAAAAGGATTAAGCGCGTTAATTAAAAAATGACGAGTGACTCATCAGCTTGCATTCTTATCATTTAACTCTCGCCTCGAGAGATTGATTTCAAGGCCATGTCGAATTAATAGCTTGGCCCATCTCTCCACTACACTAAAAATTCGCCTTTTTAGTACGTACATACATGAATCAACCTCCTTTTCCGCTCACGACACTTCATCTGCAAACTCTTATCTTTTCCGCATCGTCGGGTACCCCGTTATCTGCGAATTCGAGCCAAATCATTGCTTCCGCATCTTCCGCCAAAAGCTACCGGCGTTTCCTGGTTGCGCAAAGAAAAAAGAGGAGCGGGGCACGGGGAGTCGATGCACCGGTACACAAGGCATATCCGCGTCGGGGAAGGGGCGGATAAATTATTCATAGCGCGATGCGCTCAAAACGTTAGTAGGCCAGGGAGCGGGGAAGTAAGTGCCAACGCCTCCCCCGCGACGTCGTATGCACAATGCAACGCGACGCATCGCTGAAATCATCGGATTTTCTGAGAAAAGCTCGACGCGCGCCCGTTCGATTTTCTCGTTAGCGTGAGCCGATGAATGCAAGCAGCGGTGGGATGCATGTATATCCCATTGCCGCGCGACGTCTCTTTCACTCGCGTAAACGGGTCAGCCGGTCGTTTCCTCGACGAGTGCACTTCGCTCGCGATCTCAGTGTACTGAAATTGAAATTTCGAATAGGGGTTGATGATTGTTCCTTATTCGGGCACACTGGAGAAACTGCACTTCTTGGAATATTGCTAAATCTATATAGTGGTAGTGCGTTACTCATAAGCGGACTTATACGGAAAATATTTTATTTTTAATTTAAATTTAGAGTTTGCGATAAAAATAACTAATTTAATACGGCCTATTCTAAGAAATCGATTAGAAATATCTGCAATGACTACTTCGTGCTATACCTCAAAGTTAGTTTCGTCATTTTTTTCAGGAAATGTCCATTACACATTACCAGTTTAACGTTTGGCAAGACAGGCTTGTAATTCTTTTCTTAGAGATATCTAGTTGACTACATCAAACTGGTGCATTACCTAATCTTTTAATAAATAAATTATCTAGCGCTCGAGAAAAGTTACTCTAAACTCTTGAACGCGTAGGATGAACTTACAAAGGATTATTTAAAAAAAATTTATCAAAAAAACTAACTTTTCTAACGATTAAAGTTCGAAATTTTTCTTCTCCAACTTATCAGTTTCAATTTCGCACGTTCGCAAATATTTCGCTATCTAAAGTACACACTCAAAATTCCAGGAAACGATCGTCGTACGTACACCGGGCGCGCAACTTGTCCGTATAAAATTTTTAAAAGCCACACATCTCCCCCGCAATTCATATGCAATGGCCACTGCGCTCGCGCTCCAGTAGCGCGGCACCGCCGTTAGCTCCACTTTGCCCAAAGCGCAATACGTCGCCGCATCAGAAGTAACGCGCGTCAAACTTATGCGCCGACAATTCGCGAAAATAAAAAGGCCCCTCCGCGCACTTCTATCGCGTAAAAACCGTCGGAGGGGTCGAGCCGGCTCTTTCCGCGCGGCACGCGTCTGCCCGGCGGAAAAATGCAGCTCCGCGGTGCATTATACACGCTGCACATGTGTGCGGCGCGCGCGCCGGTCACGAGCGGCTTCCTCTTTGAGAAGATAGCGAGTTGCGCGCGTGTGTGTGCATGTGCACGTTTTTTTTTCTTTCGCGCGGGACGACGACCACACCTCCGCGCGCGCGCGCCACTAAAATTTCGCTGGAACTATTTTATATACGCGCGTTATATCGCGAGCGGTACGAGAGCGGATGCGATGGAGATTATTATTTATTTTTCCTGCCGCTTCACGCTTCGCGGCGAGTTGCGGGCGTTGCGCGGCCGCCGCTTGTACTTTTACGGCTAAACGAGGAATTGAAAGCTGCCGCGGCGCGCGCGGTGGCCCGGTGTTACGTGCGGCCGAGCTGATCGGCAATTCTTATTTAATAAATGTCTTGAAAGTTTTTATTATGCTCGGCTCCTTGGGCGTTTTCGTTCAAACGCTAGTTCGACGGATGATGAATAATTAATGCGATGAAAGTGTGGCTTTTTACAGTGCGATTCTTATGCGAGATGCTAATCGAAATTGCTGGTTAAAATCCTTTTTAACTGGTGCACGCTCGTTCCTTTTTTTCATTTTAACTGGCATTTTACGATTAGTAAGTAATTAATGATTGCGAGCTCGTAATTTTCTTTTGATCACATTTATTTTTTTGATTATTCAATCTTTTAATAAGGCAATATAAAAACATGTAAAAGGTATTTAAAAATATCTGACATATAACAGCTAAAGCTAAGAAGCTACAATTTATAAAATTTAATACATATAATTTGAGTCTTAAGTTAGTTTTAAGTTAAGCTTAAAAAAATATCAATCCATTGTGGATGTGTTTTAATGATTATTGATCAGTTATGATCTAAAGTGTGCGCTTTAAGCAAATTAAGTAATGAAAAAGTTGGCAACATGATTTCAGAATTTTTAAGGAATTCTCTTGAAGTAACGCTTAGCAACCTGACCACTCTGCTCATGAGTCATTGTCTGAAACATAAAAAGATATTAGTTTCTATTTTTAGTTAAATTACTACTTTCTGAAAAATTAAATTACCAGTATTATTTGATCTTCTTTTAATTCATATTTTCGAATTACTTTTGTCTCATTTTGGGCAACAGAATTTATCACAATACTTCCATCTTCTTCTAGAGTTGCAACATTCTGAAATTGTATAATTTAATAAATTAATGACATTGTATAAAGTAATGTTCCAACTTATAAAAAAATGAATTAAATAATACCTTCAGTACAACACCAGAAGGCATTGCTTCTTCAAATTCTTCTCCCATTTTAAATGCAAGTTCAACTGTGCGCAACATTGTAATTGTTCGAATGATCCACTTATCATCTTCACCCTTCTGAATTTCAAGTCTAGGACTTGTCACTGCCATCATTTTCCTGGCAATGTAAGGTACTCCTGAAATTCATAATTAAAAAGATTGTTATTATGTAAGAATTTAGAATTATTACTAAAGGATTGCTAATTGACTGTACGCACCAATAGCTTTGAAGTATTCATCAAGGTTCTCATTACGCTCATGTTGATAATTTCCAACTAGTGAAGCCATTTCTTAGTCTTCTCAGTTCCTCTTAACTAAAGCGAAAGTTTTGATGCAATAGCCTGTTTGCTTCACTATTAACTTTTCCTTCTGTTGTCTTTTTGCTTATCCAAACACTGGTGAAGAATAGATCCTGAAACAAAGAGATGTTTAATAAATATAAAGCTTTATAGCAATTTCTATATGTATGTTTCAATAGTCTTATGATAAATCAATATCTTATCAGTGTTAGTAAATGTAAAGTTGTTATCAGATTTGAAGGAAAAATGATTTACAAGCAATGAATTATATAAAATGCACAAAATATGAAAAATAATATGTGATTTTTAACACTTGAATTTTTATTTTTACAGGATATGTCCTCCAAGTTTACAAGCTTATATAGTTAAGCTGGTTATGGACGAGTTCAAAATAATGTTCCAAAAGAATCCAGAGGAATGTGGCTACAGACCTCAAGACAAAGGTAGATTTTTATTTTACTTTACTATAAATTTATATCAGATTACTTTACTTTCATTAAATGAAATATTAATAATATAATATTCTTTTCAGCTTTTTCGCCTTTAAAGTTGATGCAAACTGTTACAAATAAAGTTAATGAAATATGTCAACGTTACTTGGACAATAGCAGACTAGCGTTACTGCCTCCGCCTCCGTCCACACCACTACCATTAGCTTCGTCATACGCAATTAGAAATAAAAGAAGAAAAATGGAAGATCGCTCTGTAGTTTTACACGATTTACATACTATGTTCAGTATTAAGGTACTTGTCCAATTTCTCTTTATGTTTACAATTGTAAAACTATCAAGTAACATTATTTTTCTAATATAATGTATTTTTCTTAGAATGACTCTGTTGTAAATTACTATGCAGTATTTGACGGTCATGGAGGACTTGAGACTGCCAAGTATTGTGCAGCTCACCTTCATCAGTATTTAGTTGAGAGTCCGTACTATCCTACGGATCCAGAACTTGCCTTACGCGACGCTTTTCAAACCACAGATTTCCGTTTTATAGAATGTGATGATGTAAGTAAATCCAAAAACTTATCTTTACTGAAATCTTTAAACAACTTAAAAGATAATAACTTTGTGTGGATTTATTTTTAGACAAGAAATAGCGGTGCTACTGCTGTATGTGCTTTATTATATGATAAGACTTTGTATATTGCATGGGCTGGGGATTCCCAAGCCGCCTTAATAAAAAATGGAAGAGGTATTAATTTGACGATACCTCACAAGCCAGAAAGACCAGTAAGTTAAAAAAGAAACAGTAAAATGTTTAAATAACTGATTTATTTGAATAATCAGGTCTCCTCATTTTCGTCACTTTCATTTTTAACTATTAGGTGATCATAAAGTACTACATGTCCGTACATTTCACTGAAAATTTTAGTACATACAGGATCTGATTCAGAAGTTAAATTAGGATTTACAAATATCATCTTGGAATCATGGAGGCACTGAAACATGAGACCTTTTTTGTCGGTGGCAATTGGCTTAAAATTGAAATTTTCATTTAAAAGCGACACGCCACTTTTCCAATCGAAGTATGAAAGATCACGCTTTCGCGGTACCAATCTTTTACTAGTATCGAAATACGGAAGCCAATCTTCTGATCTCAGTCTGTAATTGTAATCCAAGAATCCCGATACTTGAGACGTTGGCTTTTTAGAATGCCGTATAAATATTATAGTGTACATCTCTCCGTAACGATTAGCCTTTTCTCGATCAGCTAATTCTTGCAAGAAGTTGTCCCTTAAAACTACAGACAAAGAGCACAGTGCAAAAGGATGGCCAAAAAGATATAAGTACCTCTCGCATCTTTTTACGCGCATGTAAAATGTATCCCGATCCAGCACTCCTTCCGTATGGTAACCTAATTCAATTATTTGACGGGCTAAAACCTTGCTGCGCAAATGATAAAGGTCTCTAGGTGTTATGAATGATTCCAAATAATCCTCATAATCTCTGAATTTTAACAAATGTTTGTCGCGTTTAATTATTGCTAGTTTTTCATGCATGATGTACTAAAAATTTTTTCAACTTATTTAACTTCTTATAGAATTTTCCTTTTAATTTATTTACAAACGAGTGAAACAAATGAAGACAAACTGATAAACTGATATATTCATTTCATTGATTTATTGTTCAATGTCAACAACAGAAAATACATTAAATTAAGATTAGATTATAAAAGACAAAATGGATATTGACGTAAATTTCAAATTTATAATTAAATAAATTTTAGTTTTGTTCATAAAAAAGTAATTATTAATTATTCCATTATTTATTTGTAGGATGAAAAGAAGAGAATAGAATCTTTAGGAGGAGAAGTAATCTTTTATGGTTCATGGAGGGTGAATGGTATTCTAAATGTCTCTAGATCATTAGGTGAGTCAACAAATATTTCAATGCTCTCGATAATTACTTCACAACTAAATTGATGCTATCAAAAGCATAATTTCAACAAAGCGGAAGATAATTGAATTGCACAATTTCATTAAGAAGTAAGAAGAATCTCGAAGATACAAAATGTTTTCTTGAAGATTGCATTATCAATGGATGGATTGCGCATAACCGCACATCGCTGTTTAACTTAAAAATAACTTGCAAATTTTCCGTTCAATAAGATAAAAATAACGAAAAGAATGAAAGAAAAATTTAATTCGCAATTGAACGAGCAATGCGACTATAGCGTGAGCGACCATTGAACGCAACAAAGTCAACGCTTTATGTACAAAGGACTGACACTGTAGCGCCCGTAATATGGCTGAAGTGCACCTAGTCGCGCAGGTGTCCGTGGGAAATAGCCGGGTGGTCAATTAATCTTGCCGCGGCTACTTGGCACAGTCGGGCGCTTTGGACGATCGCGGATACTCACCGTTCGCTCGAGTCCGGTTGTTTTTGGAAGCCGTTCAGCTTGGGCCGCGTCCTTGCACTTTCTGCGCGTCGAACGCCGAGATATCCACCGTACTGGCTGCGCTCCTGCCCGGTGACTGGCTGCACCCACGCGATCGCGCGGTCCCGCCGTCAGATGGCGACTTCGTGAGCTTTTCCGTATTGATCTGCATCGGCAGCTCGTGCACTTTTAATTCAATTGCACCTTGCTGTTCGATTTAGTACGATAAATTGAGATAATACATTGTATCCATTTTTTTAACGCAAGGGCAGATAGTTTATCATGTCGATAAGAGATTAGTTTATTAGGGTATCTTAATAAATTCAATGTAACTTAATGAATTCCGTGAGAATTCGATAATAATTTAAGGAACTCGACTGATAATTAATCGTTCAAGCGATTTAATACCCCCGGTAAAAGGAACCTAGTTTTACAGCGGTATTAGGATTATCGAAATTTATTGAGAGAGATTTATTCTGTACGTACACTATATTTTTTTGGTAACGTGATCATTCATGTTTTCCCGCAGTGCGCTCAGTGAAAAAAAAGGGACGAGTTCCCGGTGACAAGCCGCCGACAGCCGGATTCGCCGGCTCACGTGCTGGGGCAAATTTTTATTCAACGCGCTGGATTTTTTTTCTCTGCGGTTTTTCCGAAACTCGACGCCGCGCGCGAAACGGGTTCCGTCCTCCGCCGTCGTTCACACCTCGGTGGTTCCCTTAACGAGAATCGCGCTACTGTGTTGCCGATACTACGCGTTTTCTTCTCCGTAAAACGCTAATCGCTTCAAGAAGGAAAACTCGCCTGAGGGAGGACGACGCATTTCGCCTCTGTAGGCCTTTCTTTACTATTTTGTAAGAAATGCTATATTGAGCGGTCATTTTTTTTACTCAATAGTTTATTTATTGTGCTTAAAGTTATTGAAAAGTACTTAAAAAATAATTAGTATATTAATTTTGTTATAGTAGGTATATTTAGTATTAAAAGCTAGAAGAAAGAACACTGCATAATTCTTTTGAATGAGCTGGAATTTTTAACAAACGGTCAAACAATTTTTTTAAATAAAAATTGCCGAATATTATTAAAGTTTATTGAGTTTATTGTATTCACTTGAGGCATTCTTTCCTTAATGAATCACCGCGCATAACCATAAGTGCACGTAACAGATTTATAAATAGCATAATGATCATAAAATGTTGCATGCGAACGCATCGTCCACGCCTGAAATAAAAAGTTTCAGAGCATCAATAACCAACTTTTTTCCTTAATTAAAGAAAAAAACTAACGTTCGAAGCAAATTTACTTGCAAAGTTCGCTTAAATTGTTTACTCTCATCCGAACTTCATCGATTAATAATAAAAGTCAATACACTTTCGACGCGGAGCAGGATCGACCGTTAAATATTAAAAAAGTTGGGCGGCGTTGCATCACTTAAATAACATCGGAACGCTTGCTCATCGTCAGGCTCGTAATTTAATCGCATACAAATTACACATTTGATAACGGATTAAGTTCGAGCGAGAAAGTTAAATCCGCGTCAGTATCATGTCATCGACTCGCGAACGCACCGGAATTTCTGCTTCAACATTAAGTATCTTGTCGGAGTGCGACAGCGGTAGCTGTAATTACGTGAAATTTTTTGTTTATACATTTATAAGAAATTACTTCTCCAACTGTTGTTATCTTCTCATTACTTTAATTGTTTTACCGCATTTTGAGAAATGCTCGAATGGCGTGCTCCGCTACTATTTTTATTACACATTATTGTTGAAAATAATTGCCAACGTCATTATTAATTAAAATCATCCGCTTGCATATCAGTAGACAACATATCTTTTATTACCTTTTTTTTAAAAAAGAATAATTAAAAACATCTCTAAATTACTTTACTTTGCTGTTCGCGCAGAAAAAAAGGTAGAAGCAATTAATCTTTTTTTCGCGACTCCGAACGACAATAGACCAAAATTAACCGCGTCGCTTCGCCACCGACCAATCGATCGCGCGGACCATTAAAACAAAGACGGCGCGCTCGAAGTGCACTCGTTACCTGTTCCCTTTTTTTTTCCCACCAAAACAAAACCCAAGAAGGACGACGCACGCGACCCGAACATTACCGGCTCCCAATATAGCCTCGTCCGCGGGGTTGCCCTCGTTGTCTCTGTCTCTTTCTCTCCTCGCTCGCTCCGACTCCTCGGGATGAGGCCGCCTCGCTCCGCGTGCCCATTTTCGGGGGGGTCGCCGTACGGCAAGGAGGGACCACGAGGACGGGGGGAGAAAAAAAATTCTGGGCGCGTCCGCGCATCCTGCCTCGCTGACACAATAATACGTGCCCCGACAAGAGCCCCACGCACACGCGCGTCTTATCGCTCCGCTGGGTTTTGGCTCGCGCGCGGAATATAACCGGCCGCGCCTGAATTCGCGATCGGCCTTTCGCCTCCTCGGCGGCTTTGATTGGCCTCTATTCACTTCGCTCTTTCAGGGTGGATTTTTACGGTGCGCCTTGTCTCGGGGATTACAGGCCCTTCGGATGACGCATTTCCATTTTGATTAAGCTTTCAATTTGAAGCTGCGAGCGTATTGATTTACTTTTTGTCCGGGGGAGAGCATTAAGATGACAGTTACATTTTATAACGCATTAAACTGTTACGTATTGACCGTGAAAGCATATTTTACGCCGCAATTAATTCTGCTTTCAACTGTATATTATATTCAATATTTTCAATGAAATTGTCTTTACGCTCTTATACTTGTAAGTTGCAAGATAATAAATTCATTTAATAAAAAAAATTGACTTTTTTCGAACCTTGCGTGTTTAACACTCTCTTGTACAACCGACTTGGCAGTAAGACCCCCGATTAAAAAAAAATTATGAAGTACTTACTCAAGTCGTTCGAGCGCTAATCCGCCTCTTCTAATTTTTCAAAGAGGGTACTTAATTCCTCGCCGAGTTGTACTGTCCCACGTAAAAGAAAGCATCATCCTCGGGCCGATAATCCGCCGGCCGGTGCGCGAACAAAACGGCCGGTGCTAAATCGAACTCCCACCCACGGGTCCGCGGCATATTACCCGCGTTGCGATAAATGCGCAACACAGAGGAGGAGGAGGAGGAGGAGGAGAAGCTTATCGGGGCGGTCAGTGCTTATGGGCTGCACTCGCGGGAGATGGGAACCGGTTGAATCGGCGCGCTCGCGCTATATATCGGCGGGCCCCATATGCATTCTCTCACGCCACGGCAGCTGCGCGCGCGGGTATGTATACGGAGGAGGCGCGCGCGCACCGTAATAACCGGAAGTGCCCGCGCTAGTTCGGCGCCATTATTAAAATGAACGGCGAGCGCGGCGCGCGTCCTCCTCCCTCTCGCGCCGCCCGAGCGCGTTCCTTTAATTAGTTCATTAATTTTAATTATGTAAGCGAGGCGAGGTGGAGCACGCGCCTCGCGTGCCGCCGCCTCCTTACGAGCTTTTTCGTGGATGCCTCCTTGAGCGCGCGGACTGGTGGTCGCCTCGGCAAATCGAGTGCGTTGCCGCGGAGGTGGCAAGAGGCAGATCGATGAGTCGAGTGCGTTGCTGCGGAGGTGGCACAAGAGGCAGATCGATGAGTCGCGCGCGGTGCGGGTTACCCGCGTGATTTTGCAAGATGCAGCGGCGGTCGAGAGGATCCGACGAGGTCGAAGCCGTCCGCGGAGTTGATTTATCGCGCGGGTTAGGTGCGGGGATATTTCACGTTTTATCTCGACGTGGAATTATTATATTATACGTTCATTAATTCGCGGGAGATAATTTATCATCGCGACAAAGCGCGTCAACGGGTAATATTTGTATAATAGCCGCATAATGAAACCTTTAAGGATAAATCAATTCACGGCGCGGAGGCATAATGAACCTCATAAAAATGATAAGGCGTTTTTTTTTTCGAAATTCATGAAAATATCTTGGAAGTAATAGAGTATTCATGAATCTCGTTACGATCGCAGCGACGACGCTTGTGTGCGCAAGTATTTTGCGAAGAGGATCTTTTTTTTGCATTTTCCTTCATAAATCGCTTTTTTATTCGCAGGGGATGCAAAGTACAAACCGTTTGTGTCTGAGGAGCCGGAGATAAAGCGAATAGAGCTCGACGGCACTGAAGACTTTTTGATCGTGGCGTGCGACGGCTTTTGGGAGCGGGCTACCGAGGACATCGTTGCCTCGCTTCTCTACGAGTACGTCGGCTCCAGTCAGTGTAAGTACCTTCTTTTTATTTTAAGTAAAATCGATGCTGACTTTAATTTCATAGCGCAAACGGTCCAGTCCAATTTTTTCCCCTAGGGAAATCCGAAAGATTCAATGACCCGAGGACTTGAGATCGTCTCGGACGATTGAATAAAACTTTTAATAATAAATGCAGCCGGAATTTATTTATTTACAACGGCGTAAATTATAAATTCTAATAAATAACGCTTTTTAATGAAATCACTTAAGACTGCATATCCCCCAGCAATATTAAAATATATTTATGAGTTTAATTGGAGAGTCCATTAACACTATTCACAATGGGGAATCGCCTTAATAACTGTTTCCACATTCAACTCATTAGCATAACTCGGAAATTTTCTCTTTCACCGAAATAAGTAAAATTCAACCCCACATTCCGACAATGAAAAGTTAATGCTTCCGCAAAACGTAAACCCGAGGAATGGGCCTGCCGGGTGTGTATATATATACACGCGGCCGTCCCGGGGCACCCATCCGAGCTCGCTCGCTTATAGTTTTTTTTGCACTCGGGGTGCCCGCAGAAGAAGATTTCGCTGCGGCGCGTCACGTCGACTTTTTCAGGCGCCTTGAGGTCGCGTCCCGTCTTTCTCTCGGGCAGCCGCCGCCGCCGGGGATAAAGAAACTTCCGCTAGGCCGCAGAGAGCTGCAGCGGACGGCTCGCTCGGAGAGGCGCAAGATTGCCGCCGCCGCCTATAGTTGGCAGGAAATCGCGCACCTAGCAGCGGTTCTTCGCGGCATTGTTACGCTCTGTTTCGTATCACCAGGGACGGATGTTCCGGGGGGAAATGCCTTCGGTGCACCGGCCGCTTCGACTATCGGAATAAACTATTTTTCGCGGCGCGCGTGCCCGCTGTGCTTAGTTGACGTTCATTTCAATGCTTTCGTTGCTGTGCGATTTTACTTTTTTTTTAATAGATTTTGATAGATTTATTTGCATACAGTTAATTGGGGCATTTCAAAGTATACGCGGAGAGAATTTTCAGGTGAAAATTATTACGTGGTTATAGTATCTTGAGACAAGTTACCTTTGGGTAAACATTTTTACCAAATAGGTCTCTTGTTCACAAAATTAATGAAATTTCTGCAAAACCGGAAGAATAATTGTATAAAAAATATTAAAAAATTTCATTGACTTCAGTCTATTTCCATAATTTATCATTCAAATTGCGTGTTCAACTAAAAAAATATTAAATTACTTGGAAAACTGAAAATGACTGAAAATGTCGCTTCATTCGTTTGAATAGAAATTCAATAAAAGCAGCATTTTCAATCCTTTTTGTTCAAGATATTTCCAAAGAAAAATGCTGCAATCCCCGCGTGGATTCCGTCCCTCCGCGGCGTGAAACAAAAGGAGCGCTATATGCACGAGGGCAGGCCGTCGCCGGCGTTCGACGCGATTGTTACCGTCACTCTCGCCGCGCCTGTAATGCAAATGCGATCCCCGTAGCCGCGCGGCGCCGCTCGGGGCATCCCCCAATTAAAGTCCACGGCCCGGACTCCCCGCGTTCATGATTAGGCCAGTGGCACGCGCCGGGTCCCCCGACCCATCGCACGCCCTCGCGTGCTCCCAGCCGGAGGTCGTCGCGCGCAGATGTCGCCTTTCCCCCCTCTTTGCGAGCTTTCCTTCGCTCCTATATATTGGCTGCGTGCGGCTTCCCGGGTGTCAGCATGTGGCTCTTTCCCTGGAATTTATCGCGCGATCGGCCATCGGAGGGTTTATTGAAGAGCCGGTGGTGTTGATATTTACGCGGGGCTTTGGCCAGTCCCATTGATTGGGTTTTCCTTCTTTTTTAATTCGATGTTTGCATTGCGATCGCGCGATATTGCGGGTGATACACTTTTGAAATATACGGCCGAGCTTTTATTAAAAGGGCCGATATAGCGCTTTTCGTTTGCCTCGCGAGTGTCCAATTAAACGGGCTCCGAGGCGAATGCAAACGTCGATCTTGAAATGTGGGATGGTGGAATTTTAATTTGATCGATATGAGGGAGGGACTACTCTTCTTTTTTCTCTTTCTCTCCCCTCCCCCTCGGCTTTTTCGCATCGCGTTATTGATGACCGCAATTATGCACTATCGCCGCGAAGTATCGAGGTTTCGCAATTTAACGATATGCACGAGCAGACAATCTCACCGTTCGAAAACTACACGTAGCCTTTCTATACGGCTCCTTCATGCTTCGCGGCAATCAGATGATAGAAAGTCGAAAGGTTAATCGCTCGTGCGAGCTGATCATGCATTTTAATTGAAAAGAAAAATTAGTCTCTATTAAGTACATTAACTAGATGTTGTTTTGTTCATTTGAAAAAATTGAACGATCAAAACGGTGGAAAATTAAGTTCTCGAGGTTTTTTTTTACAAGAGCATAGAAACTCTTAAATTTTTATGAAATGTTTAATTTAAAATTTATTATATTGAAATTCGAAAGTTCATTCAGACGCTAATACAAGGTCGCTGAATTGTCGAGATAATCAAACAGCTTTTCAGCTGGCAACCATCCAACACGTGCTAAACCTATTGTATACGATATGAATACCAAATTTTCCCTTCCGTAATCCTTCGATATCTACGAGCGCTGCTAAAACACACAGCCTTATCAACATAACAGAAGCGAGCAGTTCCTTCATAAACGCACCTAAGCAAATAAGTGTAGGCGTCGCGCGGAGGCCGCGTTAATCCGCGCTAAGACCCCCGAGGACCGTGTCGAAACGAGATCATTCCACGGGGCAGCGTCGCACCCCCGCCGCCCCTTTGGGTCGAACGGGAATCCGAACGCGTGCACAAGCTGCGCTGCACGTACACACCCGGTAGCGCGGCAGCCCAATTAACGCGACGGCGGCACGTGCCGCACGGCCGGCGCGCCGGCCTTTCGGGGCTCCGTCGCGAGGGACACTATGTACTCGGGGCTTTCTCGCAGGCCGCTGTCGCCCGATTCAGAGCGGAGCGCGCGATTTCCCTTTTCGCGCTCGCGCGACGGTGAAATGCGCTCGATCGCCTTTTTTCCCCTCCGCGACTCGATCGAGTTTACCGTAAAAAAAGACAGTCGATTTATTTCTGTCAACCCTTTTGGATGCAGTACATGCAACTATTTTTTCAATCTTTTTTTAATGTCGCGAAACTATCACATCGAACCTATTTTAATGAAATGCGTACGACTGAAATTAATAAATAATGCATTTCGCGAACACATAAACTGATCAAATTAAAGCGAAATAAAATAAAGCAACAAATTTTGAAAATGACAAAATTATCACTAACAAAAAAAGAAATCTTGCAGGAAAGAATAAGGTCCGAAAGGTTTAAGAAAGGATTTCGCGCGAGTGAATTTTGTTCGCACACGATCACAGGTTATTTAGTTTCGATTAGGTTCAGGTACACTTTTACGAGAATCGCGCTCGTTCTCGAAGGAATTACAGCGGTTAATTAAGGCCATCGGCGTTCGTTTAACATTTTACGAAGTTTAAACGGGCGCGCGTATACTCCGGCGCCTGCATTAATCTCCTCTGCATTGGAATGCAAATAGGCCCCCGTGTGTAACGTATTCAGGCGCCTCGAATTAAAATTTAATAAAAGCGCCGGGGGAATTCGAGAGCCGCGCGCGCGCGCTCTACTAACAAAATCCACGTAAACAGACCATAAAGACCTTGGCGCGCCCGGAGGATAATCTCTCTTCCCGCACGGGGACGTAATGCGGCGTACCAAAAGGCGTGTGTAAGAGCGAGCTCCTCCGCGCGGTGACCGTCCGGCCATTAAAATTAATAAACAGCCTGGCGGCGCCGTGACGCGCGGGAAAGACGGCGAGGAAAAAACGCGCGGCTGCGGAGAGTGCCGCGCGGCGTATATAGCGCGGCGGCGGAAAAAATGAAGCGATTACGCGCGACACGGCGGCTTTTTGCGCCCGGCCGTCGAGGAGCTCTCTCCGCGCGCGCTAAAACCCGTCGGCGAAGAAAGACGAGCGTGAAAGGAGAGCGGCCGCCCGAGGGAGGCGAGCGCGCGCGCACCGAGAAATGGCCGAGGTTAAGGGTTAGGTCCGCTGGGGATGGGTGGTGAGGGGCTCCGTCGAAGCGAAATGGATTGGAGCGCTGATGGACTTCGCTCGTGGTGGTGTAATAGGAAAGGAAAGGACCCCTTTTTTAATTATACGCGATATCAGATGATGGTAATGTAATATTATAATAGCATCGTAAGTTTAATATAGGATTTAAAAAGATTCAGCAAAAGTCTCGTATCTTCTAATCGAATTTTGAAAGCTCGTTATAGAAACCCGCACTGACAATTACTTTCATATTTCATTCGCGTTTGAAAAGCGACTAACCCGCGAAACAAAGTACGAGGATAATTTCAAGTCGCAATAAATTGCGCCGGCGTGTCAAGGGAATTTTGCAAAATTATCGTATTCCCACGGACGTTTTTTCTTTTTAGCTGGAAGATTGTTTTATTGTCCGTCGAATCGATTTGATAATGTACACAGGCCGGGTATAAGGCAAGTCGATTTAAGCGAGCCGGCAACGTTGCGCCGATATTTATTGAAGATATTATCTCCTGCCGAGGAGCCTTTCGCCGCGATAGAAACATCCGTTACGAGTGCACACGCGGCGTTCTCGAAAAGTTTCCTCGGAGTTTACAAAGGCGCTGAGCACCTTGTACTTACCTCCGACGGGGGTAATTCCTATTTTATTGCTCGCCGGCGCCACGGCGTATTTATTGAAATCGTCCCTACACGCAGGATACCCGAGAGCCCGTCGTTCATTACTCGACCCGTACAAAAAAACGAGACGTGCCCGGGAAAAATCGCGCCGGTTGTACCTGCTCTCCCCTTCCTCGAAATTCATAATCTCGTTATCAGGAGCGTCATCGCCGGGGAAAAAGGGCCATCGTCGAAAATTATCGAGTCCCGGGTACAATGGCACATTTATAACTCTATAACCGCGGCGGATTTATCTCGGCACAGCCTCCAGTTACTTGCAATAACTTTGGCGGCCTAACGGCGCGCCGTCAGGTGGCGGCGGCGGCATTAGCATCCCCGGGGAGCCGCGCGTTCCGCTCGCGCGAGCGCCTCTTCCGCGCGGATGGCGAAAAAATAACGCCAGTTGCTTTTGGAAATCGAGGGAATAAGGGAGGGAAAGCGGGTGGGAAGTCGCCGTCGCGACGGTGCACGCCCGAAGGGGCAAGCGAGGAGGAACGTCGCCGTGGCGTACGTGGAATTTTATCTATGCTCCGCTGGACTCTATATCCAGACGGTACTCCGCTGGGTTGCGTCCTTTCGTCTTTCCAGTGGAATCGAGACTTCGAGAGCGAGAGAGAGAAAAAAAGTAACGATGATCTTTTTTATCGTGGAAGCCATTGAGGAGAGTAGCATTTTTAATGGCACTTGCAGGATGGGATAACTGTTGTATTTCCTAGTAAAATCATAAAAGCGTGAAATTTTAATTACTCCTTACTGTCAATTTGCTTTTATATTCGTACGCGCATAAAAGGACGGCAAATGAAATGCGGCGAGCTCGCGGAGAAATGGTAGAAATTACGAATATAAAGGAAGAGCGGGGCCGAAGAAATACGGTCGGTGTCCGCTGCGAAATGGGGGGAAAAAGAAGTGAAACGAGCGCGGGACAACGACTGAAGAGCGGTAGGCACATATCACGGCTTTTTTCATTGTCCTCGCAGTTTTGAAGAGATAAGACAAGCAAGTAAATGGTCATTATGAAAAATTAAACATTTTTTACCGCTCGATAAGAGAATGTTAACTCGCGCTCGTTAAATATTTCATTAATTATCTGTACACGAAGAGAATTTTTTTTAGAAAAATTACTCTTTCTTTTTCTAAAATTACAGTACGCTTAGTAATTCGATCGAATAACCTATTTAGTAAAAATTTCCACAACACTGCAAAATTGATGACTTTTGCGTAAATTTTAATAAACAGATGTAAAAGGTCAACGGGCTTGATCAAGATCGCAAATCGCTTAGTAATTTTTACCAGAAAATTATTTCCGTGAAAAGATTAAAAATTTTGCCATGAAAACATCAAATATATAATTGCAACGTCACGATGGCATTTTTAGAAATCATCAATTCTCAGAATAAGGACGGTAATTTAAAAAAAAAAGATGTCTGACACACATTTTCGTCGCATGCATTCCTACTTTGCAGGTAAACTGCAGCTTTTACAAGTCCACGGCATTACAGTACTTTGATCGTGTCTCGCTCTAAATTTTAGCCGCGAGTAGAAAATTCGTGTCATCTTTGAAGTCGAACTCGAGCTCTTCTCTTTCTTTTTTTTTGTTGCAAAATCGTCCCGTCGCTCTTCAAGCATCAGATAGCGAACATTTAAACGTCTTAATCGTACTTTCATTTCCTGCGCAATTAAAACAACAAAAAAGGCGAGCCGAAGGAAAAAAAACTCTTATCTTTAGCTCGATCTACAAAAATGCCCCCTCCAGGCTTACGCTCGGCCGCGGCGTTTTTCTCCCTAGGGTCATCAGAGGAGCGCAATTAAACGCGCGGCGCGCGCGCCCGCAAGAAAGTAAAGAACGAAGGAAAGAAAGAAAAAAAAAAAGAAAAGAGCGTCGACCATCAATCTCCGGCGCGCTTAATTTTCACCGTATAAAAGTCTACCGATCCAATTTTTCCTCGGGGCCGGGGCCATATATTTCAGCGGCGGCCTCGCTCGCGCGGGGGTCCCACGCACGACTGCACACGGGAGGCGCTCTCCGCGGCGCGGTCCTTTAGCGCCGCCGCCGCCGCCGCCACCGCCACCGCCGGGGCTGCGGCTTCCTCCGTCCGTTCACTCGCCCGTCATCCGCCCGGCAAGTAAGCGCGCCTCTCCCGCCTCTCCCGCGACTACATACCCGAGTACACTCAAGCCGCAGCGCGCACGCGAATGTCCCGCTGGGGGAGGACACCCACTGCTGCCGTGTTACGCGATTTCCCGGCGCGCCCGCACTACCAGTGATACACACACGCACGAGTACGGAGACGCGCGCGCGTGCACCGAGTCGCGGCGCGCAGTGAAGACGCGTGAGACAAGTGAGACAAGGAGAAAAGCTTGTGGAGGAGTCGAGAGGAGGAGGAGGAGGAGGCTCGTATAGCCCGCAGAGCTGCACACACACCCCGAGGGGAGGAACTTCCGACGAGGCCCCGGCGCGCTTATCTCGAGCGCCCGCGGTTTTTCGCTATCCTCACGGTGAGTCTCGGAGTGCTGCTCCTTGCTTTTGCGCGCAGGTTCCCCCGGCTTTGAACTTTTGAATGTCGGGGAAGGTGCCGGCTCCGCCGGAGTGCCAGACCTAATGCTGTCTCCGAGGATTTTCTCTGTATTTCACGGTTGCTGGGCTGGAGTTTTATTTTATTCCGAGGGATTTAATTTGCTGAAAGTATAAGGAACAAGAGTGGAGTTTCTTAGTTTCTTAGGTTCTTCATCTCCTCGAAACTCGTGTTACGAGGTCTCTATGCTCTTAACGATTTTTGAAGTAAAAAAAGTTTTAATGAAGATTTGATAAAAAGTTTTCTTTTCGAGAAGATAAAAAAGGTAATTATTGACGTCAATATGGCACTCAAGAAAACCATTAAAACTTTCCTTTGAAAATCCAATAATAATACCTTTGCAATATTTATGGACATTCTAAGAAAAAATACAGTCTGTAGATAAAAATAGCGCAAAAATTGAAAAAGGAACTGCCATTTAAATCGTTAAATCTTCTAGGTCAGTAGCTCGAGTGCATTTATTAAGTACTTCCGATTATTTAGTGTAACCCGATTTATTCTACACATTAATCTCGGTAATCAGTCGGAAATCCAGCTTATATAGACTGCGCCATAATCGTAAAAAGCAACGAGCGCACCATCTGCGGAGTGTCCTCGTGGAACGTCAGTCCCCCCCTCCCTCCGACCTCCTTGGAGTTGTCATCCGCGGTTATTAAACAACTCGAAGCCGGCAGTAAACATTTTTCCAATCAGCCCCGGCGCACAGCGACACGCCGATCGAAAAAACCGCGAGGATATCCATTTAGTTTCGCGTTTCACGGACGGAGCCCGCATAATAGTATCCCACCGCCGAGGTGCAGTACTCGCGCGAGGCCGGAAGGTAAAAAGGGCACTTCGCACGTCCTCTACCCTCTCGGGGCCCCTTTGCGGGACGCGCGATTTGTCCATTCGCCGCGGGAGCGAAATAAAACGCGCGTAAAATTAAATTGCACCGCGCGTCGGGCCGAACGGTTATAATCCTTTATGGTTTAATCGCGCGGCGTCGAGGAATGCGAGCGCTAAAGTCTTCCGCGTGACGTCACTTCCGCGCGGCGGAGCGTACACTTTCTTCGCTCTTTTTTTTTTATTCTTCTTTTCTTTTCTTATGGTACCTCCGTGGTCGCTCGGCGGAAAGAAAAAAGAAATCGACCGATTTTGCCTCGACGCGCCGAGCGCACGAAAAATCGCGACGCGAGTAAAACGGAGCTCGCTCCGGTAGCTGCAACCCGCGAGCTTTGTGCCTCCTTTGCGGAGGGCCAATTTGCGGGCTTAATTATGGTAATTTCGAATTCGGTTAACATCGATGTTTAAGATGTAATAATTCGCGACAGTCGCCGGATAATCGCTCGTTTAAATGTATATTTATCGCGGGCGCATTGTGATTCGCTAAAAAAATTACCCGCTATTAAGAGGCAGGCTACTTTTTCCTTTCTTGCCGTGGCCACGTACTCGCGGTGTACCGGCCGGCAAAGTATCACACGTTATACTTTTTTTTGTACGTGTCGCAAAACGAACCCTTTGCGTGCGCTACTGCCTGATCAAGCCTCTGCACCAAACCGGGCAAAATTGCCGCGCGATTAATGTATTATTTTCAGAAATTCATGTATAAAAAATATAGCAGAGCTATCTAGTAATTGCTTGGTTATCTTTAAATTAAATAGTTACATGTTAAGTACCGTTTATTTCTAAAAAACAAAAATAATGGTGGGTGATATCTTACATTTAAAAAAATAAACTTGTTTAATATTATAATGCGTCTATAAAATATAGATATCTTTTTTTTAAGAACAAATGAACATTCATAAATTTGACAATAGTAGAAAAACAAGGTCAACATTGTGAGATAATGTTCATGCGTGCAGCTAGATATTTATGAAGTTAACCTACCTATAGACATGGAATATCATTTTCTACTTGCATGCATAGAAGGAATAATCCTACCAATTTGAAATAAAAACAGCGCTAATTCGTAAAGTTGAAAATCATGATAAAGCGTACCAATTTTTCCCTACATATTTTCATCACAATTATTATCCTCTATTAATTATTAAATTAATTACGTTATCCACGCATATTAGTTAATCACAGATAAAAAAGAATACCGAAGAATGAGCCCCTCGTGTTACAAGACGCGCTTCATCAAAAAGTCAAGGTCAAAACGCACAAACGAACAGAAGCAGTCTCAAATTCAGCGACCTACTCGTATCTCCTCCCGTGCAACTACGTTTTTATTGAGTAAGCCGATAAGTTAAAAAAAACAAAACAAAAAAAAGAATACGTGCCGCGCACTACGCTTCAAAGGCGCGGGCGAGCTGCTTCTCACGTGTCACCGAGGTGGCAGCGCCGCGCGTGCACCGCTCGCAAAAAGTCCCCGGTATAAAGACACCATGGCGCGCCTCGGACGTTATTGCCCCGCTGGAACGCCCGGCACGTATATACGCGGGATTCGTATTCGTCGCGCGGCGCAATCGCGGGGGCCCTTTATATTCGCGCGGGAATGCGCCCGGCCGATCGAGAGGCGCGATCGCCGCGAGCCTCGGCGTATGTGCACGCCGCCGTGACAAATCGCCCCCGGGGCACCGCGGATTTTGATACTCGCGTCTGCTTAATTGGCCGACGGTTTCGCGAGCTTCGGTAATAGGCGATTAATTTTCTTGCCGAGTAGTGCTTCATTTGTATCGTGTAAATGTGAATAAGTGAAATTCATCCGTATACATTTATTTAATGTTGCAAGTCGTCCAAGAAGACTTATCGAGTAAATGAACAACTTGTAACGTATAATAAGTGAGTACTCAATTACTCGAATGAGAAATCCGCAATTTTTACTTATTTGTAATTAGAGAGTAGTAATGCATTAATTAATTTTAGCTAAAATAAATTTGTCGCGAATTACATAAATTTGTATTCTTTCTTGCAATTATCTATGGATATTATTTTTATCTGCAAGAGCATTAATTCTTTTCGTGTGGAAATGCAACACCGGGAAGTGTGACTTTCTTTCGTTATCCTGGAAGCGATTTTTACTTCACTCTTATCAGATGATCTCGATAAAAATCGTGCAATGAATTCAGCCATCAGCATCGCCTCTTTACGTGAAGAGCAACAAATCAAATTAACGTCAACGCAATGAAACGGCATTAACTGCTTAAGCAAGCTATGAATTAAATGCACATACACGGTACAATCAGGATTTTTCTTTTATCCGGCCGTAATTGCGCCTTTAAATTGCTCCAATAATTACCGCCGACAAGAAAGAAAGCCGCGATAGAGCAATTAACCGGCGCTACGCTGCTAATATGTTTATTTAGAAACAAAGGCCCGACAGGCGCCGGGTGTTTTGAAACGCGCGTCTCGTTGCAAATTAATCGTTAACGGAGGTAATTCCATGCATTAGCAGCGGTGAATAAAATCGAGAGACGACGGGACACGCGATGCCGGGGCGAGCCCCCCGCGGCAGATTGACGCGCGTCGAAGCTTTCGCCGCAACCGGCAATTTATTAATTTGCGTCGCACCGATTCCGCGATCAAGGCGACGCATTGAGCTCGTTCGTCCGCTTTGCGCGCGACGAGCTTTCTTTTCAGCTTTTACGCCGGCGATAAAAATTTACGAAGAGGCTGAAATATTAATGAGGCGTGGAAGACACGTTACACGACGCGGTAATTTTAATCTCAGCCGCGCGGTGATTACGATAAATTTCAATTATCCCGGCGAGGCGCGCAATCGGCAGGATTCATCGTTCCCGATTTTTGAGGGCGAAACTTTGTAATATTTTCCAGGACCCGGGGCCCCGCGGGTACAGCGTCGGAGCGTGTAATAAGTTATATAAATCGAGCGCATGTGTTTCTTCTCCGCCGTCAACTCGGCTTTCTCTCTTCATTTCGTCCGTCTAAAAATACGCGAGCGAAGGACACGGGGACGAGTGCACGGCGCGTCTCGAAAAATAAAGCGCAGACGCAAATATTTTTCCTTTTTCGTATCGTAAACTTTTTTCACGCGCGGCGCCCCGCCCTCGCTGATTTATGCGCGGTGAAAATGAAAAGTTAAAAAAAAAAGAATGAGAGGGAGGCAGGGCGCGGGAAATTTAAATTAAGATCCCGAATTTCAATTTGCGCATACGCAAATTGCAGACGGACATGCGGACGCTCGCGATGACCGCGGTGATAGCGGGTAATTAAGTTCCGGAGTCAAGAGCTTTGTTTTCTTCCAAGTACCCCGATGTCCGTTTATATTAGTTTCCAGATGTGACGCTAGGAAATTTTATTTATCGTGAAACCTTCCAATAATTGATTTACTATTCATATAAAAAATATATTGCTAAATGATGCCAACAAACGCCGGGGAAAGATCCCCTCGGAATTCAGAAAACAATTTTTTGCGCTATGAAGCGAACAGCCATCGCCTCCCTTACGACACTCCAATTCCATTTCATTCGCATTATCATACACTTTCAGAAAAAAAGGAGAAAAATATCCCATCCCCCTCAAATCGAATCCGCTTCCCACGCGACGCGTGGCCTCTGACCCAAAAACACATTTCGCCCCTCCGATCGCTCGTCAAATTCGTACGCTCGACTCGACTCGTAAAGTCCATCCCCCGGGCATTTTTCACGTCGGCCGGCGTTTCTCATTTCTCGCTGTCGGCGTCGCGAAGACGCGTGCACCCACGCACGCACGCGCCATCCGAGGAGAAGAGCCGGCGCGCTCTCCCCTCCCCGAGCGCGCGTGCACTCTCGGACAAAGTGACGGTGAAAAGGAGCGAGAGAGAGAGGGGCGCGCTCGAAGGAAGATTCGCGTTCGCGGATATCCGGCGGATATCCGTGGCCGAGCGCAGGACCCTTCCATATCTGCCGCACGAAGAAAAGAGGAGAGGCGGAACGAGAGGGGGGACGGAGGAGAAGAGGCTGCTGCGCGCATCGAGGAAAGGGAAATGGGAGGCGGAAAAGTCGATGCGCAGCGAGAGCTTTTGACGCGTGCGCTCGGCTTTTAGTACAGCGCTTTTGGGAAATCGTGCGTTTTAGATAGGGGCGAGGCTGGCGATTTCGTTGCCTTTTCATGGCCACTCGACTGAGAGCTGCCTCCCGGTCGATATCTCGACGCATCAATTTACGAGGGTTTTAGTGCGCATTATTTTTTTATTGCTAAAAATTACTAGCACACATTGCTGTTTTTATCTTTAAATTATTAGTAGAAAGTAGATTGTAAAGTGTTTTTGATAAATGAATGTAGGATACGTTAAATCCTTATCGTACTGATAAAAACGGTTTTACTTATATTAAATTAAATTTTTTTTATCAATTAAATACATTATTACACGACGGAGCTTAAATATTTATGCTGAATCTTTAAGGTCCTCGCACATAAATTATACTCAACACTCGTAAAACAATGTACCGGCGTAATTCTAAAGCTCAGCTATCGGTACTTCCCTTGGCCCCTAACAAGTACTTATCGTCTTTCTCCGATGCCGGGGCTCGAAGTCCGTACGGCGCGTTCACCCCTAATCACCCGAATTCGCGTCTTACAACTTCCTGGCCTATTGCTAATTGCCGTGCCGGCGACGCGCGCATAAACAAGCCCGGCTCTCCGCGAGCACCTCAATTACCCCGGTAATCGCGGCGGCAATTAGCCGGTGAGTGCCGGCCGCGAAGACGCGCGTCGCGGAGGCGGCCGATCGCACATCCTGCCTCTCTCTCTCGACGCGACACGTGCCTCCAATGTCGACGCAGCTTTTTCGCAGCGGAGTTTAAATCCTCCAGCCGACGAAATATCCTCGCGGTGGGTGTTCCCCTCCCCGGTTACCGACATCCTTCATTTGGCCGTAACTCACTCGAGCCCTTCACCCGCGCTTGCTTTGTTTGGAGATTTTTTCGGGCGCGGAAAGATGGATGTGGGAAGGGGGCGCGACTCCGAAAAAAAAAACTCGTGTAAATAGCCCGTGTTTTTCCGCGGCGATGGATGTTAATCGGCGGCGATGAGGAAGGAGCGCGCAGTTTGTTGTGAAAACACCGCGGGGCGTCGTCGGTATGACGAGTGTGCCGGTAATTCAGCGCGGGAAAATGTATATCGCGCCGGTAATGCGAGCTCCGCCGACCGGAGGTGGTACACGCTGCAGGTACCGAGGGGTGCGGACGCGAGAAATTTCTGGCGAAAACGATGTTTTATATTTCTTAAATGGTGAAATATCACCGCGCGACTTGCTCCGCAAATTTATAAGTGGACGACGGCGATATTTTAAAAGGCTTACTACCGGCGCGACCGTAACGCGACCTCGTGCGTTTTACAGTTGTTTTAGCGTTTGGACTTTATTGCTCGAGCAGGGGCACATCCTACATTACTTTAATTACAAGTGCACTTTTTTTTTCACCTCCAGCGCGAATTATACAATATCGCGAGAGTAATTTACGGCTGAGTTGAGAGCATAAGTCAACCGCACAGTCACAATGTTTAATGCATTTATTTAATCTCGCGGTGTCTCTTAAACAGTTAATAAAAGTCATTTATTTTGAATGATTTACTATTTTTTCAGTAAGATTTTTTTTAAATGATTATAATCTTTCAAAATATTACAAATATTGCAGATTTTCAGATTGCATAATATTAAAATTTAAAAAGTTTTTTTTTATTGAATTATTTATCTGTTATATAAAATTTCATTATACCAATCTTGGGAGATAAACTTACTGGAAGGTTGAGATAAATTCACGAAGTCTTCATAAAACTGCGTTAAGTTCTTTTCGCGTGTAGTATCAAGAATAATAACTTCGTAAAGTTATGCAAATTTATGATCGAGTTTATAAACTTTACTATACCACTTCCCATTTAGAAGTAGGCTTTGAGCTACTAATGTAATCGTTCGGGAAATCATTTTTTTAATCGCTAAGTTTAATAAAATTTACTTCGTGTTAGTTAAAACTATTGCAACTATCAACTAGATTAACTCTTAAACTTAACTATTATCTTGTTGTTTGCTTTGAAACTGATGTGTAAAATTTGCTTAAATATTTTCATTAATTAGAAATATCTTTTACAACTTATCTAAAATTACATCTTTTAACGTTGAATTAGCTGTTAAATATTGTTATAAATTTATTTTATTAACATATGAACGATAAGAAAATAGTGCTTGGGGTCTACTTCACCGCGAGGTAAGATAGATAACGATCGAATAAATTCATTTAATTCAAATTACTCTTTTTTTGAAAATAATTGTGCTACATACTTTCACCGTGAAATTTTGTAGCTCAACGTAAAAAAGTATTTGGAGCATGAAAATTTTTACGTTAAGGGCATTATGAGCTTTTAGAATTGATTTACCCGACACCCAAAAACTTTGGAAAAAAACGCAACCTTAATTGCTCATATTATTTCCTTCGATCCAAAAATACAGGTCCAAAAAAACCGTGCCTTCGACCATTATTAACCGCATCGGCAATAGTTTCTATAATTCCACCGGCTCGCCGTTTTTTGTACGAAGGCCAATCGATTGACGTAGATACATGAAGAACAATTTTCCCGGGCGTCTGCGAAGGTATCCGACCACATCCGACGTTTCTTCCCGCGGGCCATGCCTTCTTTTTCCACGTCCCCGGCCTCCCCCCCTTGGCCATCGTCACCGTCAGCGAGTCGCGATCGCCGCTGGCTTTTTCGAGCGCCTCTCTCTCTCGCTCCTCGGGCTCCTCTCTTTCTCTCTCGCTCCCCCCCGTCGAATTTCCTGCGGGGCAGCTGCCGCCGCCGGCGGCGGGCTCGCTAGGCGCGCGCTTGGCAACAAGTTCATAGAGCGGCGCGCCGCCTCAAAATACATCGCGCAATAAGGCGTTAAACAAAGGATTCCGCGAGCGAGTCGGGCGCGTTCGAGCGAGACTCGCCGCGAGAGTGTATGCCTCCTCCGAGAGTCTCGCGCCGCGCGCTCGTGGATTATGCCCCATAAATCGCGGCGGCGATCGCCGACCCCGCGCGAGCTGCAGGCCCCGAGATCGGAGTGGATCTTTCGGCGGCCGCGATGAGTGCCCCGCACTCGACACTCGCCGTAATGGATACCGATGGGACCCGGGCTCCTTTTCGATCCTCTTTGCGGGATTCCGAGTGCATGATTGCACCGATGGCGTTTCGCGTCTGAGAACGAAGTTGATGTTCTTTATTTTTACTGGAATGAAGTTAATGCCCGTCATTTGAAGATTTGAGAAGAAAGATAGATTTGAATTATTCAAAGAGGTTAATGACTTTTTAATATTTTTTCCGGAAAATTCGGAGGTAATTTCACGTTTATTCTACATTTTCGTATAAACTTTGACCTTTAATAATTTAATGTAACAGAATGATTGATAGCGACGAGATTGGAGTTTAATTCGAACGGGAAGAATGTTCCAGCCTATTTTCTTCCCGACTTTTCTTCTCCTCCTCACTGCGGCATTTCCCAGAATTTTAATCTGCTTCGCGCTTGATTTTCCGTGTGATTGATAGGCACGCGGGGTGGGCGGATAATTCAAACGGCGCGCGCGCGTTTTTAACCAGCGTTTCAAAGAAGCCGAATGAATCACCCGATAATAGAGGAAGTGAAAGGACAGCCTCCCTGCCATTTCCGTTAATAGCTAATTACACCGCTTCGCCGCGTTAAGAAAAAAAAGGTAAAGGCGAAACTTTTCGTTTTTTTTCCGAGAGGGAGGCACGCGGAGAAGGGGGTACGCAGAGAGCGAGCGCTGCTTCCAGCTTCGCTTATCGGGCGATCCGCGAGCCGCGCGGGCAGGAGTTATTATTTCGCTGTTTTCACGTCTATATTTGGAAAAACCAATTTGTCTTATCTGGAATCGCGGCGTGTTATCTAACAAAGAGGCAACCCGAGACTTTCGCCTCGGCGATTTCAAGCAGATTTCCTATCAAAAGTTCAATCCGTCGGAGGCATTAAATAATTTCCTGCGGCGCGCAACTTTCCACGGCTCGACAAAAGCCCCGGCGAACTTTCGTTTTCAAATTTCGATACTTTTATTTCAGCGCGCTCCGGTGAATTAACCTTTTCCTCCGAGAACACTGCGCGCCCGGCCAATCCCACGGCGGTGCATTATCTTTTTTTTTATCGAGAGCCAATATCGGCGGTATCGGGCTCTACCTCAAATTTCAGCCCCGTCCCGTAACTTTGCAGATAATGACGAAACGTCGAACTTGGCAAGACGATCTTCAGCCTCCCGCCGAGTGGAGGCTCGCGAGATTCGGGCTTTAATGCCCGAGTCGTGGCCGCGTAATTTTGCTCGTGCGCCGGGGAAAAAATGACGCGCGCGGAGTTGGTTTAATTGAAATTTATTATGCGAGCCCCGGCCCGGGCATCGTACACCGCTGAATTACTCGTCGACGCGATAATTGCGTAAGTGTCGGGGTAAATTGTTTACTCTCTACGGGCTCGCGTGCGCGATTTATCGCGCTCACGGCGCTTAATTTTCAATCGACGACTGTGCACGCGGCTCGCTCTCCTCGGCCGTTTTTCTCATTGATTTTATTTTCTATCACCTGCGAGAGGAGCGGGCATTTATTCGCGCGCCTTCGCCGATTTAATTAATTCGTTAATACGTTTCTCAGTCACGTCATATTTATGTTGTGTTACGTGACCACCGCCGAGCTACTGAAATATAAATAACCTCGTGCTTTTTTAATCGCGATGAAAATTTAATTAAACAATGAAGGGGAGTACCTCGAAATAAGTCCGTTAATTCATAATTTGTTTTTATTAATAACGACTGCTGTCTCCTTTTTATTTGTCTTCCCGCCGTGTGGAGTAGGGAAAATGATTACTCTGACCGAGGGGATCGATGAAACATTTCGATATACGGTGGTAATAAGTAAGCGTTGATCAGCACCGATTATTATTATTTTTCTTTTACCTGCATATACAGTTATCCAATTATTTAATTTATCTATTGCAAAATAGCTTGTCTGTATTATAGAATAATTGTTGTGCACCTCGAAGACTTATGACTGCGCAATTACTGCAGACGCAAATAAATTTTCAACAACCTTCGTATACCCAACAATTATCAGAAACAAACATTTAATGATTTTATTATCGTAGCGACGCCGGAATAAAACCATTCCGCGGTGAGCAGCAGACGCAATTATCTTTTTACAATCCATTAAAAACCAAAAGGTCAAACTTTGCGCACGGACAAAAAAAAAAGAAACTCCGCCATAAGTAGAATAAGCCAATAACGGTAAGACACGCATACCTCGAGTATCTCTCCGATCGAATGCGATTCATTTTTCTCGACTCAATTAGACCGACCGATAAATTTCCCACAGCGGACGCCGGGCATTCATCATCCGCCGGCCGGTGCATCGATCAACCGCTCGCGGGCATCGACGCAACGTCTCAATAATGCGTATTCCCCGCGCGCGCGCGCCACCCACTCGTCCCTTTTCCCGAGCGCGTAAATCGAGCCTCGGCCGCAGAGTAAAAAGAAAAAAGGGAGATCGCGCGGAATTCGCGCGGATCGAATTCGCCCGCGACGCGTACGTTACACAGCCCTCGCGGGCCTTTTTGCGCGGTATCCCGCCCACGGCGCCGCGGCGACGACGACCTCAGCGGCCAAGTAGCACAGAACGGTCACGCCCGATGGGACGCCGCGAGGAATTTCCGCGCGCTCGCGCGGGTAGGAAAAAACGAGTAGCCGCGCGCGGCGCTCTTTCGCTTTCGACGCGTATTAGGTGACGCGGCAGTCGAAGGCTGCGCTCGCGATTTTCGTGCGGGGGCCCCGCCAGCGCGTTGTTTTGATATTCGATGATCAGGACAAGGTCTGGGAACGGAGGATTGAATGGTCGACGGGTTCAGTGCTATTGACCGATTTTTTTTTCAATAGCTTCTTTTTTTATAGATGGTTATTTACGTGGTGCGATGTAATTGTTGGTTATGATCATATTAAACGTAATACAGCATTGTTCAAATAGTCCTGAGGTAATTAATTTGTTTTTCTAATGCAATTTAAGCACGCGCTTTAAAAAATACTTACATCCTACCTTTACGAACATAAGTACTTCCTAAGGTAGTTTCACAGACTATAAACTTCTTCAAATAGTTTATATAACATTTTCACCGGCGCATCGCCATAAAGTGGCATACATTTTATTTAGTTTCTAAAAGTATATATAATCTTCCGCGCGAGTTCGTTTACCCTCGACATCGATACCACCGTGTTACGTTGAATTTCACCTACTGAAACGCCGAGAATTGCGCAGCAAAAATTTTTCGATTTCCCGGGTCGCTCCATTAATTAGCGCTAACGAGACCGGAATGACTCCTCGCCTATATCCGAGTGGCGGTGCCATCCATCAAAAACACCTGCGTTATGATCAAACGCCGGCCAAATTCATCCTCCCTAACGAAGCGCCGGCGAAAATAAGGCCTCGCTTCCATCGACCGGCCGTTTCGCGCATTCCTGCGCGCAGCGTGTAACACACGTAAACAGGAAGAGCGGGCCGTGCAGAGGGGCGGGCGTCGATGATCGAAAATTCGAAAGTCACCGCGCGGCAACAAAAGGAGCGCGCGTGAGTAACGGGCCGCGCCCCGGCCATCGCGAATGCGGCAGTCATCATCGGCGCGAGCGATGATTTACATCTTTCCCCGGACGCGCCGTGGGGGGAGGGAGGCCGGGAGGTACTTATAATCGAGAAAGCACCGCGAGCGCCGGCTCGGAGCGGAGCGCCGCTTCGCGAGACGCTTATGCGTGGGTGCACGCGCGAGCGCGCGCGAAAGCATTCGGCCGCGGCTCTATTTTTAGCCGGCGATTCTCGTTCTGCGATGATTTTTTTTTCTTTCGTACACCCCGCGGTCGCCGGTAAATTAAGAGCGTGGGCTGATGAGGCCGCCGCCGCCGGGCTCGGGCGCCGGTTTTATGGAGCTTTTGATAGAGTGACGCGTGTATATGCCTTTAGCGAGAATTTTCCTGTTTTCTGTTCCTTTTAAACAATTGGCCGAATTAAGTACGCTTTATCTGAATGAGCTTTTACGGCTGTCAAGGAAGATTTGAAGAGGTTTTGAAATTCTTTACATTTTTGCTTCCTCATAAAATTTTTACTTCAACATTTTTATAACATTTTTAAAATACGTTGCATAATTAGGGCGTAAAGTATTTAAGAATTTACAATAAAAGTCAAAGGCGAGAACATGAACAATTGTTCCAAAAGCCCCTTCATACACCCCAGATTTTTTATATGATTTATCCTAAAGCTTAATTTCTTCGATTTCACATAGTTTTATAACAGCGGACATAAAAAGTGGATTATTTTGATTTTCAATAAAAAAAGTGCACTTTTTTGTCTGTCGATCAAAAGAAGTACTTTAAACGAACAAAATCTCGAAATTGCGCATCCGTTACAAAGTAAATTAACCGCTCCTTTTAATTTCGCTCAAGAGAATTCTCTCACAAAGCTCAATCTTCCTTCAAAAAACAAAACAAAAAAACAAAAAAAAATACTAAGTCACAAGACATCGTCAATGAAGACTTCAAAGTCGTCGTAAACTTCACCGTGCACTCGACAAAGTCTGCGGTTGCCGATTGAGAGCCACTGCGCCGGTACCGCACGGTAGTGCACGTCCGTGTGGTGCACCTACCCATGCGGCGAAAAGCGAGGCGCGCCGCGGTCATAAACTGGTGAATCATCCTCCAGAACCTGTCTACTTCCTCCCTCCACCTCCTCGCGCCGCTCCTCGCTTCCCTTTTGCGCGCGCGCGAGGCCCTCGTCGCGCGAGCACCGCGCGTTTGAAGTGAGCCTCATTTATCCGCGCGTCCCAACGCCCAGGATTCGCACCTCTTCCTTCCTCGGCTTTTTATTCTCGCGCGCCCGGCCCGCACGCGCGTATAATAAACCCGCGTATTTTTGCGGGAACGCGGGCGAAGCCGGCGAGGAGAGAGAAGTCGTCGGAGGGTAGGCCGGCCGCCGGATAATTTACGGGCGCGCTCGCGCGCTTTCTCCTGAAAATCATTGCGGAGCCACGGCCGTAACCGTCTCCACCGCGAGGAGTTTCACGAGTGCCCCGGCGATTTTGGATCCGCGCGCGACGTTCTTCGAAAATTTATGCGCAGCGCTTCGTCGGCTTTTTCTTTTTTTTTTTACGCTTTTGAATTTATCGGGACTTTTTGCAGGAGGTACTATGGGTACTTGAGTTTAAAAAAAAAGGGAAGATTAGGCGTACAGGCACCCGCAAGTAAATTGTAAATAATTGCTGTAAAAGCGCGATGGGTGAGCATGCAATTTTATTCACGATTCGCGGCTGCTGTATGTTATACCCTCATAGTTTATTATTTACAGTTTTGCGATAGCTAGAAGGAGCATGGAAATTGTACATTCATATCGCAGATAAATTCCTGCATTATTCGCTCGAAACGCGCGCATTCAACCTCGTTAATCTCCTTAACCCGAAACTCGTTTCTTAATTTTCTCTCGAAACGTCTTCGAGGCAGTCGTATACACATCCGCGCAGACGCGAATCCACGCTTATGTAATCCCATTGAAAGAGCCGCGCGGCGTAATAAACGGCCAACTCCCCGCAAAGCAAACAGAATGAACCCAAATTGCATGTCATTAAGAGCGATGCGATCGTCGCCGCGATCTTTATCCCTCGAGGCTCCTCGATAGCGGCCATCGAACCCTGTAATAATCCCCCGCGGAGGAGAGAAAAAAAAGGTGAGCGAGCCCGGCGCGGCTTATATGCACCGGCGATAAGATAACCACGTGTCGGCGCGAGAATATGGGTGTGACCGGGGAGGCGACGCGTGTGCCCGCAATAAATTCGCGGCGATGCGTCAGCCGCCCCCTCGCCCTCGAGTTCCCCGAAATTGAATTTTGCTTATCGAGAGCGGCCGATCGACGGCGTTCGAGGCGGGGGGCACTGCGACTGGTCCCCGGCAATTTCGACGACCTAATTTTCACGCGTCAAATTAATTTTCGCTATACAGTCGGCCGCGTCGGTCTGTTTATTTACACGGCGGTTCTCGAGGCCATTGTGCGGTGTGATGAATGTAACGCGTAACGAAGATATACTTTTCAGCGGAGATTTTCGGCGTGGGGGATTGAATCGAGTGTTAATTTCGAACGTAGCGTTGGAAATGAAAGTGTGAATATTAGAAGTGATTGCGAGTTCAGTGCGCAGTGTATCGGGTAAAACGCTGCCTATTGTGGAATTCGGTTATAAGGACACTGACTAACGGTGTTCTTACAGTAGCTGTAAAGTGTCGTATCATTGTCTTGGTGTACTTTGAAGTAAAGTGTCACATGAAACCCGATCTAATTTGACTTTCTAAGAAATCTATTCACACGATCGCACATATAAGAGGTATTAATTTATCTATAAACTTTTCACTATTTCAAAATATTCAAACAGCCTTATAATAAAAAAAGATAATTTATAAACATAATTTCTCAATTTCTCACAAAAAATAACAAATTATTTAAATTACAGTGTAAATTTAAAATTGCGAAAGAGTTAGTAAACAGCCAGTAATTAAACGAACAAATTTACGAAAGGCACAAACCGAACAAAAAAAGCAAACTCAAAAGATAACCGTGCGAATTGTGCCGCGGAGTAGATCGTTAAAACAGCACAGTCCAGTTGAAACTCCTGTCCCCTCGCGGCGAAAGTCTCGCGGCGCAAGTGTATACACCACGAGCTCCCGCGATACACCCATTGAACACGAGGGTCCCGTGGCGGGCGATCTCGTCGCGCATCTAAAAGTCAATAGGCGAGGGGAGGCGAGGGAAAAGTCGCGCTGTGATTCACCATTACGTAAGGATAAAAAATGAGCGGCTCGGCGCCGTTGCATTATGATTCAACGGCGGCGCGCGAGTCCCACGCGCATTTGGGCCGTAGGCGAGCGACGGATTTCCGCGACTGCGCCTCGGAAGTCATAAGTTTCGCCGGCGGCGCGGGGGTGGGGGCGGGCAGTTCTGTTTCTCGTTTGGCGCGAGCGCGCGCATAATGTCGGCTTTATCGGTCGCCGTTTCTCTCAAGGGCGGCGGCGGCTGATTTACCGCGGAGAAATTCGCGGCACCACGGGGCTTAATTAGGTAATATTCTCGGGTTTTTCGGGAGGCAGCGCAGGCCTTTGAGGGGGTGTGTAGCCTTTGATGCCGGCTGCTGGGATGCATCGTGTCAGGCGGGGTGTTACTTCGCCGGTCATTGAGACGTTTCGTGTCTATAAATTTGGCGACCGCTGCTTGTTTTAAACGTCGTTTGAATATCTGACTCGAATATCTAAGTGGGTTCAGCAGTACTAAATTTAAACGGTACCGCATGGGGTAGGTTAAACGATAGTCTTAGCTTAGCTTTAAAATCTTTAATTAATTTTCAATCTTTAATCGCTCATTTAAGAAATTTTATAGTTTAATTTGTTCGTCTTTAATTTTAATTTTGCCATTAACATTTTTAAATAAAATAAATAAATTTCGTATAAATTTTACATTTTATTATCCGTTTGAAAAATAAAAGAAAATTTTGAGAGCCTTATTATGTGCGCTCGATACATGACTCTTCTTTGCATAATCTATAAAATACACATCGATACCAATCTTGTAAGCGCGGAAAAAAGGAACGCGACGAAGACCTTCGCGATACCGATCGAAGCGCGTCGAGACATCGCGAGCTTTAAGCGCGTCCGCTTTTACCGCGTAAAATTGGATTTGGTCTCCTCGGGGATCGACCCAATGCACGCCGCTGGTATGCGGCTACCCATTTTCCCCGACTGCACTCGGCAATAACAATAATTGTAACTCATGTCGCGCATGGACGAAACACTTCGCGGCTGTTTCCTGCTCGTTAACGGGATCCCGTTAGCCCACCGGCTCGCTATATCCGCGGAGGTGAGCCGACTCGCCGAGCGTCGCGTTTTTAAGCGCCTCCATCGCGAAATCCAATTACTTTTCAGTTTACGCGACTACTTCTCGTTTTTTTTTCGTCATCGTCGCTCCTCGCTCGCCCGCGTACCTAATTAATTTCGTAATGCTCGCGATGAGCGGAACGATTTCATTAAGCCAGGTGATTGATGATGCACCGCTTTATTATTTTTGGATGCGTTTTAAATAATTGGCTGGATCGAACGTTTAGAGAATCCTTTTAAAAATTTAGTAAATTATTTTTAAGTACCTACGTCAAACGCATAACGAGATTTATCCATATTAGAGTAGCTTAAAATATTATTTAATTTGTATAATCTACTCGAAGGCGAAGCCTGCGAAGTAAACAAACGTTTGTTAGACATTAATTCATATAAGAAAATGTTGATTTAAAAGTAAAAATTGAAAAAAAAGAAGAGAAAAATGAATCTTCTTTTATTCGTGCACCTTCCGCGAAGATTTAAATCGCTAAGAGTAAAAAAAAATCTCAAACTCCTGAATACCTTATTCAAATTGCGAAACATCTTAATAACACTACATCGGAGCCGCAGCAAACAATGGCGCAAAAAGCGCACGCATGCTAACGACGCCAGCCGAGGCGTCGGCGATCGCTTCCTCCGTCGACGGCCCCCCTCGGGAGGTACCGTAAACATAATTGTAACGTTTGTCACACACGGCGAACGAAACACCTCGCGATGTTATATTTCCCGGCGGGGCCCGTTAGGCCGCGCGCAAAACCGCGCCGCCGTGGCCACTTGGAAACAACGACCGATAGACTTTGTTTCCCGACTCTCGGCTCTCTTCCTTTCCCTCCCCGGAATGGCTTCCCGGCCGCGAGCGCCTCTTATTTTTTGTTATTTTAAACTCCGCCGAGCGCGGTGAAGATTACCGGGCTGACCTGGAAACGAAGGTGGCGAACGCCTTCGCGGAATCGACTTTTTTTTCTTTCAAGTGCGCGAGTTGGCTAACGAGTGACTTCGGCTCGGCCAGCGGCTATCGCTTCCCGACATCTGTGTATAAATCGATAAACAATGGTCATAGTGTCGGTTACGGAGTTTAGATCTGCATCGGGTAAATTGTTTTCCCAAGCAGGTTCGATCGCTGCTGAGCTGGGGGTTTTTCTTTGTTGCGATTTGTTTTGGTTTTCGTCACAGTTGTACCATGATTTATTTTACTTCGGAAACACGCCTACTTATCTTTGATATCTATATTGACTGTTGCATGCATTGATAGGAAATATAAATGTCTGTTTGGCCTAAAGGAACTTCTAGTTCAAAGTTTATACAATAAATTAAATTTTAGTTTCTCCACTGGGAAAATTTTTTGTGATAAATAGGTACCTTAAAGATAATCGTATAGAGCGGTTTTCTATATACTCTAAATTTTTATGAGAAAATCAGTTCAACTTTTATCTGAATCTTGCTAGTAACTTTCAGGGAAAGCTCTGAAATTCTTAGAAGAAAAGCTCTGTAATTTTGACGGAGCTTTTCATATTGTCTAAGATTCACTTAAAAATTACCATGATTTTCTCGTAAAAAATTCCAGAATTGCAAATCGTCCCCCGATTGCGTTTTCACACATAAGCTTTACAAGTGAGCTTCACCATAATTTTTGCGGAAATTTCTTTTAGTCTATAAAAAGAATAACCAGACGGCTTGAATAAATTTCAAAGTCACCTCCGTCACGCGGCAGAGCTTAGAATTCCACGATCCCCCTAAAATTTAATGCTCAATTCTCGGCAAACATTACCCCTTATGCACGATCTCGAAAAATCTCGCAAGTAATACCTCCATTGTCTCGGCGCGAAGAAGCTCCGGAGAAACCCAGCCGTCAGCCGCGGGGGTCTCTCTCTTTCTCTCCTCCGCAGTCGCGGAAAGGTTAATGCGGCTATTGTAAGGCTGCCTCGCGCGCCTTCGACGTCTCTCCCCTCTCGTCCCCCCAGCCGACGTAAATTAGCGAATCCTCTCGATTTTCCCCCGAGGCAGCCGCGAGTCGGGCATTCCTCACCCACTTTCGTCGCTCGTCGCCGGACGAAAGCGGAGCATGCATTTGAGGAGAGCGAGAGGGGAGCGCGACTTGCGGCAGATGCGCCATACGAAGTGAAAATGCGCGTCGCCGTCAAAGTCGAGGCGTGTACACTCCCGCGCGAGGCACCGCTCTTTTCTCCGTGAAATGACGACGCCGCTAATAATAAACCCCGCGAGCCGAGGACCGGAGGGATCGGGCCTCTCCGAAACGCTTCGCTCGCCGGCTGTGTACCGATGATTTTTGCCGGAGGCGCATTCCGCGACGCCGCTTTATTTTGTCACGCCGCTCGTGCTGCCTTCAGTCCCTCCAGAGAGATGTCTATCCGCGGGCTTTCTTGCCTTTTCGCGCAAATTATTTCGGGGGGCTGAAGAAGAGCTATTTAAGCCGTGATTTACGAAAAAAGTGACATTTTACTTTTCAGTTCCGGTGAAATTTTAATTATATTTGTCGCGCGTTTTAATTTTGACGTAATAAAGTAAAAATTTCCAAGATTCCGTTTAAAAAAATATAGAGCGCATTAAGCTTTCGAAGTATCTTATTAAAAACTTAATTAAAAATAGTTCTCGAAAGCGACCGAGAGGTAAATCCCCCTTGGTATTTTTGTAGAGCAGATGGAATATGCTTCAGCCTCGACTTTCAAAGTACGAAATCCCATTTAGACCATGACGGGCTCTCGGGTCGGCGCGATTTCCCGACAAATTCACGGGCGTAATGTAACTGTCATCCAGACGACTGCTTGGTCAGCGCGAAACTTTAGTTGGTTAACAAGTTCGAAAGCAACGTCGCTCGACCGATCGTTTCTATTGCGGTTGGCTCGCCCATTGACTACCAACACTTTTCACGGCTAAATCTCCGCTGAATCTGAAAGCCATGAAATTCACGAACGAATTTACGAAAGTCGATCGCACTTGTTGACGGCTGCAACAGACTCGTGACAAATCGACTCGATTTATACCTTTCCGCAGCTCCGTTCCAAGCAAGTCATCAATAAGCAAATAAAGACGCATTTGAAGTATGTTATATCGTAAGAAATAAAAATGCACGAAAAAAAGTATTAAATTATTTATTTACTAGAATATGATCTAATCAACAAATTCTGTAAATATAAAGAAATTCATTTACATACACTTATTTAATGTTAAAAGCCTTATAACGTGGAAAAAGTGCATATTCACTTGTCTGAATCTGAAATCCGTGAATTTCACGATTTAAATTTAGAGAGGATGATCGCAGTCACAGATTATAAAAAATATTTCTTGCAGTATTTTTGTTACCCTCCTAATCAAATATTTTTCGCGCCTAAATTTAAACCTTCCAATAGATCAAATCAAGTTGTCAAAGGCACAGTACACACGTCAGCTCCGCATGCACAAGCTAAGAGAAAAAGCCAGCAGTCCACCGCAAGCTCTCGCTTCCGCGAAGGCACTAACCGCACGGCGGCGGCATCGAGCGAACGCAAGCCGCCTTTCTCGATCGGCCCCTTGCACACGCAGTCTCCTGGCGTCCGCTGCCGCTGCAGTTCCCCGACCGCGCGGCGGTTTCCTCGCCGAAATATAAAGCCGCGGCGGCGTCGATTTGCCTCGCTGTCATCGCGTCGGGCGGCCGGAGCAGGTAGAAAGCGCCGCGGCGCGCCGCGAGTTCGTCAACCCCGCGGAGCGCGCGCGGCCTTTATCGCGAGCGAGCGGAATCGATTGTTCTGGAATTTTAATCGCGCTCGCGAGCGCCTCGCTCCGTTACGCGGCCCGCCGGCTACATAATGCGGCTTCGGGAGCTGCAGCGCGCTCCGCAGCCTCCTCCTCTTCCTCCTCCTCCGTGGGCTTATATTCTCCCGCGGCCGTAGCGTTTGCTTTTACTCTCGTTCATTTTTCACGGCGAGGTGAGCGGGCGCTGAAAGGCGCGCGGGAATACTCCGCGAACTTGCCCCTGGTGCTGCTCTCTTCGGTCTTGGGTGGTTTTTTTTTCGCTTTTTGTCGGGACGGTGAATTGATTTCTCGCGGGGTGGAGTTATTGTGGGTCAGACAATGGAGGGAAATTTTTGAAAGGAAATTCACGTGAAAGGAGAGCGGAGGAAGTACTGAGATGCGGTGAGGAGAGGTGTATATAGCTTTCGAAAATCGATGCTCTTTTGTAATTTTCTGGAAAACGAAGGGAAATTATATTTTTTATTTTTACGAAATTATTCGGTATTTTTTCCGTAAATTTGGCCAACTTCGTAGTCATTGTACAATAGAATTTTTATGAGGACATTTCAAGATCATTGGTTATAGGTATTATGCAATCATCTCTTTTACATAATTTCGTTATACTGTGTCAGCTTTTTATGAATTCAGCAGCTACGTAATTGCACCGATCGATATTGGAGAGAAGGTAAATCGGATTTAATTAATCAGTATTAGACTTCCAATTATGAATCATATTTGCTAATACTATTACTGATTTACGTGCATACCATTCCAATGCGATTTGCTAGGTACGTTCACCAAACAAGGATTATTCATCTAAAACATCAAATAATTTAAAAATACAATTAATAAACGGTAAAATCTGATTTTATAAAAAAGCCATCGATATTTATAATGAACAAAGTTACCAGGTTAATCATCAAGTTTTAAAATTCAAGACCGTTTTGAATCCACAAGCCCGAGCGCCAGTGTACCTCGCTGCAGAGAAGACGGGCGTCTGAAGTGGCCCCCGCCGAACAAAGGCCGCGCGATCGGTCGCGCCAATGCGCGCCCAGACGCCCGCAAGGGAGTTTCAATTATTCAATCGGCCCCGGGTGCATCATCTCGTGACTGCTGCTGACCCGATCGATCGACGCCCCCCGGTACTAGCCTGCACCTCGTTCGTCCGGCCGTAAATTGAAAAATTTCGAGCGAGCGCCGGCCACGGACCGCTGAACCTTCGCGCGGCACGCGTCATCGCCGGCGCAACATCTGTCCCGGCCTCTCCGGCAGGTGCTTTCTCGGTCTCTTTTTTTTTTTATTTTTTGCCTCCGGTTTTTTCTTTCGCCGAGCTCTGTTACGCGGAGGCGCGCTCGCGTGCCCCGTGCAATCGGTGTTTCACGACGATTGATCGGAATTAATATTCCGTCGGCGGTTCGCCGCGGCGATCGTTTCTGACTTCCTTTATCGGCGTCTGGACTTTTTTGCGGACAGCGACGTAACTCGGGTTCCTTTTTTCTGCGGCGTCTCGGATTTCCTTCTGTTAATTGTGCGAATAAAAAGCGGTGCTTTGTAATTGCGCGCGTGTGCTGATGATCAAATAGTTAAAAAAATGAGTAGGAAAGGATGGTGTGAAAAAAAGAGTGTGATTCAATGAGAAAAAGTTTGCATTTTGTTCTTTCAACGAGTCCGAGAGCTTATCTCCACGACTGTGCCATTTCGCACGCCCGGCAAATTGAGCCTCATGACATCATCCCTAGATTTTCGCAGGAAGAGGAATAATTGGCCGCGAAGTGGCCTATGTTTAAAATAGAAATTGCACCGTCTATCTGCCTTATTATGCAAATAAATTCCTTTCGAAACAACAATGCTTAATAAATTTAAGTCATGAGTCATAAACGCCGAAGAGAGCGATCGCCATTAGCATAATTATCGTAACATTTCAAATTCAAAAATTCAATCGGCCCCGCTGTAATTTCAGGCCGCGCGCACCGACCCTTTCCCCGCGCACTTTTCAATTTCCTTTTCTCGCAAGAAACGCCGCTCCGAAAAATAAAAGTCCCGCGCGCTCGATCCATTTGCTCGAGGGGTATATATACGATCGATCGGCGCAGCCAGTCCCTCTCGAGTCGTTAAGCCTATCCGACTCGTGTCCGACTGATCCCGGAGTATCACTCGTCCGCGCAAAAAGCCCGACTTTAATCACGGCCACCACAGGATACATATCCAGCGATCCTCATTCAATTTCATGGCTCATAAAATACACATCCCGTCTCGCCTCCTCGAAAAAAGGAGAGAAGCTTCGAGGGGAAATAAAAAAAAATGAAACACGGAGGGGCTACCGCGAGGGCCTTCCTCCAATTTCTCGCGCGAAACGACGTCAAGGACTCGCTACGCGGGAGGCGCGCTTGCGCCTGTATATAGGTGGCGGTGGGATTTACGGCCGATCCCCGTTGTTCGATTCGCGCGCGCGTGAAACGCCGCGCGGAATCCCGGACCACACCGAGCTCCCGTTTTTGTCGCGCGTGCACCGCGCCGCGTATTAAAGCCCCGCGCGAAGCCGGCGGATCGAGGCTAAACGCCGGAACGGAGTGTCGCGGATTTTAAGCGACCGGAGAGAAAAAAAAGCGCGGCGGCCGCGCCGAGCTATTGGGAGCGTTCCAGATTTTTTTATCCCACCCCGGCGGCATTGTGCTCTGGGATCGTGCGGTTTTGCCTCGGAACGACTTTGTTCGTGCGCTCGGAATATAAAAAAAAAAGAGGTAAATTGCGTTTCGAGTGCCGGCCCGCTGAATTTTGGTCATTGTTCGTGCGGTGAGAAGCAATGTTTCGCTGAGGTTGAATTTATGTAATGCAATAAATGAGTATACATAACAGGATTGACGTCAGTTTTTTTATATAGATTAATGTTACAGCAGCGATTACTTTTAATTGAGCGAAAAAATAGAGTAAAGCGTTCGGACTAATTGTGTTCCGGTCTCTGTTCTCTCGCGCTTACTTCTATTAGATCGTGGTCTCCTGTAACTTGAGTTCAAAACGTTTATGATTTTGAAAAGAACTTTCTCTTTAAAGAAGTGAATGAAAAACGCTTGTATTATAAATCTATTGGTAATTTTATGCTTACGACATTAGTTTAGATACAATTTATGTAATTATTATTGATACGCAATATCCTCTCTAAATACAAAGCAGTGAAATAAGTAAATAGTGGTCTATTGTAAGTCAAAAAGGTTTATCTCAAACAATAAGTGAATGACTTTTGACTTAGAAGAAGTTATCTTTTCATAAATGATAATATTTAGAAACGGTACATAGGTACGTAATAATTAAAAAAAATGCTTTTAAGTAGATAACTTGAATTAGGAAGTAAAAAAAACTTTAAACTTTAATTCTCACGATTTTATTTCATTCAACCGCACTAAAGTCCGCCTACGATCAAAGTACTCCAGCAACAAACCCCACTCGAGCCAGCTCCAATCATTGTCGGATCCGTTCCTCAAAACACCTCGGCCAGTTGCGCATTTTCGCGCGGCCGAACAAACTGAATGCGTCGTCTCGAGCGGCGATCGATTCGCGGCGCAACGCGGCAACAATCGCCGCGAATATCCGTTTCGGAACCGCCGCCCGAGGAAGCCCAAGCAGCCCCGCAGGGCCGATTAAGACGACGCAAACAGTTTAATTGCGCGCGGCCTCCCCTCGGCACGTGCGCTCGTTTCCGAGGCTGGACACGCGGAACGATTTACCACCGCACGGTCCGTCCATTGTTCACGGGCTCGGATTTGCCCTGCCGCTATCTTATCTCCTCCGAATTGTAAACTCCGTGCAGCGAAGCTCTCCCGATTCACTCGCCGACTGCAATTGCTATTCGCGGGGCGTGTTTGCTTAACGATGGAGGGAAAAGCGAACCGTCGCTTCGCCGACGAGTCGCGCTCGCGGTGATAAGAAATCGGCCGATTTCAATATCGAAAGCCGCTCGCTTTCCCGGGAGTGCAATCTCCCGTAAATGCCGAACGTAACTCCGCGAGCGGTTTCGAAGCCGAGCAAAAACGCCGCGGAACACAAACAAGTGGCCGGGCGACCGCGCCATAAATAAAGCCGCGGTGAAAAAAGTCGAAACCGCGTAATAACAAGCTCGCACGCACGCGCGCAGCGACGGCGGAAAAACGAACGCTCGGTCGCAATTACGCCGCGGCACGGTCATTTCGGACCGATTCGCGAGCGCCTATAATTTCCCAATTAAGCCGTGAGTCACCGTCGCGGCGGGGAAGATTCGCGAGGGATCGCCGCGAGGGACGAGGCGACGCCCACGCCCCCGGCGTACTCATTACGCGCGTCGCTGTGTCTCCCGTCCTCCGCTTTATCCACGCGCGTTATTATTAATCTTCTCGCGGAGTCTGACGCGCGAGCTTGCAAGCTCCGCCGGCTCTCTCGATAATGAGGCGGCGGCGGCGCGCGCGACTCGTCCTTTTCGGGCTGAAATGAAAAAAGGGAGCCTTTGCGGACTGCGTATCGGACGGCTGCGAAGTTATTGCCACTTTTCGAGACAGCGCGATGGGTTTTGTTAGCCGTTAATGGCTTCTCCCTTGTTTGTTTTCCCTTTTTCGAGACGAGGATTCGCTTCAGCTTCCTTTTTTTTGCGCGCCTTTTTGGGAGAGATAATCTGAAAAGCGGCTATTGCGCTATTGTTACTGTCTGGCTCGTCTGAGCAATTTTCTAATAATTAAAAAAGAAATGTTATAGTCTTTTCAGTCAAATATGTTCTGCTATTTAATTAATACAAAAATTAATGACACTTGAAAATAAAGTACGATATAATCTAATTAAATTTCCTAAGGCATTGCAATATTATGAAACATGCTAGAATACAATTTCCATCAAAAAAACGTGGAGGCGATCAAATTACTCAGAATCTATCGATCCATTTCCGACGACACTATTAATTAAAGTGCGAAACTATCGGCTTACCAAAAAAACGTTAAAGCCGAAAACCTATAACTCCCGAAGCACAAAGCACACAAGCACCGGGTCTTCTCGGATACGACACGTGCGGGCCTAATGAAGAAAGTTCCTCAGCAAGGACAACCTCCTCGCGAGCATGCGCATACATACATTCGCTCTTCCGCGCCCGAGCATCTGGCAGACGATGGTTGACTTCAACGCCCAGGGCCTCGGAGCGGAAATTTCGTCTGTTTACTTTTAATTCACAAATGTGTACGCACGTACGGATGATCGAGCGCCGCTGCGTATTAATTTCCGCGGCTGTTCTCGTTGCGCTCCATCGCGGCGAAATTAATCGAATCGCGCGATTGATTCGGCGCCCGTATAAACACACGCAACCCCGAGGTAACGACGATCTCGTTACGCCCGCTCCGTTCCGCGCGTATACACGGAGGCCGCTTTAGCCGTGCGTAAAGTCGCGAACGACGGCTCTAATCAGCCCCCGCGTCGGAATTAATAATCCGCCGGGGGTCGTACGTAAGCTCCTTATCTGCCCAATTACCGGGCCGCGGCGATGGACGCGCGCGCTTCTACGCGTACACACCGCGCGCCGAAACGTACGCGCGAACGAGGCGCCGATTAAATTCCAGCGTGTACACACCGCGTTGCCCGTACGTATATGTATACACTCCCGCCTCGGCGCGAAAGGCTGTGCGGGCAGCCCCGCGCTTTTTACCGTCGCGGACTCTCTCACTTGCTCTCTCTAGCGCGGGGCCCGATGAATCACCGGCTCGGAATGCGCGATGTCGTAATAAAACGGCCCCGCGCGCCGAGAGAGGCTGCGAGAGCGCGCGTGCGACACACGGCTTCACCCGTACGGTATATACGCCGGCGGAGGCGCAAAAAGCACCGGCGATCGGATGCCTTGGACCTTTTTTTTGTCTTACCCCCCTCTCCCCCTTCCTCGCTGATTCTCATTACGCTTTTTGCGCGAGCGCGCGCGCGCCTGTGCACGGGGAGAATGACGAGGGGCATTTTTCCGATCGCCGCCGCGGTTCCGGGATTTATGTGCCGCGGATCGCAGGAGCGCGCGAGCCTGATGGATTTTGTGCCTCGCGTGACGATAACTGCCGGTTTCGCCGGGAGGGCATTATTTATGGGATACAAATTGAACGTCGTCTCTTTTTCCTTTTTTTTTCTTAAAGTACCGCGCGGCCACGCTCGATTGAACGCCCAGCGTTCTCGTATCTTTTTATGTGACGCGCTTCTCCGGATTAATTTTAATGCTATTAACCCGAATGTACAGAAGTGAAATGATACACTTTTTTAATTCTTTTTTTTTTGGACATCTCGAATTACATAATTGATACTATAGTTATTAGATTAATTAATTTATATGTAATAGTGTAATAAAAATCAATTTAGTACAAGTACAAGAATTTTTTTTCATCAACTCGTATAATTACTTAAATCTAGACAGGATAATGTACAGTCGACCGAAATAAATTCTTGTGGAACATTTTGAAAAATTTTGACTTTCATCTTTACTTTGTCTTTTCTTATAACACTTTCGAGCTTATCAGTGCGTTACTCCGTTGTTTATACATACTGTGTTGCCTTTAACGGGGTTACTAATTCAGCAAGAATTAATTCCAATCGAATGTACACATATGTGCGGCAGATCTAATAATTCTAGCAACACACGTCCTTAATATCTGCCAACGGTGCGAAACAACATCATCAGCTGCGTAGAGCCGCGTCCGAGGTTAATCCGCGAGTCCACAAATCAAAATCCCTCGAAACCCCGGCAAACGTTTCGCTTGAAACAATATCCCATTATCCCACTTCATTAGACTTGGCGAACCTGCCGGTCTCGCGGTCGTGAGAAAGCGCGAGCCCGGCGTACGAGAGGCGCATGCACGGGGGTCTCGCTTCGCGCGCGTCTTCTCCCGGATGTTGCGTCACGACTGACCTGCTCCGAACAGAAAAAAAAAAGATTCTTCCGCGGCGGGACTCGCCAGTCGTATAGCAGCGATCGCCGCCTCTGCCAGATGTGACGGGATAACAGCCCGGTGCCTCGGCAGTCGTTTCCCGCTAACGCGAAAATTGTGAAGTCGTGCGAGCTTTTATTTTAGGCGCTCTCGCGAACAGCGTTAATTGGTATTTATGGAGGTCGCTCGAGAAGTGCGCCCGAGAGCTACTTACAGGTGCTTCATTAATGATCGATAAACGTTCCATAATTCAAGCCGCGGCGAGAGACGAGACTTTTATCGACGGCCTCTCTCGTCTCCCCGCGGGGGGTTCAATTATCATAAATTCTGCAATAATTATCGAAAGCACGCGCGTAAATTAAACAAAGCGATTTCCCGTCGATTCGAACGAGCCGCTGAACACCGCCGTAAATTCAAAGTCGACAATAATTTTCCGAGTGGACGAGGGGAGCGCGGGCAACCGCAAATTTTTGTCACCTCGCGCCGAGTTTACCGACGCGCGGCTCTCGAGCAAACTGCGCGAATTTCGCTCTCTCTCTCTTCCCTTTTTCACCGGCCGGCAATTTCGCGCGCTTCTCATGCAAATCGCGGGGCCGCGCGAAATCGAAATTCGGCGCTAATGAAGCCGCGCTCTCCCGACCGCCCGCCGCACATTGTGCGCCGGTGCGCGCACGTATGTATGAGCGATGCGTCGACGGGGCCCTAATTAGAGCGGCCCCCGCGAGCTAGCGAGCTCTCCTCTTTCTCCGCGGCGCACGCGATCCGATCGATCGGACGGTAGCCGCCTCCATTCATTAGCTCCCGTAAGAAAGCGCGCGCGATGTTGCGCGTCCGCCCCTGATTGAGGATGTTCGTTAGGGACGGTACACCTCCTTAATGCCGAGTGGATCGTTTTCTCTTTCGTCGGCGGTTCACGTGTCTGCGTTTCTAGAGTGTTTCTTTTTTTTGCTGTCTTGTACGCGCGAGATCGTCGGCCTATCTTCAATCTCGGGGTGAACGTGGAATATCGGCACGGCAGGTCTGCGACTGCGAAAAGAAAGTAAACGATAAAATGTAACAACAAAATGTACTTATACACAAGTAAACGATTCACTTTAATTGAAAATGAAAAAAAATTCCTCGTAATATCGAAGATTAACGTTACGTTAAACGAGCACTTACACAAATTTCAGAGGCAAACAAACCGCGCCGTCTCGAGAATTAAATTTTCGTGCCGAAAACAAAGTGTTCGTCGCACGCGAGCCCTTATAACTCAAGTGGATTTTGCTCGACTGCTCCTCTTCTTACGTAATGACAATCGAGGGAGAGAGAAAGAAAGAGAGATCAGGGGAGTGTAAACACTCCTCTTGCTCTCTCTGGGGATAAGAATCGCGGGGAATAAGTGGGTCCGTGCGTATGCTCGCGCGGCGAAACAATTAGCGAGCCGTGGCATTAGCTTAATTGGTAATTAGCGACGATAAGGAGAGGAACGGGAGATATCGCGCGTGTGAGGCTCGTACCGCGGCCGCGGAATTACCCTTTTTTTTGCACACCATTCCGAGTGGGCGTCGTTGCGGTGAGCGGAATTCCACGGAGGGAGACTATGCTGCGCCCCTTCATTGTTAGCACGAAAAGTCGTGGAAATTAGGTCGGAATTGGGTTTATTCATGGGTGTGTTTTTTATTAATTCACATGTTTATTTCATGTCAGAATAATCGATAAAATGTAGAAAAGACTATCGTGGACCTTTATCCTTAATTCTGAAAATTTTCGCAATAACAATTAAAATGTTGTTTCTTAAAAATCTGAAAATAAAAATTAGGATCAAGAAGATAAATTAAAAATTTGAAACAATTTTTTGATAAGTTTTTCCCTTTAAACATACTCTTACGATTTTCGCCAATTTCTCAAAAATCAAGTCGAGCAAAAAAGCAGATCAAGATTTTTACGTCACTTCTCGTGGAATCATTGAAATTCAGTTCACGGAAACCCAGCCTCTCTCTCTGAAAAAAAAAAAAGAAAAAGCAAGACGGCATGCTCGCTACACGGACCAGCCGCGCGTTTCGCCCAATTAAGCCTCGCAGGAATGTCCGCGGGGTAGCGGCCTCATAAATAAGGGCGCGCCGTCGCGTCGACGGGGCTTCGCGCGAGAACACGCCGTCCGGGTGACCCACGCGCGCGTGTACCCCCGATCGTCGCCTCCTCTTTTTCTCCTCTCTCACTTCGCGCCCGCACCCACGCGCTCGATCCGGATTAATCGCCTCGCGAGTCCGTTGTTTGCGTCGCGTGCGCGCCCGTCGGCGAATTTAATCGCGAATCGACGCGCGCCTCGTAATTATGATCAATGGCTTGTCGAGTTAATTGTCCAAGCAGCGCCGGGTCGTTTCATGAATTTAACATTTCCAGCGCTGAGCGCCCATATACACCTCGCGGCCGCGCCAGGTGTCGGAATAAGTTTCCATACATTTCGAATCCGCGCTGTTACGCGTCGAGTGCTATCGCCGGCTCGCCTTTTTTTCCTTCCTCGCACTCGTTTTTAACGCCGCGGATTGTCGCGGTCGCCGGGCGACAGATTACGCCGTATTTTTCACCGCATAAATTTGAATGCCATTGGGAAGGGAGGCCTCTGCCGTTATTTATCTTCGGCCGCAGTTAAGTTGACGAACCTCGGAGATGATGCGTTACATCAACGCCGACGCTTGGAAAAATACGGGGGAGAGAGGATATTTCATCGCGGGATGTAATGAGCTGTTATGCCCGTCCGACGGGTGGAATGCGCGCGGGAGTGCTCGGCGCACTGGCGATGAAGTTCCATGAACCTCCAACGAGTTGCCTGGTATATAATACCGCTAACTTTTTCCCGTCGTTCATTAGGTTTGAATAGCTAATAATTCTGTCTTCGCAGAAAACCGACGTCACGCGCGAATGCAGACCCTCCCCCTCTCCGCCAGTCCTTTCGAATTTGAATTTACCCATCCCCTACCGATGCTGCGCAATCGTAAAGCCTGCTCTCGCGGCGAGGAAAAATCGCGTTCCGTTGAAAATTGGATATTTTCACTGTGGATAAAAGCGCACCTGTTACGGTCATTAAATCATCCTTAAAGAGGCGGCGACGGGGCACGGGAATTTCTTTTCGATTTCAGTAGAATGGAAAATGATGAACGTCCGGCTACGATTGAAATTAACGGCTCCGAAGATGTTCGTTCAAGCCCCGCGAACGGCCGGCATGAAAATTTCATTGCGATACTTAAAAGGCGATTTTTTTCCCGTCGAAAGTCGAAAACAGTTTCGCGGCTATGAATCATCACGGTGCTTTTTCGCGCCAAATAGCACAATCCCATCGGCTGATTATACCGAAGTGCCTCGCGCATAAATCGCAGTTCCGGGGCGCGCGAGCCTGCCTCGCGCGGGATGCCCGATACCCCGGCGTTTTAAGCGCGCTAAAACGATAACGAGCGGAAAAGAAAAGGGCCGGACTCTATCGCGCGAGTAGCGCACGCTATCTCCCATCGGCAGCGGGGCCTCGGCAACGCGGGGCCCTAATGACGGAGCTCGCGCGCCCGTGATTGCGCGCCGCGCAAAAGTAATAGGTCCATTAAATCGGATGCGCGAGCGCGCGCAGATAAGCCGCTCGTTATGCGAGCTCGCGCTCGCGATGCCGCGCACGCGCGGGCCGCTTTTTGCGCGCGGAAATCGATCATACGGCGCGATTCGTCAACGGCGGGGCCTGATTTACGGCCGCGCGGGATTTTTCGAATTCCCCGCTTCTTTCGTGCGGCCGCGCGCTACCGATTTGGGTATTAACCAGGCGCGCGCAGGAATTTAAAAGGATTCGACGTTCGATACGAATCGCACGGGTGGAACCTGATCGAAGGGGGGAGGGGCAGGTAAGTGAATGCCGCGATGCGAGAGTGGAACTTTTGTTCAGCGGTTCGGAGCGTTGCATGCGAGGATAATTAATTACTTAAATGCAGGTTAATAAACACATTAAGAAATGAGGTGCGCGGCGGCTAATTACTAAAAGATGATTTATTCGACGAGAGGAAAAACGTAATACTTATCAAGTACCGGAAAACGATGGAGTGAACGAATTCCCGTGCAGCGCGCCGTTCTTTCAGCTCTTCTTGTTTGTCTTGCATCGTATGTTCTCGCGTATCTGCTTTCTGGAAATCTGTAACGAGTAGGTCGAGGTGATTAAAAAGGAGATATACATGGGAAGCTGAACACTGTATCTCGAATGTTCGTTATTTGCAAAAAAATTCTTATATTTAAGATTCTAAACTGTTATATAATAAATGAAACTACTCTAGTCTTTATCTTCCTTAATTCTCTTTCTTTAATAATTTAAATCTGATTTTATCTACCCATAATCTTATAAAATTACGTTAAATTCGTTTAATTTTTCAGCTTTATGTTTCTGAATAGTTTTAAAAAGTAGGATACGAATCTCATTCTTTATAATCTTGATCTTCTTTAATTCTGTATCTCTAGTAATTTAAATCTAAAATTATCTATCCATAGTTTTCTAAAAATACGTTAAATTCATTAACTGCGTGACTAAAACTGATCTACTACTTATCTATGGGACAAATGTTGACCAATAATTCATACTAATATGAAAAATTGTAAAAAATTTCGAGCTCACGCCAATGACAAAGTATCCTCCATCAATTTTTCAGTGCGGAACAAAAAAAATCTGTCAAACGTCTGAACAAAATTACACTTCAAAATTAATAGTACCCATTTAACAACCAGCATTTCAAATTTCCACAGGCCACCGCGACGATCGAAAAAAAAAATCGTCGAACTACACTTACTCTTGGTGCACCTGTAAACACAGCGCCAGCGTTATAACACAGCAGTGTACGTTCGGGGCGCGCGGGAGAAAGCGTGAACAGCGCGAGTGGAAAGCGGCGTGCTGCACGGGCGAACGCCCACCGACAATGAACTTCCCCGAGGGGGCCCGAAACGCGCGCGCATAATGTCGTCATTGTTGGCAAATGAGACAAAACGCGCGCGCGCGCGGGCGCACGATCCCGCTTGTCTTAATCCCGCGTCGGGATTGATTTATGCCGATGCGCGTACCCGCGCGCGGAGAGACAAGCGCCGCGGCGCTGCTCTTTTCCCCGGTGTGGCTAACGACGTTTGACGCGTCGACCTGCCTGTCCCGCTCTCGAGCTGCGTGTGCCCGGATGATTTTTAAATTACAGAGCGCGGAGGAAAGTCGCGTTCTAACGACCCGCGCCGCGCTATTATCAATGAGCGCACGTTTAACTGTGCTTTGATTAATCGCGCCGGCTGACGCGCGTGTAATTACTGCTCCCCTTTTCGACGGGCGAGCGGGAGGAGCGGCGTGTTTTCGGGGATAACGACACATTTTTGTTTATATACGCGTGACGCGGGAGTTCGTGCGGGTCGAAAGGAAATTCCTGCCCGAGGGCCTTTTTTGGACGCGCTATCGAGCGTAAGAACGTGGCCCACCTTTTAAGTCGTCCCAGAAGTCAGCTATCTCGTGTGGGGCAAAAAAAAAAATTTTTTTTTAAAGCCGTAACGCGCGATCACGAGATCCATATTTGACGCTGGCCTTTCTCGAACCGGAAAAGGTCAAGGCTCGCTCAATTCCCCTCCAGCCACCTTGGCCGATCCGAAAGACTACTTCCAAGTGTCCGTCAGCGAAATCAATCCGTACAGTCGGCCGGATTCCCCTTGACGCTGTGAAATAAGCTTTTAATCCTCGAGTTTCTCGATGATTCGGTGGAAAGTAAAAGTTGTGGTAGACGGACGAACTAAAAAGGAAATATAACTATTTACGGAGATCAATGATTTTTATAAATATTTATTTTTATTTTTCGTAAAATGAAAAGGCTTTAAGATTCTTGCATAAAATATAGTACAATCATACAGACCATCAAATTTTTAAACAGCATTTTTTATTTTAACTTTCCAAAAAAATAAATTTCTTGCGAATAAAGTAATGAGTTAATCATTGAAGATAATTACTTAAATTTTGATTTATTACTCTATTCTGAGAAACTTTTTTCGCGAATCGACACTTCAATATTATCCATCACTCACATTAGGTACTTAATGCCAGCACTTGTGAATATCGCTAATGTAGGTTTAACTTGACTTCTTAACTCCACTTGAATAAGTGAACAGCACCCTCAAAAGTGATTTTTCCCCTCAGCGATTTCCGGAAAATCCCTTACCGTACAGTCTTCTGCCCTGCGATACATCTCCCAGTCGAGATAAGCGGATGAGAGAGAGGGGGACTCGTGAGAAAAGCGCGAGCGTCGGTGTATATCGACGTGCCGTACAGAAATTGCCGGTGCGGCTCCGTCTATCCATCAACGTCGAGCTCCCGAGCTTATCGGCAATTACACCGCGACTCGACTCTCGCTGCGACATCCCGACCGATTCCTGCTCTGCCGCTACCACTCGAGCATCGATCCGCTCGGATACACGTCCAGTTCCAGTTTCTTTTTTTTTCGCCAAGGCCCCCGGGCGATCCCCGATACACAACCTATGCTAATCACCGGTGGAACATCCGACCCGCTGTTGAATCATCCCGATCACGTCGGGCATTGTACCTCTCCCCTCCCCTCTTTTTTGGCTAGTTTGGCTTACGCAAGAAGCCGAGTAAATAAGTTATGACAAATGTATATATATCGAGTTTCCGCCGATGCCCCCGAGGCGTCGACGGTGTTAAATAGAGCGCTCGAGGAATTTCCATTCTTCATTGATACCGATGCGTGAAAGAAAGCGCGCGGATGTTGCAACGGCGCCAGATGTAATTACGCTACTTTTTTTTCCTTCGGGCTCGTTTCGAAACGCCAGTTTTGTGCGCCGAGATTTTTTCCCCTCGGCGCCGCGATAAATAAATGCCGCGAGGACTTTTATGCGCCCAGCCCCGAAAGGTATATCCCTGCGCCCGTATAGATATCAATTTATACGGGCTCGCGATTAAAGGAATTTTTACGGCGCGGCTCGCAATTAGACTGTCGTGTTTTATTTACGCGCGCGTCAACGACGCTTGAAAAGTAGACTAGGCGGTGCATTTTACTCCGGTGCACTTCTATATTTACAATGGCATTGTTGGGAAAGAGAGAAAGTATCGTATTAAGCCGGCGCGCGAGAGATCGTTTCTCGGGTGTACCGATTCAATTGATGATATCAGCGGCTACATAAGTTCATCGTCTACTCAATGCGACTTACGTAGTTTCTGATCTCATCAATTTAGTCGTACAGTACCAACAGTATTGTTCTGGAACTCCGCTAACGAATTCTAAGTTTCGAGCGCGCCAATTAAACTTACATTGGAGCAGATTTTTTTACCGTTTCTTGTGTGCTTACCTTTCACTTTGTAAAACGTGCAAGCAGGTTTTCTTTTTAAATAATTTTGAGCAATAAAAGTGTGATCGATCAATCTCGAGTGTTAAATTCTTCGAAGAGTACTTAGTGTGCCTGAGTGGCGTTGCGTGCTGTAGCGGAGGAAGAGCACACGACCACGCCGTCACGATATCCTTGAATTTTATTTTTAACAATAAGAGGAACATTCCACGAAAATTTACTCGGCAAATTAGCATATATACAAGCGGAGGAGCGACTTTTTTCTCCTTTCTTTCCTGCAATTATCTCGGAAACGACGGCGCGTACAGGCAAAAAACGGACGAAATTACGGTGCAAAGACATACTGTGCAGCGAGGATGTGTTTGGAATTCTTCAGAATGAATCTCCCCCGGGTAACCTTGAATCGTTCCGATAGTTTCCAGCGTAACGACTATTTTATAGCGAAAAAAGAACGAGCAGTTTATTCGAGCCGCCTTGAATTCGTACATTATTTTCCCGGCTAAAAAAAGAAAGTCGAGTGCTTACTTGCAGTGCAGAATTAGTTAATTCGCCGAATTATTCGCGATGAATCATCCACCCGTCGCTTTCACCGCTTTATCGGCCACTTTATCGAAACAAATCCCCGCGCAGATGCAGCGAGATAAAGCGAAGCGAATTTTTCCAAACCCTCGTAACGAGATTACCGCACCTCCGCCGGTGAATTGACTCAGGCTTGCGCCCGCCGATAAGACGGTCCTCTTCAAAATCAAAGATGCAGCCCGGTCGATCGTCCGGAAAGCGGCCGAATCTCTCCGGCGGGAGACGCCCACGCGCGCCGTGATTTTTCGGCCCTCGCGCGAATTCGCTTGCGTCCGCGTTGGCGTTCGCCGGGCGCATAAAGGAGCCGCGCGCGCGTATATATATGCAAATGGGGAGGGCCGCCGGAACAACGGGCTGACCGGCAACAATGGCGCGTTCGCAGGGAATTTCTAGCCGACCGGTGTCGCGCTCGTTCGGTAGCCCTGCAGCTTTTTTGTTTTCTTTTTTTATCCCGGTTTCACCGTGGCTCTCGTGCGGTGAGGCCGTGATTTTCGCTTGTGTACGAACCAGCGCCGGGTGTCTGGTTCGTTTGTGCGCTTGTTTGTAATGCACCGACGTGTGCAGCGCGGATGCTCGCGCTCATTGTTGTGTACACTTCGGCAACGGAGTATCAATACCTGACAATTTGTTTTTAATAAATATACATGAGTTTGAAAGAAATTCAATCGACACACTAAGGTTGAGAAAGTGAAATTTCACTTAAATAATGAATATTCACTTATTCTCCGGCAAAGTACAATAACAGGAAGACGTTTTACGATAAACAAGTGACTTGCATTCAATTTAATTTTTAATCATTTAACTGAAATTTTATTTATTTTACTTTATATATAGAGCAATGTTTTTATACTCAAAATAAAGTTAAGCTATAGGTATAATTCTGCGAGATTTAAAAAAAAATAAGACGCACTTTTAAGTAACGTCAGAAGGCTCGAGGCTATTACACTCTCTCAGAGGCTTTCGCGCTAAAAATTACAGAATTTCGCAGGGAAGTGTCGTAATAGCCCGGGCCGCAATTGTTCCGAGATCAACGAACTTGCGAAACAACAGACGTCTCTCCGGGCAGTTTCGTCCAGAGCTGCCGAAGCGTACGAGACCCTCGCGCCTTCTCTCATACGTATATTATCGCACGGGCCGCGGCAACAATGTACCGAGGGCTAATTATGTCGAATTAGCGAGCTGTCCGTGACGCTGCAAATATTTACACGGTTGATGACTAACGGACGAGTCCAGGAAATATGATTCTCTTTTATCGTCTCGCGTATAATGTTTACGCAGTTCCGACACGCGCCCCGTGTACATGTCCTTTTATACACGCGCTGCACACGTTCGATTTCCCAGTCTTGCAGCGTCCTGTTTGCACGCCGGATAACCGGGAATAAATATTTTTTTTCAAAGTTTTCTTCCATTGATGAAATGATTTTGCGCTCGTAGTGTGGCTAGTTCGGGAAATGGGCGAAAAACACCGTCTTACCGGCGAGGGAAAAATACACGATTTAATATATATCATTGTTGATTTGATATTTTTAATTAAACTAAAATGCAGAATTAATTCAGCAGTTGTTAGAGATGACGCTTTGTGAGACACCCTTTGCAACGTTGACATGCAATCATTTGGAAAGTCTAATTATTAGAGTACTGCACTGCTGTGAATTTCACTAATTAACGCGATTTCCAATGACACAGGCAATTTACACTTTTCATCAAATGTAACGTATACAGAATCGAAACATAACTCCAGAACTCGTTCATTAGCGAACCTGTCCGTTGAATTACCTGTACTCGCTCGATTTCCTGTCCAAAATCCGAAAAAAAAATTCAATTCAATTTCACTTTCTGCTCCGAGAAATTGAAGCGCGCGGATACTTGCTCCGCTGCCGTCGCGAAACGTCGCCCCGTAGAACACGACACCTGCGGGGCGCACGCACCGCCGGCCAATTTACCCTTGCCCCGTTTCTTTTTTGTGCGCGCGCGCCCGCCTAACCCCCCTCGCTCGTGCACCCGGGCGACGTTCTAAATTTACGTATAGCGTTTCAGTCATCGCCGCCCCAAAAGGGGGAGAAGATCGATAACTCGCACATGTCGGGAATGAAGGATCGGGCCCCGCGAGAGTCGCGCGCCTCTCTCGCTTCTATTCCTGTGTTATTAATGCTTCGCGGTTAATTTTTCAGAGCCGCGCGGAATTCCGCAGCCTTAGTCAGATTCTTATTTTCGCGGCGCCCGAGCTCTCGCGAATTCTATTTTCGATGCCCGCGAGCGATCGTCCGGAGAGCGGAGCGCGCGCGCGAGCTTTTCCATCGCGCGAATTTATTTTATCGCGCGAGGTGCCGAACTGTTTATCGGCCGATTTATTGTTACTGCTTATGGAAATCCGCAGGAGAAAGTGCACGTGTACATAGTTTTGAAGGAAAGCTATTCAGTGTTCCGTTGATATTAGATCGAGTAATTCGAAAGGAGACTGCGGGAAGAAAGTTCGAAGACCCTCGCATCTTTGTAGTCCCGTGAAAAGGCAAAACGTCCTTTATCCACTGGAACGAGCGATAAAATTAAACAATCGCGCGGAAAGTGCATGTATAGCACCTCCCTAAAACCGTACTCTTAGCCACACAGCCACCCCGTCGCCTCGTAAAATAAACGCCGGCCTAATCCCGCCCCTAATCCGGCGAGAAGCGCGATGAGAGAAGCGGGTTATCGGCCGGCGATACTCCGGCACGCGCGAAGAAAAAGGCCACGGCGCTATCCGCTCCCCCACCGTCTCGCAAGAGAGCCTCTCTCGCTCGCGCGTACAAAAGAAGTCGGTGGGCGCTCGAAAGAGAGGCGAAGGGCCTTACGGCGCAGCGGCTCGTCCGACGAAAAAGAAGGGGCGGCGGGGGGAGGGGGAGAGACCGGGAGAGTGGGGGCGGCTGCGCCGGCGAGAGGATCGCCGGGGACGGGGGTGGCGGCGGCGGCGGCATGACTCACGCGCCCAGCCGCCGTCTCGTCAGTTGATCGCGAATCGCCACGCCCGAGAGACACGCGCGCGGCGCTCCTCCCGCCTGAGAAAAGGAACTCCGCGAGGCCGACGGAGATTATCGGCGCTGCAGCCGGGGTCCCCCCAGGAGTCCTTCCCACCGGCGGCTGAACAAGCACACGGTCAGTGACGTTCCCGGACAAGTCGCCGGTTCGCTGTGTAGGATCGCGGAGAGATTTTCCTCACTTTGGAGTGCTGCCAGCGCTGTTCTGGGGTCGGGGATCAGCCTGGAGAGAGTTTCTTGTGGATTTGGCTTCCTGTTCTTGTGAGATTGGCTTGTTTTGTCAGGAAAATTTTGTCCAAGTTCTCTTATCGGTTGTGACAGTGATTGTTAGCGTTTTATTTCGTACCAAGTTTATTGAGTTTGTTTTACCGCTAAAAAATATACGGGCGAGTGGTAAGAAAAGCGTTGGAAACGCGAAAATTATTTTTTTTATTTCTAGAGCTTTTATTGCCTAGACAATTCTATTCCGTTTTTTATGCACTTAACAATCATTAATCGAGAAGAAAAAGAGAAACCTTGCGAGATCCATCCTTCGCGCTCTCTTCCTCGTAGCCGGCGTTTCGAGCGCTAATTTACAACAGCAGTCATCCGTGAAAAACCGCGGCCTCGAACCTAATTATTTCAAGCCTCTTACCCGTAAAAGAGCCTTCGAGAACTAGTTACCGAGTCCATCCGTGCCCGCTCGTCTCCCGCGCACGTATACACCTCGTGAGAAATAAAAAAAATCGCCTACGCGTTATCGAGCCTCTTATCTCGGCTCGCCCATCATCGCGTAGCATCGCACCAGCGCCGCTTTCGTTCTGCCCCTGCAAAAAAAAATCTGATCGATAGAAATGCGTATCTAGCTCGAGCCGATGGTCGGAGATGACTCAATCGCCGAGGCGCTGCCGGGAGAGTATACCGGCAACGCGGTTGTTGAACCTCGACCGGCGCGATTTCGTGGGAGCGCTCCCTTTGCTCGCGCGCGCGCGTGTATCGCGCCGATTCGCCTCGATCTGCCGGCGTGTAAATTGCGTTGCCGGGCCCACCGGTTACTTTTTGCTCCGCTTTGGAAAGATCCGAAGTGTTACGTGCCTTAACCGCGCAAGTTTTTTCTTTTACGGACGCCGGGGAGAAGCTTTTAAACGCCGGGTAATATAACAATGTAATTTACGCCGGCCGCGGGGAGCGTCTTTTTTATCGGGTTTACGAGGACACGGCGATCGGTGGCCGCGCGCGCGCGGTTCGGTCGCTTTCATTAAAACGCGACGACGACGTCGCCGGCGGAACGCCGGACTTTCGCAAGCCCTCCGTGACTCATAGCCGGAGCTCGCCGTGGCGCTGTGTAATTACTTCGAGTCGGTTTCGCGCGAGAAAAAAACGTATCGTAAACCCGTTGCCCCGTGCAATTCGAGAAAACAATCGATCGTTCCGCGGGCGAATTTTTTTTTTTATTTAAAGGCGCGCTCCGCAGACAGCCGTTTTTGCGCGCGGCTTTCACCCACATCCTCGTACGCGCAAATTTCACTCGTGATTCTTGAAAAAAAAAAGATGTTTAAGTAAAAATAAACGTCGGCGGTGGGAGTGCGTTTTTTTCGCTCGACCGCAAGTACACAGCTTGGGCACCGATGGATTTCGCGGCTCGCGCTTTTTCAGAGTATGTAAATAACCGAGTGGAAGTAGAAAACGCGAGGGGAGTCGTTGCGGTATTGATATGCAAATTAATTTGGTGTTCATTCAAATTAGCTCACACTTCGATGAGCTCCTTAATTTACTTTATGCATAGCATTAGCCGCCAGGTCATTGTTGCTGCCGACAAAAATTTCTTTTCAATACTGTACTCGCCAAGCTTTACGAGCCAACGCCGTGTATGTTGAGTCGTAGTTTTATCCTCGAACATTTTCACTTCAGGAAGTTAATTTCGGAGCATTTTATTCCTGAAAGTCTAATGCAAATGGCGTTATGCATCTTTTTTTGTTGCACTCACTTTTCACCAATTAATTTTAATTTACATTTAAATTTATGTTATTGGAAAGTTCGCTTTTGTTGCATACAAAATTTACAAGATATTGAATATGCATTCAAAATTACCGGCTTATCTATACACACGCATTCAAATGCGCTGCTAAATAATGCATCCTTAACCGCGATATCGGGTGAAAAATCAACGGAATCTCACGGATAAAAAAGCACGTGCACTCGACCCCTCGGAAATTCCGCACGCGACCGACTCGGGATACCAATGGCGGCGCGCGAAAGTCGCCAAAAATTTCCTATCGATCGCTCGCGCGCTCCGCTGCGTGTGTGTCACTCTCCCCCTCGACGGCGCAAGGAGGCGCGCGAGGAGAGAGAGCCGACTCCCTCCGGTGGGATACACCAGGCCTACGGAGGTGCGGTTTTTCGGCTACGGGCGAATCGATAAGACCCTCGGCGCGCCCACTCCCATACAAAATAGGCCCGCCGATTGCAGCCCCGAGGGGGGCACGCGCCGCTCCTCCTCGACTTTTTCGGGAAATCGCCGGACGTGCCTAATTTCGCGATGAATCTTTCAGCGCGCCCGCCCAAGGACGACTCGTTCCCTCCACTCCACCCCGCTGGAATGAAATTTTATTTATTTAAGTCTTCGCGCTGTTTTGACGCGCGATCCTTCGACTTCCAGCGGCTGCTGCAAGATTTATTTAATTTTTGTTCGATCCCGTAAAACGAAAATATACGGCGCGATAAAAAAGAAAGAAGCGAGCACACGGTGATTTCTAGCCGAGCGGCTACGGGCCACTGCGAGCTTTAAGAGAATGGAAAACGAGAAAGTTCGCGGTCGATTAGCAGAACAGCAATCACCATCGGAATTCGTAATTTTCGCGAGATTTTGCCGAGCGCGGGCTGTGCCAGCCGGCGAAACTTAATATTTTATCAAAACGAGACGAGAGCTCGAGCCTCGCGCATTAAAGGCTTATTCAGTAGGCGGCGCGGGCATCTCCCGGCGAGCAATTCCTCGCGATCCCAGACACTCCGGTTGACATTTCGCCAAGGAGGCTTCCGGCCAAAGTAATTTCCTCTAATACCGTCAAACTTGCGATGCTGCCCCGCTATTAATGGGAAACTTCCTTGGACGCGAGGAGCCTTTAATTAAAAAAAAATTTGTTAGTTTTGTATATTTTTTCACGTAGTTAATACCCCCGGCGGTCTTACCCAGCTCTTGGGCGTAGTTTTAATCAAGGAACTTTAATTAAAATTTGACGTACGCATTAATCTTGCGTACCTTTTTCAAAATTTTAATTAATCGATGTACGAATTTACTATACGGCTGCATCTCGTTTACTTATCAAAGAAAAACGATATTTTAAGAAGTGCATATCAAAAGAATTTACCAGTGCATTAATTAAATTAATTAATCTTGAGCCTGCAACGTTAAACCCAAAATTAAAAAAGACCTCTCTTTTAATTAGCATTTTTGTTATCAAAGCACAAAAATTTCTGAGGCGCATCGCCCCAAGTCAGGAGAAAAGCGCCTGAAATTTTCCGTCTGGCCCCTGAAGCACGCGCAGACGCGCATCCAGGGACAAAGGCGGCGAGACGGACGCGCCTTATCAAAGAAAAAGAAAAGGCGAAAAAAGAGGGAAGCGGTCCCACTTCAGACGGGCCAATTTTCCTCGCGCGCAAAGAGAGATGGGCTCCCTCGCGCGAAAAGAGCGCTGCGCTCTCATTGTGCGTCCGCGTCCGAGACGCGAGCCCCGTAACTCAATATTTCCCTGTAACTCAATGCAAAAGTCGTCGTCCCGACAGCCGAGATGCGCGCGCGAGACGCCGCGGTACAGCCGGGGACACGAAAGGCAGCCTCTTTCTTCGGGCTTCTAGAATTTCCTCTCCGTATACTGTTTGGCCCCCGCGACGGTTTGTTTATCCGGCATTTTTATGATGCGGCGGCGGCATGGCTGCGATGCCACTTAGCGATCGAAAGTTTCGCCGGACGCTGCGAGCGCGCGCGTTCTATTTCCGAAAGCACCGCGACGTGTTTGCTTTCGTTGCGCCGGTCCGTACTGCCTGGAGAGCGGTGTAATGGATAACAAGGCACGGCTGCTCTGTTTGTTTAGGCCGGGATGCACTTACCACTTTAGCGTCATTGATTTGATAATGAAAATAAAATGAGATACTGCAAACCAGGATAAAGTTTCTTAGCATTGAGTATGATGCAATTTGGTAAGCTACAAAAAGTAGTGGCTTGAATGACACGTTCGTGAGCAATATACTGCAAAAATAACTTGTTCCTAGAACAGAAGTTAGTCACTTTAAAATCGTCCGACTTTATTTTAGTTTCTGGTGAGTCAAAATTTGAAATAAAAATCTATCCGAAAATCAAATCGTAACAGTAAAACTCGCTACTGAAATAAAATCGCGCACTTTTAGGTCTATCCTAAAAGCCAATCAACTTAGCATTCAAATAATCCCCTATAACCAGTACAAAAAAAGAGATAAATTCGCGATGAAGCTGTCACCGATTTTATCGGCGCATAATGAGATAAAAGGAAATCCTTGCTCGCGGCACCCCCTCGCTCCGCCCCGGGTTTCGGGCGTGAAATCGCCGCGCGCAGCCCCTCGCGCCTAAAAGGCAGCGCGCGCGTTCGCGCACCTCGCGGTGACGTATCGCGCCAAAAGCAAACAGCGCCGGGCCAATCGAGGAGAAAAATCTCCCGGGGGAGGGTTGAGTCACGGCCTGGCGTGCAGGGCCGCCGGCATAAATTAGGGGGTGGCGCGTTATCGCGACCGAGGCCCCGCGCTCTTGGATTAGTCAGCCCGCAAAGAGATGAGATCATCGCGAGTCGGCCGCTCGCGCCATCTGCTTTCTCGGCTCGATGTCTCGTCGCGGCGCCGCTTCTGATCGCACGATGATCTTTCGAATGTAATACGCGAGGAGATGCGTGCTCTGCTTTTTCACGAGCGTGAATCATTTTTTTTTTATTTTTCGTTTGAATTAAATTTTTAGTCCCTGAATAAAAGTACGTGTATTTGAGAAATTAAATGAATCGCTGCTTATTAATTTGATACAATAATCAAATTGTAGGTAGTCATGTCAGAATTTATTTATTGTTTTCGTTGCTATCTACCTTCCTGTTTAAATATTTATGAAATAATACGTTACATTTTGATTGATGATGGATCAGTCGCATAATGCAGTCTATCAATCAATCATTAAGCGCAGTATCATTTCTTACTTTTTATAACAACAAATGATAAGGATCCAATTAAATATGTGTCACCGTCGAGTTTGAAGAAAAATATGATCGCAGTACGACGTATTTCCGCTCATCGAGCATTTCGCTCACGAGCGCATAAAATACGGCTTTCCGATATTTCCCAACGTCATCGCCAATTCCTCGAGAAAAAAATCCTTCGGTTTGCGAGTTCCCTGCCAACCCAGTGCGCGCGATTTCTGCGGCCAACCCTCTCGTCGAAGAAATCCGAAGAGGCCGCCGCAGCAAAAAAGGCATCGTATCGACGCCTCGGCGGAGGAGAGGCGCAGCTGGGCTCCGATCATACGATGCTGCAGCGCCGCGCCGGCCGGTTGCCGGGTCGGCCGATGCGGGGGCCGGCGCATGCGCGCGCCTCGGGAGTACGGCGCACGTGCCTCGCCTGCCCGATTGACCGGCGCGGCGAGCGGCCACTCGTGACGCGATTCCTCTTTTTTCGTCGATCCTCTTCGCTCTCTCTCTCACTCGACACCCGCGAGGGGACGACTCTCGCACTTTTCGTCGCGACGCTCTCCGTTTTTTTTTCTCCTATGATCGATCGGTCGCCGGGATAATGGATGTAGCGGCGATGCGATTTGGGGCGGGGAGCATTACTTCGGCTGTGTACACACCCCATCGACGAGGGGGGTTCGTCTTTTTTTCTGCCCTCTAAGAGGCATTTATCCGCTTTATTTTACGGTCGATCGGAATTCGCTGTCGAAAAATCCCGGGTCGTTTAATTGTTTTTGGAGCCGGCGCGAAGTTCCGGAGCAACTCCGTCCAAACGAGCTATTCAATCGGCTAAATGCGACTACTCGGGGCTCGCCTCGCTCCGGCTTTACTCACGCGCGGCTTTGCAGACGCGAAGCGCCTCGCCCGAATGTAAACGAGCCGGCCTCGATCTCGGCGGCGCCTCTAATCTCGCGCCGTGCCATTACCCTCGCGCGCTGCTCCTCGACGCCGCGTGTGTGCACACTCGCGCGCGGATCTAATTACGCGGCCGCGCCTGCGCGCCCGGAGGATCGTCGCATCGCGCCCGAAACGAGCGAGGAGCTTTCATCTCGCGGCGGAAATGCAAGGCCGCGCACACGTCGATGCGTGCGCGCGTGTACACGGCGACGGAGGGGGGAGCGACGTGGGCGAGGCGCGTGGCTCGTTAGGGCGACGGGCGCTGCTTTCATCGTCGGCGCGGCCGGCGACAATTAGTCGGGGTGATCGATGATGGAGTCGCGCTTTCAATGGACTCCGCGTGTGTACTTTCGCGAGTCGAGAGGAGAGCGAAGCCCGGCGACGATGTGTTATCGGACGGTAAAAGCCCGGCGAGGCGTGAATTACGTTTTGTTCGCGCGGCGCGTTCGACGAATTTGGCGCTTTTGTCGACGGGACGAAAACTTGCGACTCGAGGCTCTGTTTTAATTTACGCGCATAGTTCGCGGGGCTTTTGTGCCTCCGGAGCTAATTAACGAACCGTGTCGCATTCGAGCGTTTGTTTGAAACGCGGGACGAAACGGTTGTTTCAGAAAACTGTTTAGTTGTAATCTACAGGCTCGGAACTGAATTACCTAGTGCTTTGTCTGCTTTATAAGAATCTAATAGAGACCGAACTTTATTTTTTTCTCTTATAAAAGCTATCGTTTCATTTCTTTTTGCGTGACAGCTGTATTCACGCGTAATTTAAATCACATAAACACCTAATACCAAGCGGGTCATTTATCACTTCTCGCAATGTTCCCGGCAATTAAATGAACTCCGTGTATATAAAACCGGTTACAAATGAAAGTATTATACGATTTAATGTAAATTCACGTGTCCTCATTTTTCAGAGCTCTTAAAGTCATTCTTATCCCGCGCCGCTCACGCGAAAAAGTTCCTCGGCGAACGGCACACACCCCGAATCTCGACTCCCCCTCCATCCTCCAAAAAAAGGCGGCAGCCCACTCCCCCCGAAAGCGAAGAAAAAAAAGCCAACTCCACGAGCTTTCTCACGCGATCGCGATACGGGATCCCCCGCGCGCTCACAAAAGGGCACGGAGGAAAAAAAACGTTCCGAGGCGGACTGCATCGATCACGTCGCGCGTGTACGTATATATGCGCGCGAGGCGGAGGCACGGCTCCTCCGCGCGAAATGCCTCTCTTATCGAAAATTATGCAAAAGATCGCGGGCGTTTTCGTCACGCCGCGGAGTTATTGCCAAAGCCGCCGCGGCGGCGCGCGTAATAAATAGTCTCGCGGAGATACGGAAACGCGTCGCGCTTTTTTATTCTCTCTCTTTTTTTTTTATCCAAGGAGGCAGCGGCAAGCAGCAGCCCCCTCAGGAAGTTGCGTCAGCTATAAATCAGCTCCAGAACCACGCGCGAGCGCCGCTGAGGCAAGAGCTTGCGCCGCGCGTGCCGCTCGCTCCTTTTCGCGATTAAGGAACTTTGCCGAATCCATAGGAGTTTGCGCGCCGATCGTTACTCACCGTGATTCTCGAGTTTATTGAAACGTCCTCTTCTTTGAACAACTTCAATTTTTCCGGTGTGCCTTCTGAGCATGTAAAATTTCTTGTGAATGCTGTTAAATTTGATTTAAAAAATTGTTTCATTTTAGTGAAAAAATAGCGTAGGAAAATAAAAATTTTTATTTTAAAAATTACCATAATTATGGCAATCGTTTCTACAAAAACTGTAATTTCTCAAAAGATCATAGTGATCTATCTCACGTTTTAAGAATTCCCCTCGTGTCAAAAAATTTTTAATCATTTTTTCTACTTATTTTTTTATGGTTTTTCATTAATAAAATTCTTGTAATCAAAACTTTCGTTTAAACGTGACTTATCCTTAAAGTGTTTCTTTAACGAAACAAATAAATAATCTTTGTCTCTCGAGATGAAAAATTCATCTAAAATATCCACTTACAATCCTGAAAAAACCGTGTACCGTTAGTGAATTCTTTTAAAAATTTTTATCCTTTACATTAATAAAATGTTTATAATCAAAACTTTCATTTGTACGACTTATCGGCAAAGTGGTCCTTCGGCGAAACAAACAAATAATTCGCGTCTCTTATCAAGACGAAAAATTCCCTCACGTCTGGCGCACCTCGCAAAAGGGGGAAACGAAAGCCTCTTATCAGGCCGCCTGAGAGAGGAAGCTCACGCAAAACGAGTTAATATCAGCGGGAAGAGGCTCCTCGAGGTCGCGTGAAAAATTTAATAAAACGAATTCAGCTCGCGACGGGAATCTCGCCCACGGGCGCACCGGCCGCGCGCAGATTGCATCAGCGCGAGTCGGCCTCCCGGTGCTCGTAACCCCGGCGCTGACCCTGCGAAAGGACGCGCCGGGGAATTATTATATTGCGGGGCGCGCACCGTAAGCCCCTCCCTCCGCCGAGCGATAGCGAGATTTAAGGATTCGTTAGATCGAATAAACATATCGGCCGACTCGCGCCGTTATCGGGGATTCCGGTCGGCGTGCCGCTCCGCGGGTCAAGGGAATTCCTTGTTTATTTCGTCGGGGAATTGGCCGAGGGGGTATAACCGAGCCGTATAGCCGTTGCACCGAATAAATTGCGAGCGCGAATTATTAATTTTATGATGAATTGTAATAATAAATTGTACGCCTTATAGCTGTAATGAATTCTTTATATACCCTATACTGTGTTTTATTACCTATACTGCGCCTTTAGGTATTCATTCTCGGTTAGCGAGTAACTGTTTTATCCACGTCTCTTCACACGTGAATGCAAGAAATACTATAATTCTATTGTTCTCCGAAAACGTAGATTATAAATTTTTAATTTTCACGAAGATATTTATACGCCCTTAGAACAATAGCCCCGATTCCAGTTACTTTATCAATAAACTCGATTGTGCATCTTTGAACCCACTTCGACATATCGCATCAAGCCTTAAACAAAAAGCGCAAAACCACGCCCGTTGAAAAATTAAAAAAAAGGGAAAGGGAAGGGCAACCCCGCAGGTGCATCTCGAAACTTCCGCGTGTGCGTGTAAATGCGTCGCGCTGAGATTTTCTGCCGAGTGAAAAGCGAGGGCGGGCGACGCGGAAACGCGAGCTGAAAATGCGCTCGGAGGGGTCGTTGCACTCGGGGATCCCCCGTCGCGCGTGTGCCCGCGCAATAAGAAGGCGGCACAGGCCTAAAACGACGTCGTCGCGCGCCCGGCCCCGCTGAAATAAGCGCGACGAGACGTCGCGGGGAGCGGGCCGCGCGGTGCGCGCCCGATAGACCAGGGACGGAAGGAGGAAATAAGCGGATATTGACGCGGCGAAAATACGATCGAGCGAAAATACGACCGTAAGGAGGGTTGAAGGAGGGGGTAGACGTCTTTATTCGCAACGATGAATAAGACGCGGACACGGAAGCGGAGAGATGCGACGCGCCGAGACTGCCGAGCGCTTGTTTGCTTTTTTCGTTCGAGTGCTCTCCGAGAGGGTCTGGGATTTATTCTACCGCGCGGGAACAAAATTGCCGAGTTGAATTTTCAAGGACTCGGGTCTTTAAAAAAAATTGTCGTTTCTTAAAAGAGCTTATTCATTAAAATTTTCTTTCCGGTGTATTCACGCATAAAATCATTTAAAAATTGATTGTTGAGGAACGAGCGATAATAGTGGAGACGAATTTTATTTTTAATTACATGTTAAATGATTTTCATTTTCAATTACAACTTTTGATTTGTTTCTACTTGAAATATCACTCTAAAAATGAATAACAGGTACTGGACTTAAAAGAAAATTCTTGTATAAATTAACGCAAGTAACACTTAAGCAAACGAACGAAAATTGTAAGCGTGTACAATCAGGTCTCGCGAATTCCCTGAGCACGCGGCAACTTGCTGAACTCGCCCACGCCCCATCCACCTCCTCTGCACTCGACGAGCAGCGAGAGAAAAAAAAGAGAGAGAAAGAGGAGGGACGGAAGGCGAAACGAGGCAGGAAAACTCGGCAATTCAATTTGCGCGAGGAAATTCGCCGGGCGCGGCGGCCAGGCTCGTCCCGAGCCCGCGGGAACTTCCCGGGGCTGCAGGAAAAAAAATTTTCGCCGCTTATCGCGCGCCGGGCACTTATGCAGATGCGCGCCGCGGCTCACAATGGGGGCCCCGAGATGCGCCCCCCGCGCTTTTGTCTTTCTCCCGCGCGCGCGCGCGCTCGGGCCCCTATCTCTCATCTGATCGGCGCCAAGCGCGCCCCGGCCCTTTCCCGCGGGCTAATTTGCTCCCCCCGCGGCTCGCAGACTTCGCGGAATCTCCTTGCGCAACGAGTGCGCGCGCTGAAAATTCGCCGGCGCGCTCGTTGTCTTCGCGGACGAGAGACGTGTTGCCGGTGTACGCGGAAAGCCGGTGGAGATATTTACGATAGCGGGAACCTCGCGCTCGGCTGCGAATTTACGAGGCACAGGGATAGCTGAAGATTTATTTTTGTTCGGGATCAAATTTTACACGGTCGCGCGTGGCATTTTTTCGGAGTGAGGATGAAAATTGCGTCATTAGGGACTTTGATCGAAGGATGCATTTTTGTATGCACTGCGAAAAAGGCTGCATTAAAAATTAGTAGTCGTGTACTAAAACGAGGGAAAACAAGAAAAATCAATTATAGTAAAATTTGCTAGTAATTATACTAATTTTTTTTATTTTTTGAGTAATTTGTCCTCAGTTTAGTTAAAACAACAGTAATTTTTAATGCAATATTCTTCGAAATGTTAAAATTGTGATTTGGTTACTTTTCTAAAAGTTCTTTCTCGAGAAATCGAAGTAGCGAAGAACAGTGCGATAATACACTTAGAATGTGTAGCTACTGTCTGGCTTCCCCGACGCGTAGGAATCAGGAAGTCTATTATTAGAATTTGTAAACTGGATCCATTTGGATATTTGATGTTCTCTCCTGTGCTTAGTAAGCTTGTATAAATATTGGAAAAAGCCCGAACTTGTAGTTGCCATGGAACTCAATGTAGTGCTGTCAATTATGCACGCCTCGATAACAAACCACTATTACTACTCTTAGACAAACATTCACTTAAATGTCTTCTTCAAACATTTTTACGCATTCGCCTAACAATTTTCTCAAATTTCCCTTCCGATAAGATAGTTCCATTTACACAGCGACATCGCCTCCAAATACGTAAACCTTTTTACTCAGCTCTATATAAATAGAGCCAACCAATTAAATATTGACTCTCCTCTTAAAATCGTGCAACAATATCAAACGAAAATTTATCACCCGACAAATCTCCATCGAGATTCTCGAGAGCAGATTATCAGCTCGTCGAAGCAATCATTTACTCGGCGACGAAATCGAGCAGGCGATCATCGCGCTCGTAATCGGCCGGCCGGCCGAGGCTCTCGAGAGGCCGCTCCCGGGGAAAAGGCAGCGCGGCGACGCTCTCGACGCGGCTAAAATAATCAAGCCACTCGAGCCTCGGCGAAGCCTGCCCACGCGTCCTCGCCGCGCTCGCGCATTTATGAGTCCTTAACGCGGCCGTCTGGCCGCCGCAGACACGCCGACGAGACGGAGTGAAGTTCGCCGGGGAGGGGAGCTCGTGATCCCATCGCAGACACCGCGCTTATCTCCTCTGCTGATGCGCACCTTTGAGGCTGCACCGCGGCTTTTCGCGTGTCCTCGTCTCGACGGAGATTTGAGACATTTTTAAAACATTGCGTTTCTGCTTCTGGTAATTTATTAAATTTCGAAGGATATTTATTTGGAACGGTGCATTAGGCAAGGTTTCGAGAAGGGTAATGACATCTGGCGCGCTTTGAAAGGGGGGCGGGACAAATGTAAGCGTTACGTTTAGTGATTTGAATTCATAAAAATGTAATTGATTTATTAAAGCCGCGGCGTGGCGAATGCGATAGCGTTTCATCTTACTTGTAGATTGAGAAATGAAGCAATTACCGTAGCATTCAATTTTATGAATACTTCGTCGCCTGCATTAGAAATTCAAATTTTCAGAAACGTCACCGCGGAGTTCCCTGCCCTCTAAATATCTCACTTAAGACCACGTCATCCCGCAGTCGCGTTACCCCTATGGCGATCATGTGGGAAAAAAGTGCTGGATAATGGCGTGGACGACAGAAGGGCATAATTTCTGTCATACACAAAAGATATGCAATCGCAATGGAGTCGCTGGGGTAGAGTACCTACTGTCAGTAGTTAGAGGGACGAGCTAGTCAGAATTGAATGTTAAAATTGTTGATTAGGAGCACAAAAAACTTTTACAAACAGCTAAAAAAAAGAATAAATTTATCAATGTAAACTGAGAACATTTTTTTATAAAATTTACGATGAAGCCTACTGTAAAAATTTCGTGAAAAAACGTAATCCTAGAGTCCGCTTGCAATACTGAATTCGGAAAAAATTTCAGTGATTTTACAACGTCAATCTTAACTTCGAGCTTCATCGTAAATTTCACCGCAGAAAATTCTCTCTCCGCTCTCCGTACAAAAAAATTCCCCTCCTAAACCAGACGTAAAACAAAAACGAAAAAAAATGAACATATACTCACGAAACATTTTTCACCGCTGATTGCAGGCAACTACAGCTTGGCGAGCGAGGCACTCGTGAGCTGGGCGAAGCAGAACCTGAGCGAGGATAATATATCGGTGATAGTGGTATACCTGACGCCGCCGAGCGAGATAGCGGCCAAGCACTTCTTCGACCCGCGGCCCGTCGCCATGGAGCCCGCCGCCGCAGCCGCGCCCGAGCAGAGCCAGCCGTTCGAGCTGGACTACGGCTTCGCGAAGCAGCTGCCGCCCCAGACGAACGGCGCGCCCGAGGACAACGGCTTCGCCATCGGCAACTCGATCCTCGAGCCGGTGAACGGCCGCCACCGGCCCAAGCCGCCCCGCTACAACGACGAGGACGACGACGATGAGGACGAGGACGAGGAGGAGGAGGAGGCGGACCTCGGGCCCGAGACGAACGTCGATGCCGTCGACGAGGCGCCCGAGGACTACGGCAAGCTCGACCAGGCCATGGGCCAGAACTACCCCGACGAGTTCTTGCTCAATGTGCACTCGAAGAAAGCGGACGACGATTTCGCGGTGGACGTCGACAGTGAGTACTTGCTTCTTCGTTTTCTTGATTTTAATTGGAGATATTTTTCTTTCAGGATGAGCGAATTTGAATGGATGTGTGTGGTTACGACGTGTAGACCTATAGCTGGAAGATTATTTATTAATCAACAGTTATTAATCGCCATATTAAGATCTCGTCATAGTTGCGGCGTCTCAACACTTCACATTAAGACATTTTTTGGGTTCTTCCCCAAAATTAATTGCCCTAAAATTTACTGCGTACCTAAGCATTAGGTTATTAAATCAAGGTTGTAACAACCACAAATGTTATTGAACATTGTTACAAATTTTTTTACTAATAACTGTATTAGTTAAAGGGTTAAATCACAGAAGAAAAGCCTTAATCAAACGCTAGTTCTGAAAATGATACGTGATTTACTACGGTTGTATCCGTTTAATTAATAGTTTTTCTCGAAACGAATTAATGCTGTAAAGGCATATAAATGCGCGTCTTAATGTCAGGATGAAAAGCTTTGAGATAAGAAACGCCTCGAGTGTAATTATACCGACGATTTGCTAATGTTACGTTATTTATTGCTAGTCAATCTTTTCTCACCGTAATGGACTCTATAAATCGTCCGATAAACGTAACAATTATTTAAATAATAAAAGGACATCCGATTAGCGTGAAATAATAAATAATTAAATATAGAACCAGTTTCCACCGGAGCCATAACTCACGCGAAATTTGCACACAGCAAAGGACGCAAAACGGTAGCGCCGGTGAAAGTTCCGCGCATCGATCAAACAGCGCGCTGTTCGTCTCGCCTTTTTTCTCCCCCTAATTGCTACTCGATATGCTCATTGAAAATTTATCCTCGCTGCAATTACGGCGTCGTCCACCCGCGCGAGCGGCATAAATCCTCCGGAGCGGATGAAAAAAAACGAAGCGACGCGGATTAGACGCACGCCGGCCGAAGAAGAAGGATCGGAGCGCGACCTGACCTCCTGCGGCTCGGTTAATGGGCTTAGCGCGATTTTCACCGACGTCGCGTCACGTAACCCGGTGGCTTAGCCATCCTCTGCGCAGCCTTGGCGGGTGTTCAAAGTTTCGTCGACTTTTTTTCGGGAGCTGATGCAATCCGCGCGCGCTCCGTCTTTCTCTCTTTTTCTACCGTGAAGGGGCTTGTTGTTGGTTTTGCGCGCGAGCGAATTCATGAGTCACTAGCTGACCTTACTCCTGACGCTTCTATAACGACGCAGAATAGCCGAATGCGCGCCGAAAAAAATCGATCCTTTCGTGCAGGCGAAAGAATAAAATCCGAAAAGAAAAAATATACTGAATCAGAGTTTTCCAAACCAACTGATCGAGCTGTTGTTCGTCCCTTGAATTTGATTCGTGATTCAATTGTTGGTTGTTTAATTTAATAAAACGTAAATTAAATTAATTCGATTAAACACGCGTACAACGACTCCAAAATGAATTCGACTGAAGCTTCACTCGAGCCACCGCGAGCTTCAATATTCGCATTCACTTCAAGCGCAGTAATCCGCGATTCTCTCATCCTCGACGAATATTGCATTTCGAGCTCTCTTAGCCAGCAAAAATTTAAAAAAAAATGAGACAGAGAAAAAGCGTCCACTCGGTGGCGCGACGCGATGATCAATCGACGCGCCCTCCGCGTAAGCGTCTAGCAATTTATGTAACGTCGCGGTCCCGCCGCCAAATACCCCCCGGGCCCCTTTCCCTCCGCGCCTTTTTATCCTCGTTGCGATTCCGTCGCGACACCGGAATAACTTCCCTCTCGCGCGGCCCGCCGAGACGGAGGGACGTCGCGGCGGACGGGGGATGGAAAATAGCGCGGCGCGACGGGCGTCGCTCAATTGTAATTGAATTGCGACGAGGGTACGGGGAGTCCGTATGTCTGTAAGCATTTTTTCTTTTTCAAGTAAATATAAAAACGTCTGAGCACAGATGTGCATGTAAAAGTCTCCAATGTACATGGTGGAATGACTTGGATAATGAATTATTCGATTGTTACCTAGAGGTTGTACCTTGATTGCTCGATCAAACGGATGTAAATTATTATCGAATGAATAAGCTTTACGAAACATCGAAAAATTTGTGCAAGGCATACGCGAAACGGATAAACGAAATATGCCGTAAAGAAAAAAAAATTGGAGCGATGAATCACGCATTCCGCTATACGAAATATACGATTAAATTACGAGTAATGTAAATAAAATGCGTAACAAGCTTTCCTATGTTCGCGTTATGTAGTGCATGCGGACTCGATATGAGTGAACTAGAAGTACCCCGGCCGAGTGTAATTGAGCGCGACCGCATCAAGATCGAGTAAAAGTCAGATTCGCGGCCAGATATGATACTGACTGACGTTAATGAAGGAGTTGCCTGACTTCAAAAAGCCGCATTCATTACCGCGGCGCGGAGCCTCCCCTAGGCAGTCGCTAAAAATCTAGTTTAATCACCCGCAGCGTTGCCCAACGGCGCGCCGCCGCTCAAAACTTAATCATCGATTTAATAAAAACTCGCCGAGTCGACGCACGACTAATTGCCGCCGGTGGGCGAACAAAGACACCTCCGCGCGGAAACGAATCGAGCCTCGCCGTTTTCCAATTACGCGCTCGCGCGCGGGAAGTGAGCGCCAGGCGAGTGCTTAAAAAAAAACGCGAGCGGATTTTCGCGCGAGGAACGGCCAATCGCGCAATTCGCCGTGCTTGGCTGATCGTTGCGAGAGAGAGAGAAACGAGTGCACCGCTGCTCCGGGATATCTACGCGAGCTGAGTTATTGTGGATATTTATGTATGCGCGAAATGGAGCTTTGTGCGAAATTTTAATTAACGCGCCAAATTATTCGCGGCGCTCGCGTGCATCTTTTATGAGTGGAGCGCGGGACACGCCGTTTGCCTTAATTACGTCGGGCAATTAAAGGCGCTTATTAAAAAAAAAATATGTACAAGCGATCTTGTCCTAATAGGCTGGAAAACGGAAAAAAGTAGGCAACGAGCGTTCCTCCAGAGGCGCTTGAAGTTTTTAAATTAACTTACTCGAAAATTTGAAGAAGGCTGAAAATCTTTCAAAACTTTTAAACAATTAAACGAAAAAAGTAGCATTGCTAATTTTACTTATCCATCTGTGGCTTTAACGAAAAAAAATTGAAGTTTGAAAATACACCGTAAGATCGTCTTACGTTTCTAATGCTTTTAACAAAAAAAATTTTAAATCACGTCGAACTGCGCTGCAAGATTCAATTAAAAAAATAAAAGAAGCAGTTCGTGACCGTATCGGTGTCCTCATCGTTCCCGCAGTGCGCTCGCGAATGGGTTTCTCAACGACACGACTTCTTTTAAAAACGCGAAAGCCGCATTCCAGCGCTGTTTCCCTCATTAGAGCCGCCCACTCGTCAATTCCACCGCGATACAAAACGGCCGCGAGTCATTAAGTCGTCGATCGAACCCTGGCGCGCGCGCGCGCACCCGGGGATTTATGGCCGCGCGCGATAACACACTCGGGAGGAGAGAGAGAGACACTCGTTTTTCCGCGACTCGTCGGCGACTCCGCGCTCGGGGCCGGCCCACTTTCCGGCCTTGGCTTTCTCCCCGCGCGCGTCTCGAGCCGCTGCGCTTCCTGCACTGATTGCCGTCCGCTCCCCGCGAATCAGACCAAGATACGCCCGGCGCTCCTCTCCTTTCTCCGCGCGGGCGACTTGTTTATGCGCGCACCCGCGCGCCCGCGACAGGTGCACGCCGCCGGGGCCCTCCCTCCTTTAATTGGTCGTTAATCAGCCGGTGCGCTCGCCAGAAGGGGGGGAGGGAGAAGAGAGCGCGAGGTGCCGTCGGTGCCGGGCGCATTGTTCGCCGGTCGCCGGCGCGGCGACACTTCGGCGCGAGCCCCCTGTCGCGGCCGTGTAAGTACGCGGAGCGCCAGTTTATGGGCCATTGAGCGCTGATTGCCGCGCGAGTCCACCGGGGCTGCGCTTCGCCGTTTAACGAGTGCTCGCCTTTTGAGAAACGCTGCCGGACAATGCACAATCTCCCGATGACCATTCGCGAGGATTTGCATCGCGTTTGAGCGCGACGAAAAAGTACACTGCGACGATAGGCTAGCTTTATTTTATACGGTAATGGCTGGGGAACGATTAAAGTGATTAAACAGTTCGAACGTACCTTGAACCCTTGGAAATTCGAATTTATGATAGATAATCGATCGTAAACGCGACTGCAGATTATGCATCGTGACTTAATAATAGCTTAAAAATTACTTGAATATGCACTCGTCTCATAATGCGGTGAGTCTTCAATTCATACCTCGTCGTACGGCTTAATTGTCTCGTTAAAAAGTTTCGAAAGCCTTTTCCACGTAATTAGGCGTAATCCTCGTTACGATCTAATATTGATACGAGCAATGAAGACGCCAGCGGACGTTGAAAAGAAGCGGCGCGCCATCCCTTCATTTTCTTCGGTATTACAATATTCGCATAATAATGGGAGGCGAAGAGCTGTGCTAACAGCCGATATTGTTGAAGCTACGCCGACGATCGAAGGTAACGAGCGACGGGCGACGGAGAAAAATCTCGTTATTGTCGGCGACGACCCACTTTACTTCGGTAATTCGACGTGAAGTGTAGCGAATATGCTTCAACGGACATTATAATGGGATATTTCTTTTTTTTTATCTTCTTCGTTACCTCGCCTTGCCGAGTTTCTAAAAACCGAGCGCTCGAAGTATTGTCCTTGAAGCGACAAATTTTTATTGTCTTTTAAAGGCAAACAAAATGAGCAAAAAAATCCATTTACGGCCCGCTCTTTTGTACTTTTGAGCAAATAAAAAGTGAAGTTTAACCTTTGTTTTAACGACTTTTTATAAATGCAAAGCATTTTTTTAAACATTAACAGTTAAAATACTCACTGCCACGTCCTTAAGCAAAGTGTCATAGTTTCTCTTTAAATTTAATTTTAGAAAGCACTTACAAAGTTGTTACAAATGCAGCGGTATTAATTCCTTAATAAACGTACATATTTCTTCCTTAATCAAATGCCTACTGCGCACGGATATTATTTAAAAACACCGTTAAGTTAAATCGCAAATATTTTCATTATCAATGATTAATAGTCCACTTCAAGGCGATCCGTTTTACAGGAGAGGGAAAATCGTTTTTTCTTTATCCGGCCTAAGAGCAATTCGTCGTAACGCGAGCTTGTACGCGATGCATCCTCGATGTCGCGAGCTTCCGGCTCGTTTGGAGCGGCTCGCGTCGCGCCTTCTTACGGGCCAGATTCGTTGGCCCTTGGCTTCCGTCGACGGGCTATTCCTGGCCGCCGCGACACGAGTCGCGCACACGGCAAATCGCGAGCGGCCAAGTGCAGCGGCCCGGCGACATTTCAAACAAATCCTCCGCCGACGCGTCGATTATCAAAACACTCGCAAGCAGCGAGGCTCGCTTTTCTTTCACCGCCTCGGTGCGCGTAAACGCGCGTTTGATGTTTCAAGAGCGCGGATATCCTGCGCAGGCCGGCGACACTTATCTGGCGGTTTTTCGTGGGCGCGATAACGGCGACTGCTAGCCGACGCGACGGCGTGGTTGCAATCGTCGCGAATAAATTTTGTAGATTTTTTCTCCGGAAAAAAATGTACTTTCGCGAATCTTTTCGAGGCGTCGATCTGACGAAAAAAGATTTTCGAATTACCTTGGAAAACTGGCTAAAACAAAAGGGCTTTTCTTTGTGGGTAATACTCCAAAAGTGTTTTTCTTTAAAACAAATGAAACTTTTAAAAGTGTCTTTTTATTATGTTGTAAAAAAAAATCAACTTTTTTCGATTAAAAGTAATGCACTAAAATTCATTTAGAATCAATTAGATTTCACGACGATATTCACATATTTTAGTAATAGGATTCACTAATTGAATGATTTAAATCATTAAATAAATGCAGGTGGAAGAATATTGCTTATTTAAAGTAACTTAATAAACCTACTATTTGAATTAGCGTTTAATTTTACATTTATTAACAAATCGCTATTAATTGAAAATCAAATCCTCCGTTAAATAAACTTAAAAATCACCTGGACTCAGTAACTCGCTTCAAAATTCTCGCAAATAAAAAAGATCGCGATAACCAACTTTTAAATCCCAAAAATACACCGTTACACCATCAACAACTTTCACCAAGTATACACAACAAACGAATCCAATCAAAAAGAAACAAAACTCGTCGACCTTCGCATCAGCCGGCGAAGCATTCGATCAGCTGAGCCGGCCGATTCGAATTTGGCGCCGCGGCGTTGCAGCGGCGCGGACGCGCGCCTGCGCACTCCCCCCCCGAACTCCGATGTGTTTCGGAACTCCTTCCGGCCGGCGCGAGTAGGCGCAACCGCGGCGCGGCGCTCACGCATGCGGTCGCGCGCGCCGCAGGGGCGCACGTGTGTGCGCGCAGGAAAAACGAACACACAGAGAGGATAGCGGCGGCGGCGACGTCGGGGCCGCCCGTATATACCTACACGGCGGCAGGGGGAGAGGAGCGCGGAGCGGCGTGTCGCGTGTGTGCGAGCGAGTAGCGCGCCGGCAGTTGGTCTCGATTCGTCGAGTCGTCGCGAGCTCCCCGTCTCTCTCTCTTTGCCTCGCGTCCGCGCGTGCCGTGCGCACCGTCGTCACGTACGCTACACGGCCCCGAGGAGAGTGCGCCAGGACCTCGCCCCGCGGCCCTCGACGACGACTACGACGTACGCGCAGCGCCGGACTACCGGCCCCTCGCCGTTGCTGGACATAGCCGCAGGAGACCGGGGTGCGCCCGCGCGCGCAGGAGCCGGAAGAGGGCCGTGCTCCGTTCGACGCAGCCAAGCGCGAGAGGCAGGTACACGTTGCGACGGTTGCGCAAAAATTTTGAATCCGCGGCGCAGTACGTCGCACCGCACAGCGTCCCGTGCGCGGGGGGAGGAACCGCGCGCAGCGCGCGTGCGGCAACGGCCGTCCCTTCTCCTTTTTAGGCGCGCCGCGTGCAGCACACGCCTGCACGCACCGGGATCCACCTTTCGGCGTGCACGCGGAGCCTTCCTTTTTTCGCGGGATATAAGTAGCGCCCGGAGGAGGAGAGAGAGAAGCTTCTCGAGGCCTCCTCTCTCCTCTCCTTCGCTTTTTCCCTCGTTCGTTTTCTTCGTGCGCTCGCGCGCGCGCGCACGCCTGGAGAAATTCGCAGAGCGACATCTAACCTGTCGGCGCGATCGCCTCTCCTCTCCTTCTCTTTATACACGCGTATACTCCGCACGCCCCGGCCGGCGCGCGATCCTTTCTCCCGGCTCGAAATAGAAAGATCGAGATTTTTTTCGCCCTCCCTCTCGCTCGCTCAGGTGATTGACGCGCCCGTCTCTGCGCCGCGGTGGCGTGGACACCTTTTTCTCCTCTGTTACTAGCACCGGGGTGCGTGCGATTCGGAGCGCTGCAGCGCCGCGGAGAGTTTAATTGGTGTGCTCTATTTTCGGCGACGACTTGGCGCGATTGTGTGCTCCCCGCGCACGGCAAAAAGTCGCGCGCGGCCCCGGAGCGCTGATCCGCTTAGCTCGCCGTATGTACGCTGCGGCTGTGTGTGCCTCAGCTGTCAATTGCCGGCGTAATTGATAATGTCGGCCGTCGTTCTTCGACGTGTGTTGCCTTTTCTTTTTGCTCTTTCGCGACGCGATGCACCGGCGCGTACTATGCTATGCTCTCGCTATCGCTTGATTGACGGCAGCCCTACTTTTTCGCCTTTGAACGACCGATGACGAATGATCGCCATATCACGGCGGCTGCATAATTAGCGCTAATGCAGCGGCAGTGAAAGAAGCGACCTTACGTAAAAATACACGGACCGCCGTTGTCAGCCGGCCAAAAGAAATGTTTGTAGACACGGTACGCAAGGTTGGCTACATTCAATGTGTATGTACACAAACGCTATTAAGGTGCGATTACGTTTTCCGAGAAAGTAATGTAATTAGACGTGTTTTTTCTCTTTATCGGGCGGCGTTGGATTAACGAAAATAAAAAATGCCGAGTCAAGTCGCGCACACTCGAGCGCCAAGTTGTCGATTCGCCTGCTTATACGCCAAGCATCTCACCCGACTCGTTAAATAACTTGTCGCATCATCGCTAATTATATGTAGCCTGGACTGACCGAGTGTCCGGTGTAAATAGCGCCAATCCGATAGCCGGGCAATAAGAACCCAGTGGCGTGTATTAAACGAGGCTAATTTTAAAAATTGAAAAGGGAACTCGCGCGAATGTGGGTCGTGTCCGAATCGAATTCAATGTGCTCGTAAATATTCGCGTCGCACTGTTTTTACCTCCTCGTGAATTCGCGACGTCGTGAATTCCAGTCGCGTCGATTGTCTCCGCGAGACCCGCGGCTCACGCGACGTCGCGCACAAAAAAAGCGCGTGCAATTATAGACGTCTCATTTGAATTCTATTATTAAACCTTAAACAGCGAAAGGCGAGATTCACACGCGACCGCCGAAGGCGCGGCGACGGCGCGCTGCAGCGAGCACGCAGGGGGACTTTTAACCACTGAAAATACCGCGACCGGTCTATTTTCGTAAAACAGCGTTACACCTTTTTGGACCGCGCGGCTCGATAAAATCGACGCGAGGCCTCAGATGATTTGCGCGGGTTTACAAACAAATCCGTGCCAAAGACGAGCCCCGCGTCCCCCGCGTTTCGGACACAGCGGAGCTCTCTGTACTCGTCAGTTGTACAGTGCGAGCCTCTCTCGATGTGTACGACTTCGCGGAAATTCGATTGCCCCGCAGTTTACGTGCGCTCCGACGGAAGCGTATTTTTTCCGTTCATTCATGCTTGAGCCTAGACTGACGCGCGACTTTACGGTATAGTAAGGTGCGTGAAGGTTCAGGTGTAAATCCGATTGCTCGAGATAAAAGACATCGACCTTGCGCATCGGGCCCCTCAACATTGTTTCATTCATTTTCGACTTATGCAAACGAACGAGTCACGGCAGATATGCGCACTTTCGCTAAGTGTGTCAGCTTTGGAGGCGTCGAGTGCACTTCCGGCGGGCCGATTAGCATTTAAAATTTCTTCAAGACCCGCCCGTAAGAGGATAAAAGAAAATGTCGCGCGGCGAACGCATATAGCGAGGCTATATTTAGCCTCTTACTCAGGGGCCCGTCGCGCTCCTCAAAAGCACTCATTATCCTAAGCGTTTTATTTTTTTTTCTTTCGCTCGCGGGGACCGTAAACGCCTTCTTATCTTCGCGCTTGGCACGGCCGACTCGTAAATCCCGGCAGATGGAATTCCGCGCGCAGGTATACTGCCGAATAAAACGGGTACGAAAAAGACCGTTACGCAATCGGTAGATTCGACCGGGCTCGTGAGGAGCCGCGACTCCGTAATCGTCAGATCGGTGTGACTCAATGGGACCCTCGTTCGATTTTTCACGACGTCGTTAAATTCCGCGCGAAGAGAATCGAACGTTCAACGACTTTTAGATTTGCGTCACTTCATTCAATTGCACACATTTTAATTGAACTGCAAAACCCGTTTAAAAGAAAAAGAAGAAATACACTGTATATGCGAAAGGTCAGTAGTGTTTTCCGAACGATGCCAAACAATAAATTTAAATCCCCTGCATCGCGAATTTCGGGGCTTCTCGCCGGCGACCTTGACTCGATAAAGTTTGCGCAACTCTCGAGCGATGATAAAGCGCCGCCCCGCGATAACGAAGGCCGCGGTATTGGTGCGCGGGCGTACACGTTCCGCTCTTCGCGCGACGAATTTATTGCGTGAATCAGCCCCATAAATAAAGCCAGAAACGATAGAGCCGAACGAGCCGACGCAACTACCGCCAGCTCGCACCAAGTCCTCCGTCCTTCCGCTGTATTGCTCGGCGAATTCGATTCGCCGGCGCTATACACAGTCGACGACGGGAATTATATCGAAATTTATTGATTCGCCGCGGTAAAAATACTGCCACCCGTCGCGAATTCAAATGAGCTTTATTTTTAATTTGTTTTTATCCATATTGCGTGGGTCGCTTGTTTTTTCGTCAAGAAAACGTACACAATTCGCGTTCGGAAGTTCGTTTCGGTGTTGGCGTTGATACTCGCATGATGTGGTACAATTTATGCAAGACCTTAGCTTTTATTACTTTCGAACGAGTTCACCGGTTACTTTGTGCGCGAAACTCGTTTGATTTACCCTCGACCATAAACGTATCATCAATTTTCGCGGTTGAATAATTCATAAACTAAGAGCAAAAGAAAGAGTTGCTTTTATTGCCAGATTAAAACAAATAAAACTGATAAAACCGCCGTTGCAACGATAAAGCCCTGCCAAATCCGCAGCCCACCGGCAAAAACACGACGATAAACTTCGTTATCGCCAAGGTCGCACGATTAAACTCCCACCTCGCGAATCGCAAACAATAACAAATCGCCGAATTTCCACGTCAGAATCACGAGTACGTCCATCTTTCCGGAGGTGAGGTCCTCGCGTCATCGAATTGCTCATATAAAGACGATTAGACACTTGTTGGCTCGAGCGGGGGGGGGGCAGATAACATCACCCTCCCCGGTGGGTACGTATGGTCCCTGGTTCCCCTCCCCTTCTGGGTTATAGATATATCACCCCCCGGACGAGAGGCCACCCTCGTAATGCCGCCCGTACACATGTTCCGTTGGCGCTTGGAAGCTCGATGACTCCCTTTTAGTGCGCGCCACCGCCGCTTTCTTCGGCACACAGTCCGCCTGTAATTTATGGTTTTTTCCGCGGCGGCGTAATTATTCATTCGGCGAGCACGCGACCCCTCTGAAAAATTCAGAACGAAATCACCGTCAGTTGACTTTCTTTATGGGATGCACTCGGCATCTCGTGAGCTCGCCCGAGCGGAATCGATTTTTATCTTTATCCTCTAATGACGAGCGTAATTTTTTTTTTTCAACAGTGCCTCGTATATCTTCCCCGCGAGTCAATGCTCGACGTAGTTTACTACTGCATTGTACGCCGAAGTAACTATTACGAGGTTTTCTACGATCCTCATTCACCGCGCGGCAAAATAAATTTTGAAAAGGGAAAAATTTTCTGGGACACGCTGAAAAATACAGCTCGTCCTTGAAAATATCGCTGCGAATAGCTCATTCTACGTATGAGTGCAAGATAAAGCATATAAATATGAAATCGCACCCGAACGACGACTGCAAAACTCGACGAGCAAGTCGAGTAATAAGTAGCGAACGATTTCGCGGAAGCTGCGGAACGGCGGTTTCATTACAATAACCACTGGCATTTGTATTCCGCTGCGCCGCGGCCGCCGCGCAATCCTTCGCTTGTGCATATACGCACGTTACCCAACGACAAAAGCTCACCTCGAATCCCAAATCGCGTCCCCGCGTGCGTAACCCGCGCGACAACGAAAAGCTACCCGAGTGCGCGCGCAACGGATGCAGAATCGCCGAGAGAGCCTCGCCGGTTACGGCGAACCGGATCTCCGCCGCGGCCCACGAGCCTTCATTTCTCAGGCGGCTTTATCAGCTCTCCCCGCATAATACCGGCCGGCGTAACAGTTAGCCCACGTACAGGCTCCCCGGCGTACGCGCCTCGAATCCCACATTCCGCGTCGATCCTTCATCGGCGCGGCGGCGCGCGGGCATAAATCACCGCCGCAAGCATCGGCTCCCGATTTCGGCGCGATTAGCCGTTAAGGGCATCGTCGCCGCTTGCGCGCGCGCTTGAGCAACGGCGCGCGAGAGAATTCGCTCGGACGCCGCGGGATTAAAAGTATCGGCCGGGGATCGCGCGCGCGGACGGCCAAATGAACGGCTATTACGTCGATTAGTAGACGTGAAAAATAATTGCGCTTCCTCGCCGCGTGTAACGTTAAAAGAGCAGTTACCTGACATAAATACCGCGCCGGCTGCCCAGCGCCAATCGAGAGGCTGATAACGCGCTTCTGTCCGTTTGTTGCCGCGATCCCTTCGATCCTCGCTGCTCTCGACCCAGCGTTCGTGAATCTCGTGGTTTCGAGAGAAAATTGATATCGCGTTGCGCAAATCGGAGAAGTGGATAGCGCGAAGAGAACAGCGGCGAGAAATTCAGGTGCAGAAAGTTCGCTGGCATAACTCCGTCGAAGAGGGCAATCGTTGAATGAGAGAGAGCGAGAGAGCTTCGGACTCGTAATAAAGTCATTTGCAGCCTCTTGAGCTTGGCCCTCGTTTTCGCCGAATCGAGGCGGACGAGCGTCGCGTACTCTTCCTCCTCCTCGTCGAGTGATGCCTACGACGACGGGGCTCTCTGGCATTTTAAGTGCGACGTGCTACAACTTTACTCGTCGAGTCACTCTTGAAGTCTCGGCTGCAGTGAAGTTTCTACTTTTCATTATTAATTTTAGCTTCGAACTTTAAGTTCGCATTGCATTTTTGCGGGTAGCTTCAAATTTACGAACGAAGAAGAAATAATTAAAACTGCTGCTCGCTTTAAACCGTAGTTTTAAATAGTTTGAAAATTTACGGTTTTATATATCTAAAGAAAAAAATTTGCTGTAAGAATTCTCAGTTTTACATTCATTGAAAAACTTAAGTTTTTTACATCTAAATCGCGACTTATAAAACGAAACTCGTTTCAAACTTGCAGTCGCTTCCTTATCTTCCGTACAATAGAAGTATTATTTAGTTTTTTCCTGCAAAAAAAAATTACCGGGCGTCTTGCAACAGTACGCGCAAAGCCTCGAGCGTAAACGAAAATTATAAAAGAAAAAAAACTTCGAAGTCAGTGTCCACTGGAAATGTGATTCCAATCACGGCTAAATAACAATGCGCAGCATTGAAATACGATCAACCTTGTCCCTCCGCGAGCGGAAAAGCGACAACAAAAGGCGTCGCTATGTTCGTGCACGGCGCAGCGGGGAAAACCGGGTGCACCGCGGCTCCGAAAGAGCCGGCGAGTCGTTCTCTCGCCGGCCGGCTAAACTCCTCCTGGGAGTGCGCGCGCGCTCGGGTAAAATTAGCCCGTGGCGGCGGCCGACTCGCTCGGCGGAGGTCCGACTCTCGCTCCCCGAGAAAATAAGAGACAGCGCGGCAGTCGTAGCCGCGTTATGTATCCCCGCGGAGCGTATTTTCGATGCGTCCCTCTCCCGAGAAATCGCCCGCTGCGCGAATATTGTGCAACGCGCGAGTTATACGGCGCGAATTCCTCCCTCGGCGAGGCGGTTTAAATTCGGCCGGGATTTTTGCGCGCTCCTCGGTCACAAGTTCGAGAATATTTCCGCGATTCGGGGAGAGCTTTTCTCGCCGAAAGCTCGGCGTTGTAAATTTCGGCGCGACGCTTCCCGGAGAAGCGCACCGGAGAAAATAGCTTGCACTTGCGGATTTAACGCGCGCATTATGCACTCGGGATTGCAATTTACCGAGGAATCGGTTCCGGTGTGCAGTTTGCATTAAGGTAACCAAAGCACCGCCGGGGCTCTTTATCGCCAACTTCAAAAGAAGCTTTGGCGCGGTGCAGCCGCACTCGCAAGAGTTAATACCGTTAATTGAAAGTTAACCGACTACAACTAACGCTATTTAAACGTCACTCATCAATCTTTTTGCTTTCGCATATAGCCATTTGTTCGTTTCATAGCAAACTTATGAGTTAATTAAACGAACCAAAAGCGCAAATCATTCAATTTCAATATACCGTAAAATAATCTAATTGATCGACAAAAAAAGGAGAGAAAAATTATGCGAATTTTTCATTACTGCACGGGAAAATCGAATACAAGATTGCTCGAGCGAGGTTCGTCCGATTTACAGCTACGAGCTTGTAAATCCGTTTATTTTCCCCTTTCAAATAACTCGCCACATCAATGCAGTAGATTAGCGCGACCCCCGAGCTAAAAAGAAAAGTTTGAACGGCCGCTCAAGGTACTCGATTAGCGATTCAACGACACCCACGAAAGTCGCATTCCAGCGCAACGAGGTGTCGGCGCGGACCTCTCGGTCTAATCGCCGCGGAATATGCGGCGATAATTGCCGCAGGAAGCGAGCTCGGGAGGCCGTCTCGCCTCGGGAATTAAAACGCTCGGCGCGTGTATCTTCATCGCGCTTGCATTCCGCGCGCCTCGGCTGCGTGCGCGCCCGACCCCGCATCTCTTTCTCGCCGTCGGCGTTTTTTTTTTCTTTCGACGAGGCCGCGCGCGGCTCCGTTTGCCAAAGGTGCAGCCCATCGATCGCCCGGCAAACGACGCCGCAGCCTCGATGAATAAGGGTTAATGGAATTAAAAAGGAGCCGCGGCGGAGAACACAGTCTTTTGGAAACGCATTTAGACGCTTTTTTCAGTGGGTTTTTAACCCTCCTTACTCTAAATGTAGTCGATTCGCTGTATTCACCTCGACGTACTCTATACATAGACAGTCTATTTTAGTCTTTAAATGATTTTAGGGCAGCTTACAACGTAAATGTAGTATACGCGGTGAGAAATTTTACGGTACTTATACAGTAACAATTGCTACTCTGGAAAGCAAAAGTAACTACATTTGCAGCAAAAATTACAGTACTTGTAGTCGTTTTAATAACTTTTTTGATTTGTCCAGTCCATGACTTCCTTTTCTACAGATATCGTAACTTTTTCTAGATTTGCTAAATTTTTCACTAAACTATCTCGTCGTCTACAATCTCTATTCCAAGAAGGTGAGTTGACGTCAAAAATTGATAAATTTGTATTAAAAGACGTGAGATTGCAAAAAAAGAATGAAAACGGTTGATAAAGAAAGATTTGATCGCGGCACGATAAATTGTTGCAAGATAAAAGCGCATAAATATAGCGCACTGCTCGGGTGGGCAAACAAGTGTATCGTAAATAATTGTGCAAATTGCGCGAACGAAATTGGTACGGGTGAGGCTTGTTAAAGCGGATATCGGCGTATCATTGCGTTAAGAAATACATCTGCGCCGGGGGCCCCGGCGCACTTGCTTGTTACGCGTAAACGATTAATCCGATTATAGTAATAGACGACTAATGGCATGCCGGAGCCTCTCCGCGCTCTCTTTACGGGATTAGGGAAATGATTCCTATGCGCGCGGAGAGCGCCCCGCACGGTGCATGCCTCCTCGGGATTATCTTTCCACATGCAATAATAATTAATACCGACTTAATGGGCTTACCCTCGGCTTTATTGAATTACGCGTTCCTCATTTTTTTCCCCGACGCGACAATTTCTATTTTTATTCTTCTTTCAATCACGCCTTATCTGCAGCGCGCCGTCCGACGTATTTGCATTGTGTAAAAAAAATGTCAAAAAAAAAAAAAATAACGTGTCATTTTTCTTTTATTCCTTCGATCTTTTGTTTGGACATTTTGCCTCCGCTTTATTGTTCACGTCGCGCGAACTTTAGCCGCGTTGCGCAACATTGGGCGAAAATTGGACGAGCTCGTGTCTTGCTCCTTTTTTTCCTCAATCAATCGTCGAGACAATGCAATTTCCGAGGCGCAGTCGGTCTCTCTCCGCTCGATACAGAAAGGGCGTGTTGCCGCGTTAATGCCGGTGCAACAACCTCTTCGAAATCGTGTGTCTATCGCCCCTACAATGCGGCTGCATCGAGCCGCTTCGTTCCCTTTTCTCGGTCCAGGTGTGCACCCGCGGCAGGTGCATTAAGACCTTGCATACTCGCGTGCTAACACTTCCCGCTTTCAATGGCCTGACGTTTGTGCAATGACGTCTCTTTGTTCAAGAATATGGGCTACGTTCTTTATATTTCAGAAATTTTATAACGCAACGCAAAAATTCTTTGTTATACTAAAATAATTTATCGATTAAATTTATTTTAAAAATTTTATGCTGAAAGGGTGACCTGTATAAAGTGCAATTTTTTAAATAATTTTTCTAATTATACAACAACTAATAACGATAACACGGGGAAGAATATTTTTTATCAAGAAAATTATATTCAAACTGTAAAATAACCCACATGCATAAACAACAATCTCATTTCTCTCAAAATTTAAACGAGTGAAAAACCACTCGATGCGAATAATAACTGAACCAATCAGCTTTTTCTGAAAAAGAGTGGTTTTTCATTCAAATAGAGCGATTTTTTTAATTTTTCACTCTTCTACATTATGAGAGTAGATATTTCTAACGAAATCTTGCTCATCTCGAAATTCTGATACATAATTTTATGAATTATCACCCAAACAGAAATTTCCCGATTACGGACTCTCTAACGTCAAAGAGTACAAAATTCCGCAAAATCACTGTAACGATCACTTTAAGCTCTCGACTGTCTCGAATTTTCGCTCGAATCGAGTAATTCCTCGCCCTTTCACATTGCGCTCCTACATCGAGGCAAAGCAGCGCTCGAAAAATCCTGCGCGAGTCGTGCGCGGCGATGAGGTCGCGCGTAGGTGCGCCCCGTCGGCGGTGGCAAGACGGTCGCCGCCGGCATCCTGCGCGCCTCTCTGTGTGGGTACGCCGGAGGAGTCGAGTCAGGCGCGGCGGCCGCGGCAGCGGCGGACAGGTGGGTGGTATAACGCAGGCACACGGAGGGGTGGGAGGGGAGGGAGAGCCGAGGCGCGAGAGGAGCGGCCCTCTCGCTCTATAGGGGGCTCTCCAGACGAGATCGATAATGCATCCCTCCTCCGGCGGGCAGCCGGTCTCGCAGCTCGCTCTCCTTCCCGTCCTGGCCGGAGCGCCGGTCGCACCAGCTGCTCTCCCGACTCCGCGACGGCTACACCTCTCGCCGGGGGTACACGCCACCGAGGGTACGTACGTACGAAGCTCGCGCAGTGGAGGAGGTCCTGCGGGGGCGGGGGAGAGGCCCCGCTCAGTGTGTCACGTATAATACGCGTCGTGGGCGTGCGCGCGACCGTGTCCTGCCGGATGTCGGGATCAACGAACTGTGAAAATCGATAGGACACTCAACCCTTGCGCTTTTGCTCTCTCTACGTGTGTGTCTCTTTCTCTCTCCCAGTTTCTGCCGCTGGGGCTTTTTTTTGCTCGCCGCGGAGGGGACCGCGCGCTTTTGTGCGACTGTGATTCCTGGCGTACGAGTCTGGAACACTGGGCGAGGGCTTTCGAGAGTTCAACCGCAAGAACTTTTGTCGAGGTATCAAAGTACGGATTTCTTCTGGATGACGTAATTTTCGGAGGGGTGACATTTGTTTTACGAGGTTCGACTTCAGTGTTTCTTTTTTCTATTCTACGTTATCGTTATTTTCTCGTTAAGTGTGCTTTCGTAATGTGGAAGAGTGAAAAATTATTTCAGAAAAAATAACTAAGCTACTGTAAGCTCGATTGGCTCAGTTTTCATTCGACTTCACTGGCTTTTCATTAAGAGAGTGGCGTGCGTGACTTGGTAGGTTTGGCGTGTGCTTATCGATTGTACCATTAAACATTTTTTATAGTGACGAGTTAAATACACTATACCAACCGTTAAAAGTGTACCATATAAATAACGATTTTCCCATAAAATTTTTTTCAAACGCGGCACGTATCACTTTTAGCGCGTAAAAATAGCCTTTGATAAGCTACTGATAGCAACTGCCTCTACCAGCAGTAGACAAAAGGCAAAAATTAATAGGTCTACACGAGTAAACGAAAGCGCAGTCTTCTGGCTCTATAAAGCAAAAAAGAAACTGCCCTACCCGTTTGCCGTACAAAAAAACCTTTACGCAATCTGTACCAAACGAAAGAGAGAATAAAAAAAAAGAAAGTATCAAAACGCAATCTAAGTTTATCTCGTCGTTAATTGCAGAACGCCATCAGAACGAGCTGATCCCCGAGGCGGATAATGTAGCGGACAGCGAGGACAGCGAGGACGAGTGGAACTACTATCGGCCGGACGAGAAGAGCGCCGGAGGGCGCGAGGCGGCAGAGGAGGACCCGCTGCCGGTGGAAGCGCTAGCGGCGCCGACGAAGGACCCGGCCCTCGTCGAGAAGGCCGATACATGCGACGAGGAGAAGGAGGCCTGCAGCCCCAAGCCCCTCGAGGACGACGACGCTAATACCCAGGACGTCGAGGACGACGTCACCGCCGAATACGACGAGCTCCACGAACGCGAGCTGACCAACGAGCGGGACACAGAGCAGCTCGCGCACCAGCTTCAGCCAACCGACGTAAGTTTCGAATACTTTTCTGGCTCTTTCTCTTGAGGTAGACTGGTTTTTTTACTGTTCTTTCGTCATACTAATTATTTGTTTTTAACCTGTATATTCAATAATCGCTCACTTTCATTGTAATTACTGTGGTCGAGACTAAAGTGACACCTTTATTTATTTCTTATGAGCAACTAAGGCGAGTCAATAGTTAAATCGTTTACGTAAGTCATAAAGATTGTATTTTATCTTGTTGATGAATTAATATTTATGAGTTTATGGGATGAAACTTTTAAATAAGACCGTTCGGAATTTATATTACTTGTTTAAAGAAAGAAAAAATGGGAATGAGTAATTTTGCTATTGCGCTCTGAGTCATCTTTTTTTTAAAGCACTGATAAATTTTGAAAATTAAACGAAATCGTATATGAAATTAACAAGTTCATTTTGTATAAACTTTTAAGTGTTGGTTCTGTGCATGGTAAAATATTGTTTTGATATAAATATGAATGTTATCATTGTCACATACATGATCACCATTATGTGTCATCACACCAAAAAAAGAATTATTTTTAAGCTCAATTTTTAGATCGCACGAAAATTTAGCTGTCATCCATGAATCACATATGCATTTACATCATTTAATATAATCAATTAAATTGTAATTAAATAAGGAATAAAACTTTTTTAATTAATCTTTTCAACCAATGCAGTTTCAGCTTTATATTATTTTCTTTATCACTATTTGAAGTTCACACTTCATAATTCATTTAGCCCATTTAAAGCATTCAATTCATTTTTTCTTTTTTAAAGTGTAGCTGTTAATAAAATCTTTAATTGTTCGTCATTTATAGATAACATATTTTTAATGGTTGTCTCGCTGTCAATGTATACTATTTTTTCCCCAACAAAATATTAGCTTCGTACTAATTTTTTAATTATTGCAGATTGAAGCAGAAGCAGCCACAATCCCAGAGGAGGACTTCCCCTACGATAAGGATCAACCAGAAGATCAGCTCAAACATTTCGAAGAGCCAACAGGCTTCGAAGAACCAGTACCAGCAGCCTTTGAAGAGCCAGAACCTGCAACCTTCCAAGAACCAGTACCAGCAGCCTTCGAAGAGCCAGAACCAGCAGCCTTCGAAGAACCAGTACCAGCAGCCTTTGAAGAGCCAGTACCAGTCACCTTCCAAGAGCCAGTACCAGCAGCTTTCCAAGAGCCAGAACCAGCAGCATTCGAGGAGCCAGTACCAGCAGCCTTCGAAGAACCAGCACCTGTAGCATTCGAAGAGGCCGAAATCGCCCCCGAACCGATCGATACCTTGAAGTTCGACGAGCTGGAAAAGCACGAGGACGAAGATATGGAGTCCCACTTAAATCCCGACGCGGCCGAGTTTGTACCGAGCCCAAACAATTCGCCACCAATGATGCCTTTGATAAGTCAGCTGACCGATGACGTCGTGGCGGGCTCGCCATTGAAGCAATCTCAACGCGCTCTGAAGAACCGCGCGATTCCGAGCGAGAACAAGTTCATGAGCGAGGTCTGCAGCAGACCCTCGGAGATCGACGATACCGGAGACTTCTCTAACGGCGAATCACCAGTCAGTTCGCCGCTCAAGGGCTTCGACGACGAGCAACACCAAACAATAGTAGCCAGCGGCGGCTTCAACTTGGACGACTCCGAGATCTCGTCGACCAAGGCTGAGTTCGGCGATGAGTCTACGGCTAACTACTCCGTGACCAGTGAATTATACAAGACCGGGCTGTCGACCATCGACTGCTCGTACACGGGCTCCGAGCGTGGACACGAGTTCGACGCGATGGCTACCTCGATGACGCCCGGCGACTTCAAACAGGCCTTCGAGCAGGAACCCGATCTTAACAAGGTGCACGAGCTCAACGATGAGGATCTCCTGCTGGCCAACCAGAATGGCAGTTACCTTGAGGAGGATAAGGAGGTGAAAGAGGAGGCTGAGTCGTTTGTCAACGATCGTGAACTTTCGAAAGAGAACATCGAGTTGGATTTCGAAAACTTCGTGCCCCAGCAAGAACAAAACGCCGAGGTCTTCTCAACGATAGTTGAGCAGAAAGAGTCGGACAACAAGGACCTGTTCATGAACTTGCGCAACGATGAGCACTCGCAGTTCGAAAATGAAGATAAAGAAGAGCAGAATCTCATTAGCACGACAGACGTTAGCTCAATGGAACAAGAGAAAGTGCCGTTCACTGCGGACGAGCAGCCTACTTACGCCAGTAGCAATCCCTTCGCGGACGACTATGTACCTGCTGCAGAAAGCGAGCCGATACTGAAAGAACAAATTGAGACAGTATCTCAGTCTGAACCAATAATCGAGCCGTGTGAAGAATCTCCCATGATGTCCGAACCCGCATTCATGACCGAACCGGCATTTGAGCCGAAAACTCCTAACGAGATCGATGATCTTATTGGTGGCATGAAGAACGTCGATCTTGAGGAAGCTCAACAACCGCTTACTCCTGAAGAACCCGAGATGCAAAAGAGTATTCACGACGAAGTGATGGTCAACCCTCTAAGTCTGAATTTGGGAGGAAGTACTGCTGAACCTGTCGTCGTGACACCCGTCAAAGAGCCTCAGGTGATGGCCAGCAAATTCGAGGAGGAAAATCTTATCTCTCACTCTATTGAGACAATGGAGTCAGAACCAGTGAAGCCTGCACAAGATGAATTGTTCATTGACACAAATCATGTAGAAGACCTCATCAGTCCTACAAAACCAGAAGAAAATTTATTGGGCGCTTCTCCACTCGAGGAGACACACGAGACTCTCGAAAGAAAATCGATAAATCTATCGGAGTCCCTACAAGAGTTCACCGGATTAGAGGAAGAGCTTAATCCAAAACACGATGAGGTTAAAGATAATATATCAGCGGAAGAACCACAAATCTTGAAGGAAAATCTCGTGGACGAGCAGAAGGATGTGGAAGAAATTTCTCAGCCGCCGGTGGTTGAAATTAAGCCCGAGGAAACTCCGGTAGTTTCGAACGAGGTAGTTCCATCAAATGAAACTAATGAAACTGCTAAAACAGCCGCTGCTCCAGTAGCCGCTGCGGTAGCCGCAGCTGCAGTCGCTACCACTGCCGTGGCAGCTGCAGCCGCTGCTGCTACTGCTACTGCTAAGCCTGCTAAGCCGACGGCAACGTCCAAGGTTGGTTCTAAACCAGCTGCCACTTCCAAGGTAGGCTCGAAAGTGAGCAGTACCACTACAGCTGCAAAGAAACCGACCTCAACAGCCGCAGCTCCTCGAAAGCCAGCAACCGGTACTGCAGCGGCCAAAACGGCAACGAGCACATTGAGCAAAACAAGCGCCACTGCTACCAAAACGGCAAGCGCTTCGAAAACTCCTGCAAGCACTGCCCCCAAGGCTACTCCGCGCACAAGCACCATTGGTTTAAAGCCAAAGCCTCTTACGAGCACGGGTGCTTCCAAAGTCAGCTCCACATCCACGGATAAGAAACCTCTTACCAATGGTGAAGTAAAGCCCGCGACTAAGACCGCAACTTCAAAACTGGGTAGCAAGCCACCCGTGGCATCAAAAACTTCCAGCGGTCTAGTCAAAACTACTACAAGCACGCGAACAAGCACTGGCTCCGCAACGACAAGCACACCGAAAGCTCCTCGCCCGACCTCGGCCTCTACTACTGCTCCGAAGCCCGCCGCCTCGCGACTCAACACTTCCACCAGTAGCTCTACGGCGAGCAGACCAAAAACCGCACCGACTTCCACGTTGAACGCCGCAGCCAAATCTAAAGTGGGCTCCACAGCTGCGACCAAATCACCGATGATCGACAAGCAGATCAAGGAGACCGCTAACAAGCAGATCTCCTCGGCGCGTACCACTGGCACCACTACTGCCACCAAGTCCCGCGTCTCATCTGTGACAAGCACAAGCACGACGACCAAGCGCATGTCACTGGTACAGAAGCAATCGGCTGCTTCGGCTGCTGCTTCGGCTGCTGCTTCGGTCACTTCGCCCACGAAGAAGCCACCGCCGATCACGAGACCCGGCGGTAAATCGACCGTTCCTGCGAAGGTCAACTCCAAAGTAAGCTCCACGACAAAGGCCACGAGCAAGATCGTGCAGAACGGTGTCTGCGAGGCCGAAAAGATCGAGACGACAACTACTACGACGACAACGACGGTAACATCGAATATAGAGGAAGACATACCGAAGAAGGACGTATCACCGATTGAGCCCGTCACCGACAATCAACTCATCACCGCGGAGTGAAGGAATCTTGCGGGCGGAGCGATGAAATGAGAGAGGGAATGGAGTCTCTCTTTCTCTTTTTTTTTAATTTAATGAGCGAAAAGAAAAACATGAGATAATCTTTTTCCTCGGTAACGATCTTCTTAACGATCAGTAACACACGTAAGCTCTGTTGGGAGAACAAACCTAGCTTATGTGCATTTTATTGATCGTTAAGGTCAATAGTTCTACATTTCTTCATTTTTTTTATTAAGTTTCGAAGGACAGATACCCCGATGCGCATCCGCAGTAGTAATTAGGGAACAATGTTTATAAAATAAAGTTTCCAATTCAATGTTTCCTGATTATCACTGTAGATATAATATATGTACTCACATAATTAAAGAAGCGTAATATATATGATTTTTAAAAAAAAGGCAAGATATATCATTCTATATTTAAAAAGGTCATTATTATTATATAACTATATTCACATATTTGCTTGACTGCTTCGGTGTGCTGTGAAACCTTCTATTGAAACTTAAATGAAAAACACGGCAGTGGATAAAAGGCTTGAACTTTTGTTGTGTAAATAATCGGATGCGTTCGAAGTTACGGTATTATTGTAATTGTATTTTATGCAAGCTCTGAGTATGCGTAATTATGTGGTGCTCGTCGAAGGCCTCCAAATAAACGAAGGATAAGGATGATAATGAGATGATAAAGAAACGATGATTGAAGCTCGTAGTACGAATTTACTCGCACACACACACACACTCTCGACTTCAACAGTATCTTTTTTATAAGTCTTCATCGTATTTTTATACGATGAGGCGAACAAAATAATTTGGAGTATATTGTTGGTAACTCTCCGGTCCGGCGATATTACTTTTCACATAACAATCGAAGCTGGACTTTTCTTTTTTTTTATATTTTTAATAATTTTTTGTATGTGCATTATAATTCATAACGATTAATCATATTTGATAATAAGAACCTATTTATTTTTGTTTGTTCCTATCTAAAGTTGAGTAAAAACCAACGAAATCGTCACCATTTTAATACGTACTACTATCTATGTACAGCACCTTTTGATTTAATGTGATACCTTATATTATTAAATAAATTCAGCAGTATAAAGAATAAAGTTTATAAAAAATACACTGATATGCGGTTTTTTCTAATATCGTTTTTTTGTAAATCTTCGTGTGCTCGGTTTTAGAATAATTTTAAGAGAATATTTTCTTCATTTGTTATAGTTTTATTTTAATCATCGACAAAAAACATTGTAATTGAATAAATCTTTAACTTTTATCACTAGACTAGTGTTTCCTTAACCTTTTACCTCCTTTATGTGATAAAACAATATAGAAATTCCGTATACAAATAGAATATTCAAGATTATGTAATTTCTAATCATGTATTGTTATTATTTACATTAAAGATAAAGTAAATTAAAAAATTATTCATAAAATCTTTTAATTTTTTTATTTATAAAACTTTAAATTTTAGATTATACATTTTGCAAAAAAAATGTGATTTTTAGTGACAGATATAAAAGAAGGCATGGTTTTCAATATTACGTTCACATGTATATATAAATTTTTAAAAAACAGCAGTATTAAATTTAGATCTATTAAGGAGCTAATGATGGGAATAAAAGATACTATAACTTCATAAATAAAAATAATGAGCAGATTAATAGACATGTAACAACTTTATTTTCATTTGCCATTTGGAACTCCCAATTTCAATAAGTGTTTGACAAAATATTTATTTTCATTTTCTTCACACTCTCACACACGCTAGATATTTTATTAGTCTCTTCTTTACGTCAGTTTAGTGCCACACGTTTCAAGTCTAAGGCCAGTACAGTTGCTTTATGCAAGCTCAATCAATTAGTTTGATTGCACATAAAAAACTATCGTTTAAATAAAAGCTATCCACACTGTAAAGGTGCGATTATAAATTAAATCAATAATATAATAAATATTAATATAAAATTTATCAAAATAAGTCAAATTAAAATATTTGTAATCTAAACAGAACACTTTGTGTATGGTGAGTTTTGAGTATGCACTCTTAAGTACACATCAAAAACCACGTTTTTCTTGCTCCTATAATTTGCATAAGCAAAATAGTAGAGGAATAAATGCTCCAATAGCAATAAATACAGGTAAAAGAACAGATGAATCGTCTACAGCGTAAGGATCTGGTGTACGAGGTCCACTTGTATGCCTAGTACGAACTATAGGCTCTTCTTCATCATCTTGAATTGGATGATATTCTTCTGGTTCTTTTGGCATCGGCCCCAATTTTGGAACATCTTAAATCAAAATACATAATATATCAATATTTTATAAATATTTGAATAATAAAAAAATTATCAAAAGAATTTTTACCATCAAGATCTCCTTTAATCACAGCAATGGCGTTAATTTTAGGATTATCTCGATATCCCTACAATTAATATTTTTATTAGAATCAGAAATATTGTATGTAAAAAATATTACTAAAATGATTTTTTACTTGTACTTTAAACTTACTTTGATAAATTCAACTCTTATCTTTCCACCAAGTATGTCTGATTCTTCTTCATTGTATATCAATTTGCCTTTCTGTACTGTGAATGGAACGTATTCATCATGAGCAATTCCTCTACCAACCTTTTCAAATATATCTAAATCAGTCACAACAGTGTGATCTCCGTTGAGGACAACGTCAAACACCTGCAAAAGAATAACAAACTTATTAGTTAAAATTCTATCCGTTAGTGATATCACCTAAGTGGCAATGATCAGACTCACCTTCATATTAGGTGAATTAAAATAGACTTCACAAAATTTAAGAACTATAACATAATCACCATCCTCGCTGATGGGTATATCATATCCAAAAGTACTATGATGGTATCGCTCAGTCTGGTAAAGTATCTGATCGACATTGTTCACTCTGCCAATGATCAGCTGCTTTCCGTAATCAGATGCTGTGCCTACTTTATTCATAAGGGGGTCCCTCATGTACCTCACGCCGTAGCTGTCGGTGTGAGCTTCGCCCCCCGCGTTTATCGCGTAGATCACCTCCAGACATTGCACATGTGGCACGTACGTAACAAGAACAGTCAACAACGTTAAACAAACAGCGGGTAAACAACGAATCCACCCCCGGACGTACATCTTAATCTACAAATTCTCTCTTCTCGTCGATCGTCGAAAGAAACAAAGAAAAAAAACACGTAAGCTCTATCCGGAGCACCGGCCTCTCATAACTCAACGAAGTGTAACGAAGGAAAAAAAAAAGCACGCCTCCACCGGTGACTCTTATTAGGTTAGGCCTGGCGATCCATTCCGAGCGTGCGGCTTGCGTGGCGTGCGGCCAGCGAGGAGCTCCCCTCCCGCGAGCGATACGAGCGGGGCGCTGATAAGATCCGGGCGGCGCGATCCTCGCCACTAAGTATAACTTTTTCTCTCATTCGAAGGCGGCCCAGCAGCGCGCGGACTCACATCTCGGCGTCCCGCTCGGCGATCCCTGGCTGCACGCGGAACTGGCGCGTCGGCGATGGAGAGCGACCTGGGAAGCGCCAGCGCAGCGCGGACACTGGCCCCCGCGCCGCCGGGCGCCACGACGCGCGCAACGGTATATATCCCATGATGCAGCTATACTTTTGGCTGTTTGGCTGCGACGTGCGCGCGCGCGCGCGCCCACGACCGTCTCGCGCCTCCCACTCACTTCCTCCCGTTCCATGTCGCGACCGCCCATTAGCTTTGCACTGCACTTGTATGTCATACACTGACGTGTCGGACTCGCGGAAAAGGAAGACACGCTACTGTGCCGACTGCACTTTGCGCGATCGAATTTTTTCAATTATCACGCTGATTGATAATAGGTATAAAGCTACTAAGCTGTAATTAGACTTCGTTTTAGTTTCTTTGAGAACGTTGATAGTTATATTTCAGAATTAACTTAGATTGATCATGCAATTTAATGGAAGGGTTCTTATATCTAAGTACTGAAAGATACTATTCACAGTTCATTCATAAATAAGTAGATCGAGTGCGAGACTAGTGCGGCATAAAACACTTAAAATGACAATTACTAAGTAGTAATAGACATTCTATATTAAGACCTCTTTTGTTTTCTATACACTACGATTAAAACGGTTTTTTTGTTTTCCTTAATCATGAAAACAGGAAACCGTAAAAAAGATTCCAAATAACACTTATCTTGCTATTTCCGTCTTGTAATAATTTTATTTTTTATTAAAAATGCAGTATAAAAATGAAACAATCAAATGCAATGTACTTTTTTCCAGCTTACTGTTTTATTTATTTTCGTATTTAAATAAAAGTAAATGTGTCAATCTTTTTATTATTACTATATTAATTTAAAGTGCAAAATAATATAACATTCTGCAGAGTAATGGTGTAATAAAAAATTCGTATTTACTATAGGCTTCTTTTTGACTGATGCAATATTTGAAAGGACAATGGTCAAATTCTCGTCATTATAACTCATCATCTAAAAATATTAAATTATATTTATGACTCACCAATTATAATCGCAGCTATAAGTTCGATGACTCCAATAAATAACTAATAGCTTATTATAAACTTAGGTATACCTACTATTATTATTTTTATTCGAGATTGTAGAAATTCATATTATTCGCATTCAGTAATAAATATTGTTGAAGTTACATACGTATACATAAATCCTTATATGTTTCGCAAAATGTAAGGAAATAAAGAAAGCTTCCGTTGATGCCGACAGTTCGGCGCGCTATGTCCTGCTCGCAAGATGACGGCAGTGTCCTCCACCCGCCAGAAAATATTAATCAAGTGGTTTTTAATCTTTTATTATAATCTTTTATTACAAAAAGAAAAACAATTGACATCTTTTTCGAGATCAAGATCAAGTTCGATCGAAGTAACACTCGAAAAACCGATTATCTCAAGAATTATTTTTATAATAGTGATGATCTCATAGGAGATTGCAATTGAGATCTCACGTAGATCTCAGTTTAATTAATCATTGCAAACAATTTTACATTTACACTATAGAATGTGTAATTGAAAGTTTAATATCTAAATGTCATTTTCAAAACTGCTTATTTTGCTTTATATTATAAGGGAGGGAATCCCACTTTTTATCTTAAAAAATATTTCATTTTTCTCTTATCATTGGGGGATAGATTAAATTTTATAACAATGTCTCATTAAAATGTTACTGATCGAAGTACCATGAATCATTTGTAGAATTGATTATGTATTTATATTACAAGGGATTCCCATTTATTATCTAAAATAAATTTATTTTTTGTCTTATCTCTTTGCATCACTATCGAGTATGTGCTCTCCTCCGAAACAGTTAAAAAGGAAGCCTTGAGTTGGGCTCGTGCAGTTTTAAGAGAATGTTCAAATTATTGCTTTCAATTCAAGTAGCAACAGTGAAAAATTGAAATTGAAAAATTATTTCTCTGGATTATAATTGAAAAATTTTAAGTTCAAATTAGCTATTAATAATGAAAATGAAACTAACGTTCATATCATTAGTATTAATTTTATTGCGACTAGGCTCAGTTATGACAATACAGCATACAACTTCCGAAAAGAAATGGGATTTGCTTTTGAAGACTATAGGAGCTAAGGAGCTGGAAGTAATAAGTGTCACCGACGATAAAATTATTATTAAAACAGAACAAGAAAATTTAAAGCATTTACGCAAGTTATTGGATTCTAAAGATACATTACAGAAAAATACACTGCACGCTTTGTTTTGTAATAACCCGAAGTCAACAAAAGGTACTTATAAAAATAACGCTATTAATATCAAAGATAATGAGTGGTTCAAACGAGTGGTTAGTGATGAATTTATAAATCAGAATAAATTATCTGAAGTCTTTGATGCCATGAAGACAAATGTTCAGTTCGATGAAGAACTATTAACTATTACATTGCAGTTTACTTTACCCGATATAATTCCATATCTAATGTTCCGATTGAGCATAACAAAGTTGCAATCCGCTATAACTGATGAAAAGACATTAGCAAAAATTTTAACAGGTGTGGAACCACCTGTAACAGCGCATAGCAACGCGTCTCCTACAAAATTTGCTCAAGTAATATCAAAAATTATTTTTCACGAAGATAATTTTACTATAAATTTTGTTATAAACAACGGTGCCTTTGCTCAAACCTTGCAAGCTTCCATCGATGACGAAGAAGCACCAATTATTGCGTCGGATTTAAATGGATTGTTTATTATCGACAAACAATATTTACTAAAATATTTAGGGCCTTTATTTAATGGTCTCGTTTTTTCTGAAAACGAAAAGATTCCTATTGTATTTAATGCCAAGCAACCAGAATCTGAAAGTAAGATTGGTTCTCACGATATTAATATGTTGATTGATACTAGTGGTAGTATGGACCCGAACTTTGCTGCATATAAGAATAATATAAAAGAAATTCTCGATAAATTAGAAAACATACCCAATTGGCAAATCCAGATGGTTAGATTTAGTACTTATAGTTTCGGGAAATTCTTTGCTTTTAAAAATGGAGATTCCATAGCTGACGTCAAGAGATACGTAGATTCCTTTGAAGCAAGTGGCACTACAAGATTATACTGTACTGTGAAAGAGTCTTTAGTCGATATCAGAAAAAAATTTGAAAACACCCTAGATTTATTTTCTACACTAATGGTATTTACCGATGGGGATAATAATGAAGGATGTACAGAAAACGAAGTGTTCGATGCTGCGTCTCATTTAAAAGTTATTCCTCAATTTAACATGTACGCCATAGGGTTTGGTGAGACACAGTCCGGTTTTCAGTCATTTTTCAAGAGACTGACTGAAGCGGGTGGCTTTGTTCACGTTAAATTAGACGATCCTAACGGAATGACTCAACTTCAGCAATATATTAATATTCTTACACAGAAGATCAATGTTTGGGAAATTCTGCAAGGGGAACTGAAGCTATCAGTATCAAGAGTGCCGGAAGGGGATGTATTTATTCTTGATCCAGCGACAAAATCTGATGTTGGGGAAATCACTATTATAAAAAATGATCAAGATAAATTTAAACTTGGTACGGACGATATTAATTGTACTGGTAATGTTGCACGTACAGCTAGTATCATTTACTAATGCCATTAAGTGATTTTTTTTAATTAATTGTGTACATTTAATTATGGCATTTAATTCGGCTTAAAAAATTTAATAATAAGAGCCGTGTACTTACAAGAAAAACAATATTCGGAAATTATGAAGGGAAATATGGATCACTATTGGATTTCGTAGATGATAATACAGTTTCATACGAATTAGTATTGAAAGTATTTTGACTCGGCGAATGGATTAACAGAAGTAATCAGTTATATACTCTTATAAACAAAATATATTTTATTGTTTTTAATATATTCAATAAAAAAAACTCTTTATGTATCACATAATTGAAAAATATACTGTTTTAACTCCATGTTTGCCGCAGTTCTTATCCTCTCCTATAATTAGGTACATCAATTTAATAAAAATGATGCATTAATATATTGTAAAATTGGGAAAAATGAAAAAGAAAAGTAATCGCAAAATTAGTAAATTAACAAAACTTTTGACAAAATTAAAAATATTTCTAAAACGTGTGCATTAATATTTAAGTTTCGAAATGTAATTAAATATGTAGAAATTTTTAAATCATTTTTCGATGGAGGGTAAAACAATTATCTTCAGTATATGTATACAGTGCAATTATACACATGACTCATGAATTGTCATCGAGGCGTTTTCCGCGTCTCTTCTTCTGCTTATGCGCGAAATCCGTCGCAGTTTTTCACTGAGACAACACTGAAACGTCGTTCATTGCACCTTCAAACTTTCAAAGTGTACGAAAACGTCAAACGGAAGGACGCGAAAGAATGTCACTGAATATTTGATTTAGTTTATTTTTGTCCAAGGGCATTTTTAAGAGGTCTTACGAAAAGACAAAGCCATTTTCAATTGTATGTTTGATTTCAAAGTAGGTCTCAAAGACTGAATTTAAGAAGACAGTCGTAATTTTGCATTTTTATCGCTTAGAAATTTAAAAAAGAGAAATATTTTTATTTTTACACTAATTATCTATTATACACCATTATAAACTTGATAATGAAATATCTTAAGGGATATAAGATGAATGCGTTTGTTCATTATACCTATAACTATATTATGATCATTCAATTGAGTTATTTTGAATTATTTAAAATTTATAAAGATATAAATTAAATTGACAAATTATCTAAACAAGCGGCAAAAAAGTTTCTTTATCTAACATCAATCATCGCGTAGTTCATAGTCTTAACTTCGTTAACAATAGAAACTTTCACCGCGAAAGCCATAACAATGTCCGTAACTGCAATTCGCGAACTCCGCGGCGTAAATTCTCAGGTTCCAGCTCCTCTATCAGCGTTAAAAATAAATAATCACATACTCGGGATCAAGTTCAACTCGATTCCCATCGCTTTGCAAAAGCGGTTTCCGAGTGGGCGGTGAAAAAAAAAATCCCGGAAACTGCGGGGATAAAGAAACCGAGGCGCTCGTCGCTTCCTCTTCGCTTTAAAGGTATACGCTCACGGCGAACGATGCGGACAGCCAAGTCGACAACTCGGACTGTACACTATACCGGAGCTACTTCCGAGGGTCGCCATCCTTGCAGCTGTCGCGAGAGAGACGGAGCACCGACTGCATTGCGGCGCAGCACCGGAGGAGAGGAGCGATCACCTTTCAGCCGCTTGGCGCGTCGTCATATCGCGCTGTAAAAAACTTCCGTCCACTGCGAGCCGGTCTGCGTGTGTGTGCAAAGTCTGCGCCGTTATCGGATGCGACGCGCAGGCTAATCGAATTTTAAGCCTCTCCTCTCTGGCCTATTTTGCAATTGAGCTTACGCGGACGCGCTGGCTGTCGCGTCTTCGGAGCGTCGCGATGCAGTTTCGAATGTAATAATTAGAAAATACTAATGATTGATATTGATTTGCATCGACTATGGATTGTAAAATTACCTGTTTCGGTTTTTATAATTAAACTGAATTATCTTTAGAGATAATGTAAGTTTATAAATATTGGAAAAAATTAAAAAAAAAAAAACAAGTAAACAGCTAAGTACTAAAATTTTCCGAACTACAATATAACACTTCTGTTGAGTGGCGATTGTATTATTTAAACATTTTTTGCAAGAACACTCGATAAGAAAGTTTTTATTAACACTCACGTATGCTTCATGTGCGCGCTAGCAAGTCGCCCGATTGTCATATACGCAATACCTATACACGAGCTTATAACTTAGTAAGTGTAATAACAGTAAGTGCGCAATTTCAAATCAATTGAAATTGCATAAACAACATACTCGACTTTATTGAAAAATATTTCTAGACGTTTCTTACTGCAGATTGGCAGTGTACACTGCAATTTTTGCCAAAAAATCTGCGGTCGCGATTCAGCACCTTATCTCGAAAAGGGAAACAAAGGTGCGCTAAAAAAAGCTGATCCAGTAATCAGGCGCAATCCTTGATCGACACCAAACGAGTCTGACGTACTTGAGCCGGGCTTTTGCAACATTGTCGTTCACACTTTGCGAGCCGCGCGGATTCATCGCGTTGATTCATCGTTAGACCCCACTCCCGCGCAAAGTTGAAATACCGAGCGATCGATTTTTCAATTTTGCCGGAGGTGAGACGCGCAAAAACCGTAAGAGATATCCGCAACGTACCGCTCGATATCCTTCCATAATTAATTTCACACTGCGGTGAGATAGGTATCGTGTGCTCCAAGGCGACGCGCGCGAAAAAAAACGAGTTACTTTATAACGAGGAATGTACTTTGTAGAGCTGCATACGCTTAACTGCATTGAGGGAGTCGGAAATTTGATAGTACGCGCAGCGTTGTAAAATGAAATTACGTAAGCGGTCAAGGAAGCAAAGCTGACGGCGGAAGAGCAATGTAATGTTCTTAAACGCGGAGACAGGTAAAAAGAGCGGCTATAGTACTCTTTAAAAAGATTTTAATTTATCAGTATGTCAAGAGGTGACTTCCAACTTTCTTTTATGTTAGTAAATGTTGAGAATGAGTTTTCAAATGGAATGTACTTGCATATACATTATACATTTTTTTTTAAATTTGTTCTATTTTAAGTTTTATGACGATATACTGTTTTGTTTACTTTTAGAACTTATTACGTTCTATTTATTCACTATTATCTTGACTTCATGTAACTTAAACATTATTAGAAATAATGACATCATTGGCGGTAAAAACTTTTAGTAAAACATCGGCCATATAGCTATTATTTTTTAACTAAAGTAAAAAACATTTTAAACATTCTACAAGTAAGCAAATAATGTTGTTTTTCTTTTTGTGAATCCTCTTTATAGATTCGTTTATTTACTGCTGAGCTAGAAAACGCAGAAAAGTTTATACAAATGTTGGAAATCAATTTAAAGTAAACAAATGTCAACTATCCGTTTCGCCCAAGTATAAAACGGTTTGAAAAATTGTACATCCCCCAAGCATCGAAGCTAAAAGCGCAAACTGGTAAACAAGCCCAGCACGTATGACCGTCGTATAAAGGATCTTTCGAGATCCTCCGGGCATCCTTCCAGAAAGCGCGCCGAAATTTCTCCCGCGTAAAATCTCACCCCCATTCCCGTCAGCCGCTCGTAAACGAGGCGAAAGCAGATGTACGTATTCAAACGCACAATGAGCCGACTGTCGACCTCGTTCCGCGCGAGCGTCTAAACCATAGCGGTGCGCAAAGGACGAGGCGAGAGAGAAAAGCGCGGAGAGGCAAGAGGCCAAGCGCCGTAGACTAGGGCAGCTGCTCGTCACTGCGGGCTGCCTCCAGCGCGCGTTGCGCACGCGCGCGCAAAACGCCTTCCAGAAAGGAGCTGGACTTTTCTCCGTCTTTCTAGCGCGCGCGCCGCACTTCCGCTCATCCGAGCGCGCGCATCCCCCAACCCCTTCGCACGCTTTCAATTTTCCCGACGTTAGCGGCGCGAGCGCGATTCCCGCGGCGATCGAGAAATTCCGCGACGCGGCCAGGGCGAAACGAAAGCCGCGGGGGCGTAGGGTCCAGCGCGCGCGTGTCGCGCGGCTGACTCGCGCCGTCGCGCCGCCTCGACCAATGGGCGCGGCGGCCCGGCGGAACGACGCTCGCCGTTGGCCGCGGGGCGCCCGCGCGCCGGAAAGTTCCAGAAGCGTCGCCGCCGCGGCGGTTATATAGCGGGGTCAGCGCCGCCGAGCCTCACTCACGTTGCGAATCGTTGCCGAGAGAACTTCTTCGTGTCTACTGGATACGAGTACTCTGCACGCCTTCTTTTTATACTTCGACAAGTCAGGTAAGCGGATTCTACCGATTGATTTATCGCGATCGGATGGTTTTTCGAATCGCGAGGTTCGCTTTTTTCGATTTTCGTGGTTTTCGGGAGATACAGTGATTTGCTCGAGGTTTATTCGAGCGTTAGAAAATTCGACGACGCGTGAGGTCGCGCGGTAGGCGGGAGACATTTTGCCTTATCGGGCGCTTGGGCGTCCGTGGTCTGCACGTGGTTTGGAATTTTTTATCGCGGGAATTCTTGATGTTTCGATGTTATTTTTTATTATTCGACGCGAATAGTTGAAAGTCGAGCGAGTTGATATCGAATCGTTGACGCGAGGGGAAAAAAACAGTCGCGCGTCATCCGAGCACGAGGCTAGAGTGAAATATCTTGCGTTCCTGAATAAAATCAATACAATTTTTCCGGAACTTCACAACGACAGTTGACCACCCGCGATAATAGTAAAACAAAGAATTTGTAATTGCATATTACGTAATTGGTAAAAAGTAGTTAAACAGTAGCGGTTAATTAAATCGACGAGCGTCACGAGTTACTAATGGGGGACATCCGTTTTCCGACATTTTCAGACTAAGCTGATAAAATGGCCAAAGCACCCGCAGTCGGTATCGATCTGGGCACGACGTACTCCTGCGTCGGAGTCTTCCAGCATGGAAAGGTCGAAATCATCGCCAACGACCAGGGTAACCGCACCACGCCGTCTTACGTGGCCTTCACAGACACCGAGCGTCTCATCGGTGATGCCGCCAAGAACCAGGTCGCGATGAACCCCAACAACACCATCTTCGGTAAGTAATCAATTTCAGCTTTTCCGCGAAACGCCACCAATTTAGCCGTTTGAATTTTAAATGTTCTAGTAGATTTATATATACACAGTTACGAATTTGCCGTAAATTAGATTCGACCGTAAACGAGGATAGAGCGAGACGCGATCGCGCACGCAATGATGACTCATCTCTTTCGCGCAAACTTTTCCATTTTCGATTTTCCAGTTTTATACTCAAAATTGTAGTCAAATAGTTTCATTAAAATTCTTTTTACTTTAATAGTATTACATATGATAATTTGTATTAATACATCAATAGTTGTATAAATAATTTATTTGTAAAATGAGATATTGCATCTTTATCTAGTCTGCGAGTTAATCTTGTGATAAGCAGTATTACAAAAAATTTTTAATTTATGTAGCAATCGCTAAAAAAAGAAATATTTGTTTATGGAATTGAAATTCTAATATGATTTTGCTTTTACAGATGCCAAACGATTGATTGGTCGTCGCTTTGAGGATGCCACTGTCCAGGCTGATATGAAGCACTGGCCCTTCACTGTCATCAGCGATGGTGGCAAGCCCAAGATTCAAGTTCAGTATAAAGGAGAGACGAAGACTTTCTTCCCAGAAGAAGTGAGCTCGATGGTCTTAGTCAAGATGAAGGAAACCGCTGAAGCCTACCTTGGACAAACCGTCACCAATGCAGTGATCACCGTGCCCGCTTACTTCAACGACTCGCAGCGTCAGGCAACCAAGGACGCCGGCACCATCTCCGGCCTTAACGTGCTCCGTATCATCAACGAGCCGACTGCCGCTGCCATCGCCTATGGTCTGGACAAGAAGGCCACTGGCGAGCGCAACGTTCTCATCTTCGATCTTGGTGGCGGCACCTTCAATGTCTCCATCCTGACGATCGAGGACGGTATCTTCGAGGTCAAGTCCACGGCCGGTGACACTCACTTGGGTGGTGAGGACTTTGACAACCGCATGGTCAACCACTTCGTCCAGGAGTTCAAGCGCAAGTACAAGAAGGAACTGACTGCCAACAAGCGCGCTCTCCGTCGTCTGCGCACGAGCTGCGAGCGTGCTAAGCGCACCCTGTCTTCGTCCACCCAGGCCAGCATCGAAATCGACTCGCTCTATGAGGGTATCGATTTCTACACCTCCATCACCAGGGCCCGTTTCGAGGAGCTCTGCGCCGACCTCTTCCGTGGCACCCTCGAGCCCGTCGAGAAGTCGCTGCGTGACGCCAAGATGGACAAGGCCCAGATCCACGACATCGTCCTCGTCGGTGGATCCACCCGTATCCCCAAGATCCAGAAGCTCCTCCAAGACTTCTTTAATGGCAAGGAGCTCAACAAGTCCATCAACCCCGATGAGGCCGTTGCCTATGGTGCTGCTGTCCAGGCCGCCATTCTGCACGGTGACAAGTCCGAGGAGGTCCAGGATCTGCTTCTCCTTGACGTTACTCCACTGTCTCTTGGTATCGAGACTGCTGGTGGTGTCATGACTGCTCTTATTAAGAGAAACACCACCATCCCTACCAAGCAGACCCAGACCTTCACCACTTATGCCGATAACCAACCAGGTGTACTTATTCAGGTATGTATTTTTGTTGTTTCTCTATCTACTGATAAAGATGTTGGTAAGCTTTTTTTCCAATTAGTTAAAACTAGTAATTAAAAACAAAATAAAAGTTGCTTATCAATATCATATTTTTTACTTCAAATTTTTTTTAAAACAATGATACTTATCAATTTATTATCGATTACAGGTTTACGAAGGTGAGCGTGCCATGACCAAAGACAACAACCTGCTCGGAAAATTCGAGCTCAGCGGAATCCCACCAGCGCCGCGAGGAGTTCCTCAAATCGAGGTCACCTTTGACATCGACGCCAATGGTATCTTGAACGTATCCGCCGTGGACAAGTCCACTGGTAAGGAGAACAAGATTACCATCACCAACGACAAGGGTCGCCTGTCGAAGGAGGACATCGAGCGCATGGTCAACGAAGCCGAGAAGTACAGGAGCGAGGACGAGAAACAGAAGGAGACGATCTCAGCCAAGAACGGCCTCGAATCCTACTGCTTCAACATGAAGAGCGCCGTCGAGGACGAGAAAATCAAGGACAAGATCAGCGCCAGCGACAAGCAGACTGTTCTCGACAAATGCAACGAGATCATTAAGTGGCTCGACGCCAACCAGCTCGCCGAAAAGGAAGAGTATGAGCACAAACAGAAGGAGCTCGAGGGCATCTGCAATCCCATCGTCACGAAGATGTACCAGGGTGCTGGTGGTGGCATGCCCGGAGGTATGCCCGGTGGCTTCCCAGGTGCCGGTGGCGCTCCTGGTGCTGGCGCAGCTCCCGGTGCTGGAGCCGCTGGTGGTCCCACCATCGAAGAAGTCGATTAAAAGACAAGCGCTTGGACGCAAAAAAAAATATGAAAAACGGACGCGACTTGGATCCCATATACACCTACTAGGATTTAAAAAAATAACTAAAATATGATTTTAATTTATTTTTTTCAAATTCCTAACAGGTATATAGGCTCCAAGTTTCAATTAGCAACTTTGTCATTCACAGTGAAATAAATAAAAAAAATACACAATTCTGTTGAATCCGTAAAACTGACATCTTATTATTTACCCTTAACCTTCTTCGAAATTTATCATAAAAAAATTATTTTAAAATTTTAACTTTAGACTAATTTTTTCTACTTTCAATGGAATAAGTAATATCAATAAAGAAAAAATCATAATAGTATTTAATTTAATCAATTTTTAGTTGCAGAATTAAATTTTAAATTTTATTTGGAACAAATTAAGAAAATATTTCTTACTTACGGAATACTACTTATACAGGAAGTCTCAATTTTCTATTAAATAATTGCTTGCACTATTTTTTCACTACTTTAAATGGAACAGATAATATCAAAGAAAAAAATCAGTTGAATTCATAATCAATCTTTATTTGCAGTACTAAATTTCGTTTAGAACAATAAATTAAAAAAATATTTCTTAAGATTCACGATTTTTATTTGCAATAATGCAACTTTAGCTTCGTTTTTTTAATCTTAACAATAATAAGAATAAAAAGTTAGAATAATATTGCGTAAAAATGATCACAACTTATTCAAGGTTCAATAAAATTTTTTAATTACAATTAGCGAAGAAACCATTCGTTTTTTATTTTTTTTCTAAAGTAAAAAGCAGAAAAAAATCATTCTGAAGCCAAAAATTAATCAACCTAATAAGAAAAGCTAAGACGCTCGAGCCATATTAGTTGCAAATAATACGGTTGCTTTTCCCTTTTTCTTTTTTTTCTTGCTACTAGTTACGTTGTCGGCCGATGCAACTCCTTCATTCAATAGTTTGGACTTCTCCAGAGCCTGTGCTAATGCATCTCCTAAGCTTTGACTATATGTAGGAGGTATGTACTCCTCCATTTCAGGATCGATGGGGTCTTCTCGACTTTCGCCTGTTGAAACATTAGTCTCGGCTTTTCGCGAGGAACTCAGAGACGGCCAAGCGACCGTTCTTTTCGACCCATTGGTTCGCAGCATTTGTGCAAATGAGGGTCCTTGATCCGATGACATTGTCCAATTGTTAATCTCTCCACTGACTGTGGATGCTATATCATCGAACGAACTCATTGATGGACTACTTGCTATACTTGAAATAACCACAGACTCTGGGGGTGATGGTATATTATTCCTACAAATCAAATTGAATTGATAAATAATTGTTTCATATGAAACATAAGAAATTCATTATTTCTATTATTTAATTTAAATAAATTAACTATGGTACAATACTTACTCGTCTATGTCGGATTGAAATTGTGGAAAATGTTTTCGCGACTCAATGTGAACTTTTGGTGTTGGGTACTTTCCCATGCGTCTGTTTTCCTCCTCAGTAATTTTCTTTTCGCGCTTTCGCTCTTCCCTTTCTCTGCGTTTCCTATTCTTCTGTCGTGAAATAATTTGATCTAAAAAAGATTACAAATATAATAAAATTGTTCTTAGAGTGGAAAGAAAATGAGAATATGTAAGTGAAATGAAAATATGAAATTTACCTTCAAAATAAGTTATAACTTCTGGCGAAACAATAGGAGGTAAAAGCTCTATTTCTGCGATTTCAAATTCGCTAGTTACAGGCAAGTGACATAGGTACCGCATTCGACGTCTTAAGTCTTCAGTAAAGCTACCGACTTCTTTTTCCAATATTTTACCAGAAATCACTTGTGGAGATCTTTCCAAGCTGCCATATTGCATCTCTAACATTTTTACGTTCATTGCATGCAAATAAACGTGTTGTCCACCATCAGCTATAAATAATTTATCTTAGTTAAATTAAATTACTTAAAAAATAAGTTTCTATATGGCTATTTATAAAAGAATGTACCTTGATAAAAGTAATAAAATTTCTGTGCATTTGAAGATGCTTCTGCATCATTACTTGGCATTATTGATCCATCCAAATCACAAGTTGATTGATTATCTGCATTGCACAAACCTTCTGAAATTTGGGTATTGTTATCTTCAGTTCCGTTTGACGCACATTTAATGTCTTCTTGATTTTCATGCTCAATATTTTGATCACTTCCAACAGATTTAATTTCTCCATTTTCAGTTGAAGGAGAAGGTAATGACTAAAAATAACAATTTATGGAATTTACAAATTTAAATTTCATAGCAATAAAGTTTCTTTTTAATAACACCTACTTCAAATAAAAGTTTCTCCCTAAGAGATAACTCAGCAAGAGCTTGATCAATAAATACAATCTCAGGTGAATGAGGATCTTCTAATAATTCGAATTGCAACTGAACTCGTTCAGATTCAATAATATCCACAATCTATAATAAAAATTATTATCAATAAAAAGTAAGTTTTTTGTTTTATAAAAATATAAATTATAATAATAAAATAATTTGATTGCTTACGTCATTATCTTGAGCTAAAAGCAACTTGGAGTGAACTTGTTGGCAAGAATTTTCAGAAACAGATAAAAATGTGGATGGGGGGGAAGTTTCTATGTTATTAACTGGTACTGCAAGTAACGATCCTTTTTCCCGGCGCATTAAACGCAAAGAAATCTGATCCCCAATATTTAAAACATTTTCCGTAATTTCTACAACACTATAAAAAATACAAAATGAGTTTAACTCTATTACAATATTAAGAGTGAATAAGTAACTTGTTAATCTCACCTCTTCAAGTCAGATTTATTAACAGACTCATAACAAATAGGGCATTTGCGCCAAGACTTGTCTGAGAGTGCTAAATAATGAAGGATACATGGCCAGCAATAAACATGACCGCAACGCGTCATCTTTCCAGCAACAGGAGGGCATAAACAAATAGGACAAGATAGATTGTCAGAGCTGTGAAGTCTCTATAAAAAACAATAATCTCATTGAATTATTTTTGTTGCAGCTTTTAGATATAATTATTATTTTCACTTACAATTTGCTCTATTAATTTCCAGTCAACTAAAGCATCAGGATCATTTAAATACAAAGAGTAATCTCCCTTGGCAGTAACAACAAATTGGCAGCTAAAAAATAATTTTATTTTTAACAACAGATATAAAACAATAACTTTATGTACAGATGATGCTTCAGAAATTTTAAGATTAAATGAGGATTGTATTTGAACTTACTTAGCTTGCAAAAATTGTTCTTTGTTGTACTTGTGTCGCTGAACAGCTGGAAGCCAGCGATTATAATTGTGACTACTGTAGCCACTTGCCCGTCCATAATTCCACCCACTTTGTACTTCACGCGGAGCATAATGAAAATTCAGCAGATGATTCAAATTCTGCTTTTTACTTCCTTGAACCATTACTGAGCCAAGCTCAGCAGATTCATCTTCAACTACCTGCAAATTTTAATAAAATTAGAAAAAAGAATAATACATTTGGATAAATTAAATAAAAAGTATTTTTAATTATTTACCTTGGAATCCTCCTTTGAACTGCCATGATACTGTCCTTTAGGTTTTGGTCTCTTATCAAAATTTTTTGTTTTCTGTGCATTGGACTTCCTCGGTTGATCATTTTTTGGATAACTATTTGCACCAGCTGGTTCACGTCTACGTGATGATTTTGGATAGAGTTTTGAATTAATGACATCTGAAATAAAAAATTATTATTTTATTACAATAAAGAAATAAGTATAATTATTGTAGCTTTCCTATCACAGTATAGTTTGATAATAAATTTTAATAAATTTTACTTCAAATTTCAAATGATTACAGAAAACTAAATTTGATAAATAAAAAATTTAATGAAAATAAAGTCATTTGAAGAGTTTTTCAAGGTCGTACACATAATAAAAGCAAATATAAGAATTCAGGTAATGCGATATTTATGCATGCGGCTAGTTAATGATTATATTTCGATAAACAGTAGATATAGTTTCTATTAAAAGAACAAGTACAAAGTATATAATACAATTAGAAAATCAGAATATTACATAAAGCTATTTTTGAATCAGAATTTTTATAAGAATTAAAAATAATTTTGTAGTCGAAAATCACATAAGAAAAAGGTAAAAAATTACATAAATTTTCTAAATGTATTTTTAGACCGTAGGTGTTTTCCATCGTTCCAACCTTGCGACAAACTGTAACTCGATTTTTTGCCTATTCTCGTATAATCATCGAAACATTCTGCAACGCAAACAAATCGACTCGGTCACTTCGGACAAAACAAGAAGAGCCCACGAGCCGAGTAGTTCGTTGCTCCCGTGCGATCGCACACTTACGAAACGCGGGGTACTGAATCAAGATAAGCACGCGGAGGCCCCGAACTCAGCTGGCGCATTCGCGGCGCTGCGAATACGCGATATAATTTTCGGAGCACCTCGTGTACAAATGACGAAAGGCGTGATGTGTGCAATCGTAAACGCGAGTTGCGCGAATCGCGTCAACTCCTCGCCGCTCACCTTGATTCTTCTTCGCATCAGTAGCAGACCCCTTGGTAGCGGGCTGCTGGTACTTGGCTTTCTTGTCCATTATCAGTACTAGGCGACGATCCTCGGCCGACCCGGCCGTCTTCACCGACGAGCTCGACACCAAGGCAAACGGAGCTGAGGCGGTCCCCTCCCAGTGGAGAAACGTAAACTTGCTGCAGACCCTTCATCTTCTTCAGTAAGCCATGTTCATCGACAGTGCGAAAAAAGAGAAGGTAGCTTCGACTCGGAAGACACCCCAGCTACCTTAGCGAGATTCGCCTTGCGAGCGACGCACACTGCCTCACCAACGCACACACGCGAGCGCGCGCCTGCTGCTGGCCGAGAGGAGATGCTGGCTCACTTCGACGAACGGGTTGCTGCGGTCGCGCGGAGTAGACTCGCGGCCGTGCGCGAAGCTCTGCTGCAGTTGGGTCGGAGGGGCTCGCGGGATCCTGGAGTGGAGCCTCCCGGTCGCCGAGCGCCGCTGGGGGAGACGAGCGGAGCGCGCGGATCTACGCCACGCAGACTGCGGTCGAGCGCGATCTCGTCGCTGTGATGGCGACGAAAATAATGACGGACGGACGGAGGTGAACCCGGAATCCGGATGCCAGATTAGGACACAGACCCACGGGCGCCACTCCGTCGCGACGGCCGACCGATCAGCCGCGTAACGAGACCGTCAGCGTCGCCGCTCGCTTTTTTTTCCGCGGATGGACTCGACCGCTTGGAATAAAGTTTGGAGCTTCACCCGCGCGAGTTTATCGGAGTATTGAGATTTTGCGCGTTTATTTGGAAGAATCAACTGCAGGCATGGCGATATTGTTTCTTTGACGGTTCGCCGCGAGAACAGCTGACCTGTCATATACTTGGAGCACTGGGAGCACAGGAAGTCTAGGCGAAATACACTTGCTGCTCGCGCGAGTGAAATATACATCTAATAAAAAGATTGTTATAAAGACACTGAAAGAAAAAAGATGTCGAGTTTGAACAGTCTGTGAAAGTTTGTTTGGAAGAACATCTATTTGGTTTTATTAAGTAAAGAGGTGTATATTCTCTATAAAGATATCTTCTTATCACCTGATGTTGCAGAATTTTTTGTACCACCTGTTTCCGATTTTCCAATGGTTTTTATTCAGATAATCAAGATGAAATTCAAGATAATTAAGATCGATTCATCTCGATCGACCCTTGCAAGTGGGGGAGGGAAGACAACAACAATGAGAATGGCTTGTTGAAAGGTTGTGATAATAATCCTTTTAAAAGGTACAATAATAAACTTTTCTGTTGTCGATAATTATTATAAGTATGATTCGACTGTGCACAGTGAATTGTTTTTATTGCAAATCGCTATTGAAATGGTGAAACTGTTCTAGTGTTTTGCAAAAAAGTCTATACATTTTCTGTACTTATATTTTATGTTGTTAATCGTGCAATTTAAATTTTGTTTTGCATAATGCTTCAAAAAACAAAAAAAATGTGATAAAAATTCATTATCAATAAAAATATTTTAGTTTTCAATCATTCTGGTATATTCAAAATATTTTATAAATTTAAAAATGTTTTAAATTTTTGCATTTATTTTAAAACTTTCTTGCAGGTGCAATTTAGTGAAATAGAAAATATGCTAAATGTTAAGTTACTTTTTATAAGCTTTTACACATTGTTATTCATTTCCTCAATAACTGCTTTAGGTAAATATTTATCATTTTAATAATTTACTAATTAAAAATTAATCATAAATTAATATTTATTTAAATAATATATTACAGATCCTTCCAAATTGGTGATCATAATTTTGAGTCAAGAAGAAGGTTACCATGCTGCACAAGCTAAATTATTGGAAGCTGACATTATCAGTCAAGCCAAAGCAATGGAAAAAGTAAATTTGTTATATTTGAAAATAATTATTCCCAATGTAGTTCTGTGAAACATTATTTCAAGATTATTTATCACAGTTTACATAATTTTTGTTTTTAATTTGTATTTAATTAGGATCCACCAAAAATTATCATGACCCACACTTTGGATGTTTACGGAGCATGGACTATAGTGCCATTGATAGCTTATTTAAATAATGAAAATATTGTAAAAGATTGGTATATTTTCTGTGCTGAAAATACAGTTGTCAGATTATACAAACTTTTAGAGATTCTAAATAAATATGATGTAAATATGTACAGAGTAAGTTTCAAAATAATTAAATATTTTCATGCAATTAAAAATATGAATATTATATATAAAATTTACTGACAGAATTTATGGGCTGGACATGCTTTATATGACAAAGAACCAACTATAATTCATCACTATGCAGAGCACACAAAGAAGTTTAAATATCCAAATCTTGCATCAGGTTTTGCAATTTCAAAACATCTGCTTAAGAGGTATATTATACTAGAAAATATATTAACATTGTTATAATCTAAAAAAAAATTATTTCAGCTTAGCTAAAAGAGCCAGAGACTATGTATCAGAAAATGTAGATTTTTCAGTGGATGCATCATATGAATTTTCTACATTTGTTTTAAATGAAAGTAGAGGTTCTCGCCTTACTCATATACAAGAATTTTGTGTAGTTTCTAATGACAATTGTGCTACTTATCCCAGACCATTTTATGCATGTGTAAGATTTTTTATTCCTTTTTTCATCTAATATTAATTTTTCTAATCTTTATAAAAATATATTTTTTAATCACTAATTTCTTACAGAATAAATTACCATCACCACAAAATGCTTATGTTGCTGTTAAAACTTGTTTCAAGTATCATATAGAAAGGCTTGATGTCATTCGCAATACTTGGACTAAATATGCTGAAAACATAGGATTTTTTACTGATAGATTAGGTAAGTTTTTATTCTTTTTTAATTTCGTATTGAATTAATTATTTCTTTGAAAAATATTTAATAAAGTTATTTTTTGTTATAGACGACCATTTAAAAAATGGTATTGTTGTTCCAAAAACAGACCAAGGGCATTGTGCCAAAACTTATGCAATCTTAAAACACGTTGCGCCTATACTTGAATCAAAAAAATTAGACTGGTTAATAATTACAGATGATGATACAATTCTAAGGTATTTAAAACTTATGTAAATATTATATTGGTAAAAAATTGATCTTTTCAAATTTTATTTATAAATAAACTTTTTAGTCTGGGAAGATTATTTAAATTGCTAACTTGCTATAATCCTGAAACTACTTTGGCACTTGGTGAACGATATGGATATCGCACAACAAAAATTCATGGCTATGATTACTTAACAGGAGGTTCTGGAGTAGTACTATCTGCAGCTCTTGTGGAACAAATTGTTAGACCAGGTGTTTGTGAATGCCCCAGTGCAGTAACACCTGATGACATGTTTCTCTTTGGAGTTTGCTTAGCACAATTAGGAGTAAAAGTGACACATTCCCCATTATTCCATCAGGTACTCAAATTATTCCATTCTATTATATGAATTTGAACAAATATATGTGATTTTAACATTCTGTTTCTCTTTCAATATTTTCTTTAGGCAAGGCCTACCGATTATGCAACTGCCTACCTTGCTTCTCAAGAACCAATTTCTTTCCACAAATTCTGGATGATAGATCCAGTGCACGTTTATAAAGAATGGTTTGAAGACGCCGACGCTAATACTTTTTTAATGGAAAAATCAAACGAGCACACGGAATTATAAGATTCTAATACTCAAATGTGATATGTAGAAAATTTAAGGGTATGTTATTCCATATTTTTTTTAAGCACTCGTGTTGAATGGAATTGAAATAAGTTAATGGCTAACTAAAATGAATTATTCTAAACTGTTACCTAAAACATATCATAACTGTCGATATTAAAGATAAAAACATATATTTAAATTTTTGAGCAATTTATAAAACTTGCAGCTTGTACGTACATATAAAAATATAACAATTAATATATAAACAAGTCGATAAACAATTTATATAAAAATTATAACAAATACCACAGTTCTTTTTATTTTAAAAGTCCCTTTGCACCATCTACATCAAATTTTTGATTTTACGATTTCTCGCCACCATGTGGGACGCTCCAAGCACTCTGGATCGCTACGAATTGCTTCTTCTAAATGTTTATATACCTAGAAACAGTCGTAGTTTTTATTGATTAATTCCTTTAGTGTTTAATTGAAACTTAGTATATGCTTGAATAGTATGAATATATGGCTTACATTTCCATCCGACATTCCTAAAGGCGACTGGACAATAAAATCCGGCGGCGCTAATACGTCTGCTAAAGATATAGCTTCGTTCACCAATTCTTTACAAAGTGATATAATACCTTCTCGAATAAAGACGTCCATTTTACTGTTAGGGGCCGCGAATCCTCCTGCGTAAAAATCACCTAATCTTTTTTCAATGGTCGAAGCAGCATACAGAGAACACAATTTATTTAATACTCTCCTTTCGTTATCCTCATATTGTGGTAAATTATTGTTCCTCATAAATTGCTGAACCATTGCATGCTGTAATGATTAAAAATCTTTTGGGTAATGTAATACTTTAAATATTATCAATGTATACATTATGAAAATGTATTAGACAGCGGTATCAGCAATGTTTGAAGTAAAGGAAAAAGATTACGCGTACCTCGCCGTAAACCAATGATAAAGTTTTGGCATTAAAAAGTTGTGAATTATTTCTAACTTCAAAGTCACTGCTTCCACTTTGTTTAAGTGACTGAACGCGCTCTAAAGTTTTCTTTAAGTAATAACAGGTGATCCACTTCAAAAATACTAATAAATCTAAAAATAATATAAATCGTTGTTTTAAACAAAATTTTATATAACTATTGTATACTGTAATTTATCCTACTTACTTTCTGGCCTCATAGTTTCGTCAACTGATCGACAATTAAATTTCAGTTTCAATATTTGATTTGTATCTTCTAAAAATTTAGCTGATTCGAGAGGCGAAACAATTTTTTTTCCTTTTAATACACCGGCATACTGATTCAGCAACCAATTGCTTGCTTGTTGAATGAGCACGTTGCATTCTCCCTCATAAGTACAATTAGCATCGTTCTCCTGCCTTAACGTTCCCAAACGTGACACTATCGGTAAAACATGGAATACATCGATCAAAATCATCCGATACAACATTAAATTAAGAGAAGAAAATCATACATAAAAAATACTAAATTTACCGTTGATATTTCAAGAATTTAGCTACATGTAGATTGTACCTTTTAAATATCCATGACCTCCACAAGACTCGCGACAATCTTGAATTACATCGCGACCCGTCCACGCACAGAGGGGCTTTGTTGCCGAAGACAGTGCATGTATTTCCATGCCTAGTGCCCCTAATTGTTCACTTTTAACGCCCATCACAAAACTCTGCTGAAAATCGTACACCACGTCCAAAAAGTTGCTTGAGAATATCTTCATTGCATATGCAGCCGCCAAGTGAGGTAATAACCGACCTTGCTAAAATATAAAAAAAAATTAACTTCTTATATGCAACATTTAAAGAAATTTGTAATCACAATAACATTGTTTTTTAGTAGTTCTACCTGGACTTGATATTCTATTACGGGCCACTCCTCGCTGGGACTTGGTCCAAATTGTTTTCTCGACGCACAGTATCTAACAGCAATAACTATAGCTAATGTGGTATACATGGTACATATCGACGTTATGTTAACACGGCCAGTTGACAAAGCCCCCATAGACGCACCTGCACATATCAATACATTGTATCAAGTATTAAAATTTTAAATAAACAATTAAAAAGAATTAAAGCGTGCTGTTGTTCATTAATATAACAAAGTAATGCACTTATTAAAATACTTATAATAGAGCTAAACATTAATTCAAAAAACAGCAGAAATTTACCGAAACGTTTGCTCTGGTCTTTTACAGTGGGGACATATTTTCCATCCGGTGTCACATCAGCGCTTTTATTTAGTAGACACGACCGAGGAATAGAATAATGGTCGAACAACAGAAAACCGTTGTCTACGCCGTTCAACGCTATCTTTTCACCCAAGTTGCCCACCGTCACACCCCGCAGGGGCAGCAGAGTCTCGGGCTCGCGGACCTTCACGATAAACGGATGGAGGCCATGGTTGATGTCGTCCGATGTGATCAGCTGAGCGTAGACAATCGCATGGGTCGCACACTTGCCTGGAAATGATCGAATCTCATTAAGATCCTTAAAAGTCAGTAGATAAACAAAAAAATTAAACGAATGACCCGGTGCTTACCAAGACCGCCGACCCAAGCTTTCGCCGCCTCGAAGTCGGGCGTGTGAAGGATGAAGCTCTCGGTTTTCACATCGTACTTTGCAATCGTGCGCATACCCTTTGCGTTTGTGCCGTGGCCTATTTCCGTCAGCGCAAAACATCCGACGTACTGAAAAATTAAAGGTTTCTGTAGCACTTTAAATCATCGAAATAGTAACGCCGATGATTTAGGGCACTCACCTTGCCCTCTATCAGGTACTGCACGTAGTCATGATGGCGCTCTGTACCTAATGATATTATAACACTGGGTACCATACCATACATAACTCCCATTTTAACTGGAACTGAAGGATCATACTGGAACAGATAATTGAAGAATCCTCCTCTTTCTGCGACCTGTAAAATATGTCAATAGTCTATTACTATGAACTTTTAAAAATTAAGATGTTAAATGTAAATTTTTTATTGGATACTTACAGAAAAATCATTATCAATCAGAGCATGGACTTGTGCATTAGTTCGTCGTAAATGTTCGTTCATAGTCATATTTCTTGGCGGTGGCTGGAAGACCGGATGAGTCTTTATAAGTGACCACAGTTTGTTCTGTATAAAACATTTATGAAATTAATTAATTCGCTGAATAATTTGTCGTCGATTTGTTTGTAATTTTAAAAGACAAAAATATTGACGGTAAAATCCGGCAAATGAAAATTTAATGAGGAGATAATGAGTAAGTGATAAAATAACGAGATTTTAATTACAAAGATAACTTAATTATTTATTAAGCAATGTACAGATATAAATAAAATGTCGCCGCAGTTTCATTATTTTTTGTAAAAATGCAAAACGCTATCTAAATGAATGTTTTAATTTAAATTCCAATTTATAATTTAAGCAAGATCACTGCACGCGAGCATTGGATTAATTCATCGGTGTCATGTTGACCTCAAGCATTTTTTGTGCCCTGGCGTGTCTCGATTGTAAAGGGTAAACAGGCATGGGGGCAAAAAAGCGGATTCTAGCGTCGGTACACGCGAAGAGCTACGCCAGTCGAGTGCGGTAACTGTTTTTGCATTAGTTCGTTTTTGCCAATAACTATAATATATTCCATTTTTTTAAATAGAAAAAATGATTAAACATCGTTATTCTGCGTAAAAATAAGAAGCGACTTTTTACCTGATATCGAACGCATTCTTCTCCTTCCAAGTGCAACTTGAGCGTTTTCCAATCGAAGGTCGCTTTCGCGCGGTAGGCGTCCAACGGCCCTTTGGCAGTGTCGTGCACTAGCTCCTTGACCATACTGAGTTTTCCCGAAGAAAACCTGTAACAAATGCGTTCAAGCACAATTAAACTTTAAACGTTCCGCAACTTTGTATCGATGCGCGTAACCGCATGCACTTAACATAAATTGTACACACAACAGTAAAATTGTATAGAGCACTGCTTAATCGAAAAACTTGTAAAACTTGTATAACGTAAAGTACAATCGCTTCTAGCCGATATAGACTATGACTTGGTTACGCGGAGATCTAGCAGCGGAGTGTATACGCGGCGCGACTGTCACCCGCGTCTGCCGGTCGTGTGAAAACGAGTTTATCTGCGATTGCTGTGTCACGCCTCGGGACGTGGCCGGCGAAGATCCACTGGCCGTCTCGATTTACCCCCACCTCTCAGTTTCTGCACTCTTCCTTTTGCACGCTAATGCGCGGTGGATAGGGCTCTCGCGCTGCGCTTGCTTGCATAACGCGCCGGCCGTATGCATTTTGACTTATCGCGGCTATTATACCTAATTTTCAAAGATATAGGTAAAATACGCCCGACCTGTTTTACAGCCTTTGGTGGACGTGAACTGAAATTGCACTAAATTGAAATATATCGTTCGCGGTAAAAGTTTGAGGAAATTTTACAAATATTAATTGTATACGTAGCACGAATGAGAAATAAACATTTTTGTTATCTAAAAAATATTGAAGAAATAATCGACTTTGTAGAATAATAAGTGCTCTAAGTTTAGAAATGCACTGAGAAAAGTAACGCAGGAAAATTTAACATAAATTTTTTGAAGGACACTTAAAGCATGAAAAAAAATTATCATTTTTTTATTAATTACGTGATTATAATACACTTATTATATAAGGATACCTTTAGGTTTTTATTTGATAATTTACAGCGCATACTAATCGGTGTATTACGGATAATAGTGAAACTACTTTTTAAAGATTCCAAGAGTCGGAGTCAACAGAGTACAAAATAATTTAACCACGTTTAAGCAATTTCCATGCAAATGAGATCGTGAAAAATTACGAAGCGTTGTAAATAAAAAATCGGTTGACCTGAAAACTTTTGACTTATAGTTCTTATTGAAGTTCCAGCTCCGGACAAAACGAGTTACTCTTCAGAACAATGTATTTAATAATTATTTTCATTATCTTTGCGTTAAAATATTCCATTGCTATCAATTCAAGGTATTTTCACCTGTTTTTCGTAGGTGTGCAAAAATAATGTAAAATATTAACGTAAAAAATTTTTTTCTCTGCGCTAGATTATTTTACTCGCAAACTAACGTCCAATTAAAATCATTGGTTGAACTCATGATTGATGAAGTAGCGGCGAGTAGTCAGTGTATGGTTTCAATAGTAGATTCGTACTACCGTAGAAAAGTCGATTTAAGGCAGATAAGAACCTACAAAGTTTTACCAATTTTTAGGGTACATTTTAAATTTTACTTAATATTTTGTTATTCGGCACCTTTTTTTAATTAATATTTTTGTTGTTTCTAGGTTTTGGTACGTGAAAATGAAGAATTCACGCCTCCTAGGAACAGATTGCTTCGGATTTTAAAAGAAAGCAAATATTTAGGCTGCGACGTTTATCTCATTTTGATAGCAAATGGATTGCAAGTCGTCAATTTCCTTCGATATACTGAAGAGTAAGCGACATTATTTTTTTTCCTTATAATAACCTTTATCTTTAAAAGTACGTGATTAATTTTTTGTTATCGTTTAAATGCATGTAATCTACTATAAATATTAAAATGAATTACAGTTAAATGAAATTGCTAAATCTTAATCATCTTATTCTTTTGTTTTTCTTTTATTTTGTTAATCTTATTACTCTAATTAAAAATTATTGACGAAAAAATGTAAATAATATAGTTGTCGAACTAAAGAGTACATGTTTTTATTTAGAGAGCGTCTTATCAACGCCCAAGGAAAATTCTTGCTTGTTTATGATTTTCGGATTTTTCACGTCGACATGCGCTACTTGTGGAATCGAATAATCAACGTCATCTTCATACGTCATTACGTCGGATACAAGAGACGCTCCAATCGCCAGCTGCAAAAGTACGAGTGGTACGATTTGAATACGGTTACATTTCCGGCGCGCGCAAAGGGCCTGGTTGTTACCAGATACGTCGACACCTGGTATCAGAATCGATTTCGTTATGGGATCGATCACTTTGCCCCAAAAACAAAAGACCTCAGAAGGCAAAAATTGCGGTTGGTATCTTTATAGGAACAACTTACGCAGTTTAATCAACGTAAACAATAATAATTCCAATATCAAAATAATATGAATTACTAATTGTAAAAAATGTCATTCAGAGTGGCTGTATTTAAACATATTCCCGCGGTGATGGATGATGCACAAGCTTACTTTAAGAATCAGAAGAATATAGATAACAATTCTAAGCCTCTGGGAATTGAATTTGAAGTAACTTAAAAAAAATTTTAATTATTATTCTTCAATAAGAAATATTAAACATTTGAGTAAATTATCCAATCATTTCCAGATGATGTTAATCATAGCCAATGCATTGAATTTCAAACCGATTTTTTACGAGCCGGACAATGTCAAGACCGAGAGGTGGGGCACCGCGATGAACGAATCGCTCACCGGCATTTTTGGAGAAGCTAAGAAGGGCAGTGCAACCTTTTACCTCGGGGATTTCTATTACACCATGAAGCACCTTCAAATTTTGGACTTGTCATGGCCCTACAACACGGAATGTCTGACGTTCCTTACGCTCGAATCGCTCACCGAAAACTCGTGGAAACTGCTGATATTACCGTTCAGGTAAGATCATTTTTTTAACCGGACGTTGAAAAGAATTTAAACGAACATTATAAAAAGAATCATTCGTTTTCCAGATTGTTCACTTGGATTGCTGTGATTTTTACGCTTTTACTGGCAGGAGCGACGTTCTTCATTTTTTCACGGTTCTACAAGAGTCACGTTGAAATTGTGGACGATTCAAGAACAGCGGGTGTAGACAAAATTTTACTCGACAGAAAGAACCAGGGAATCAGTAGCAAGCGTGCGACTAAAATTGAAGAATGGTACGGTCTCCATTTATTTACCGATCCGCAAAATAGCATTTTGTACGCGTACAGTATGCTGCTTCAGGTCTCGTTACCCACTTTGCCGAGAGCCTGGTCTCTACGCGTGTTCATCGGGTGGTGGTGGATTTTCAGCATTTTAATAACTGTAACTTACAAAGCAAGCATGACTGCTACTCTAGCAAATGCAATTGACAGGTGTGTAAAAATGTTAATTCAGATTTTCAATGATTACTAGATTTTAAAAGAACAAATGAAGAACAAAATAAAATGTAATCATATTTCAATTTTAGAGTCACCATTGACACTATCGCACAATTGGTCAAAAGTGGCACTGTCATTGGCAGTTGGAATGCGGATACAAAGGATTTCTTTTTGAATTCATCCGATCCATATTTGCAGAAACTTAGTGAAAGGCATATTGTAGTAACTGATGAACAAGATGCAATTAAAGCTGTTGTTAATGGATCTTTGTGCTACTATGAAAGTACACATGTATTGCAGCGTGAACGGGTCAATAGGCAAATTCTGGAAGTCGAGATGCAAAAGAACGGATCGCAAGATAAAAAACACAAATTAATGGATCACAATTTACACGTCATGGAAGAGTGTGTGATAAATATACCAATTTCTTTGGGAATGGATAAAAATTCGCCATTGAAAAGTCACGTTGACAAACTAGTGAGTTTTCAGAACAAGCTTTATTTCATTAAAATATGATTTACTAATTGTAAACTGATTTAGGTAAAACGAGTAATTGAAGCTGGATTTGTTGAAAAATGGTTAAGCGATATTAGTAAACAAACTAAAATTCTAGAACTGCGACAAGAGGGTACAATGCAAAAAGCATTGATTGATCTTGATAAACTTCAAGGAGCAATTGTAGCTCTAGGATTAGGTTATTTTTTAGGCATCATCGCATTAGCTGCAGAAAAATGGCATTGGAAATATGTTGTCTTAAAAGATCCTAATTACAATAAGTATCGCATGGATTTCTATTATAGAAAGACATGAAAAATTGAAAAAATGATTTCAATGATATTTTACCTTCGACTTATGTTTCTCAAATACATTATTTGAAAAGAGATTTTATACTGCAATTATTAAAATATTATTTGGATCTTATAGGATGAATACAGTTATGGATCTTATAAATACACGATCACTACACTTCTTATAAATTAAAAATAACTTTAAACTGATATTGCTGTCGTATTATTATACAATATTAAATACTAAATATCAAAAAATTAAATTAATGTATACATAAACTTTAAAATATTAAAATTAGCATAAATAAAACTTGCACTACTTATTTATGGAGTTAAAGTAAATGACTAGACGTTTTGATGAACTTGATAAATGTAAATGATCTTGAAAAATCATCGACATCTGTATATATGCATCATATGAATCAGCTGACTTCTAAGATATCTAATGTATTTATATAAATTTTAATTTTCCTATAGAAAGCAAAGATTTATCTGAATAATTTGTAATACCTACGTCAGTTCGTTACTGCAATATCAAACATATCAAACATATAAACATAAAATAACGCGCAACAAGTTGGAGCAAAATTATAGGTTATCTTACTTTTACGATTGCAACATCTTTTGTTGTTCCATTGTTGGCTACAATGACGCTATTATCATGATTTTCCTGCAAGTCGAAAATTTAAAAATTATAAAATTTGTATATTTAGTTTGTCACACTGTATAATATTTTAATTTTTTCGATTATGAAAAATTGTAAAGTAGAAATAATTAATTAGCCATTAGCCATGAATAATCAAAGAATAAAAAGTAAACGATTTTTAAGTGTGTATATAAACAATAGTAATGTGTTTCTTTTATTTCCACGTTAAAACAATAATGTTTCTACTTTTTTTTATAACCTTAAAGAGGTGCAGGATATAACCCACGTCCTTGTAATGTTTCTACTTACCAATCAACAAAAAGATGAATCATCATTTACTTCAACGTGTTTAATGTTTATCAGCAGAAAAGCTATCACAAATTCGCTCCTTGCCCCGCTGTAAGATGCCGCCCTCTGTCCAATCGGGCGAGCGCGCATGCGCCTCGACAGCGCGAGATTTTCGCGCGCTCTCGCGGTATGCCGCGACAAGCGTATATCGCGTACAGCCGTGCGTCCGTGTGTGCGTGCGCGCGTGTGTGGGCCGCCCGCCGCGTCCGTGCACCTATCCGCTGGCGCTGGCGCGTGTAAGTGTCGGGAAAGATGGCCGCCCGGAGCGTGATGCCGTTCGTGGTGCGCGAAAAATAATGGCATCCCGGTGCTCCTGACGCCGTGGCCCCCCTCCCCCCTCCGGCCCCGTAGCGAGTCGTCCGCGCGCCCGCGAGCCCGTCGCCGTCGCCGCCGTCCCCCGCGCGTGTCCGAGCCCCCAGCCGCCGCCGCGCCCGCGGACTCGGCCCAGCCCGCGGCGAGGAGGCTGCCCTGGCCTCCAGCCCCCCGATGGCCCTCGTCACCGTGCAGCGTTCGCCGAGCGTCTCCAGCTCGCCCCAGAGTTCGGTGAGTACATTTGCCTCGCTTCTTTTCATTAAAACCCATCGGCGATCGCGCGAAGCAGACCGCTGCTCCGCTTTGTATTTTCTTTCGTCCGCTGTCAGTGTTATCGTCCTGTAACAGCGCCGAGCATCTCCTTCTCGCTTTGTGTACCCGCTCGATTCTGCCTCCGGCCCGGCATCCGTTTTTCCAGTTTCCCCGCGACAACACGGTATTTTCTTCGTTCTTTTTGTCGCGCGGAAAAGGGGAAGCGGGCAGGTATACGTACGCTCATCTGATCCTATTAGCTCCGTCTCGCTCGCTCGCGCGGCCGCTCGCTCCGTCTTTGTCTAGGCTAGGAGCGAGAGAGCGCGAGATACTGCACGCGAGTTTCCTTATATGGCCTGGCGTACTTGACGTTTTTTCCAGCCGCGAGAAAGGTAATATTCGCCGATTCCGAGCGCGTTTTTCCGTCGCCCTCGACCAGCTTCTTTTTCTCTTTCTTTTTTCTCTCTCTCGAAAAGCATCGCTCTGCTCCAAAAACGAGAGGAGCGCGTTTTCAGCGCGCGCGCTCGCACCCAGCGCAACGTTCCACGCGATCTTCGTCGCGAGGGAACGAGCCGACCGCGCGGTGCATGCGATTCTCGGTTCTTTCATTTTTTTGCGTTATATTTCTCGAGCGGGCAAGAGGAGCGCGTCGGCGGCGAAGGGGAAAAGGAGAACGAGCTCGCGCGCGCGTGTCCCGCTCTCTTTGTCCGCGGGAGCGAATCTATTGTGCGCTCGTGACAGCGGGCACTTGTTACCGCGTTTCCCCCGCGAGATTATCGATACAGCGCGACGCGTCGCCACCGCCTCGGGGCCTCGTCGTTTCCTCCACGCGCGCGCCGAGGTGAAGGTCAGGGCGGGGGTGACGCTCCTGTCCCGTGCGATATAGACGCCTTTTTCGGCCGGCGCTTTTCCCGCGAAGGGCAGCGGCGATCGATTGCATCCGCGCGGGCGGGAAAAGCTCCGTCGGGATTTCGGCGGTGTAATGCTTTTACGGGATTTGGAGACGACACCCGAGGTACTTACGGGTTATTGGGTGCGTGACGGAATTGCGGCTGACGTGATTGAAGGTTTTACATTGCGGCGGAGGTTTTTCCGTGGTGGGTTGAGTTTCGGGGCTGCTTCGAGGCCGGGGCTCGGTTGAGATTTTATCGGGCGGTGAAACATGCAGCTGGAATTTTATTAATAGATAGGAGTTCTTGATTTTTAACTTTCGGCTCGGTTTATGCGGCTAAATACTATATTTGGATTGGAGATGCATCGAGTGATTTTTATCGGGAATGATAAATGAAATCAATCGGTCTTTTTAGATTTGTTTTATAACGATTTAAAATTATTTTTTTGGAGTTAATTAATACTTCGAAGTAAGATATTCACTAGATTTATATAAGTAATCCACGAGCGTAGCGGATTCCTTAGTACCTTTAAAAAATTGTTAGTACATTTAAGTACATTACAGAGCCTGAAGGAAACGGAATAGTGGCCGTTTCCGTGTTTTAAATCACTTGCAGCTTAGAACTCTCATGCTCGTTTGTTATTGCTGTTATCTTATCTCAGAATGATGCATAGTGGAGTCACTTGTAATAAAGAAATTTCTCCTAACCACGTGTTTTTCTTTGATTTCAAATGCGCTGTTAACACTTTTTATTTCTTTTCTTAATCACGTCCGTAATTAAAATTTATCAATCATTTTACTTAAATTTTCTATTATTAACGCCTACCTAACGCTGACCAATGTCGCGTAACCCACCGAATGGACGTAACAAAAACAAAGACGTCAAATATCATTACCACTGACAAATTTTCATTTTAAAGCACAACAAGCAACCCTTTCGATGAATTCTCCCCCAACGAGGGGGAGCTCCGCTCCCCAGCTGCGAGGCCTGCCTGGACCTCGCGATTTCTGCCCGCGTGCAAAATCGATCACAACAGCCCTCGCATACACCCAAGTATCTGTACTCTTACACGCACACGCGCGTCATCAACAGGCGGTGCATCGCGTCGTGGGCTCGCTCGGCCGGCCGAGTTCCCGCGTCCGCTCTCGGCCCTGGGCCGCGAGTGCGCGCGCCTGCCGTGTTATATGCGTCGGGATCGCCGCTTTTGTGGCCCGCGCGCCGGCGCGATGCGTGCGCGACACACGAGAGCCCCTCTTCGGCGTCGTACGCGCTTCCGCGTGCGCCTCAGTCGGCTCCACGCGCCGCTCCGGCCTGCAGTCGCTCAGCCACCCCGCGAGACGAGTCCGTCGCCGCGCATATCGTGAAATTCGCGCGTTGCCGGGTGCCTCGTTCGAACCGACTGATTGAGCGACGGCTTCTTTGAGCTCGGGTCAGTGGGAGTTTACGGGATTTTAATTGATTGGATTTCACGATCGTTGCGAAGTGGTGAACGAAGCGCTGTATTCCTAATCGTCGTTGCATAATTAATTGCGATTAGTCGCTAAAGTGCATTGTTTTGGGAAAGTTTCTGTAATGTCGTGAGATGTGATTAATGCTATATATAGAGTTAAAGATAAGCTTCATTATCAGTGCATAAAATAACGTATTCATTCGCAAGTTTCTAAAAGGTCAACGACCTCTATCTGCGCAATAATCGCACGCGTACAAAATCATACTCGGAATAAAAATAAAATCCTGCAACCAATGATGTAAAATAATAAAAATTCAAACAACGTAGAGAATAAGTACCTCGTAAAATCGCGTGCATCGCCTTATTTATACAATGTGACGAATCGGAGCAGGCCTGCAACGCAAACGAGTGCAACGGGATTGCGAGAGAAGTGCAAGCGATGATCCTGCTGAAGCAGAAGAGCTCGGTGCACGTGCGACTGGGCCAGCCGGTGGCCGAGGCGCCGCCGTCCCCGTGGTCGTGCATCCTCTGGGCCGAGGAGCGGGCCAGCCGGCGGGGCGCCCGCGTCACCCAGTTGCGCAACCGCGTCATCGCGAAAGTAAGCATTTTATTGGCCCGGCGCGCGAAGTGCGAGCGCCGTTTTTCTCCCTCTCCTTTACCTCTTTTTGCCTCTCCTCTCCCTCGGCGCGCTGAGAAAGTGCCTGTGTTTGGCTTTATGTAATCGTCGTTGTATCTGTCTCGACTTACAGGTCTCCAGGGTCAATAGGCCCATAAAAAAAGGATTTACGGCGCAGCGATTTATAAAAAATCGAATATAATTTCCCGATGAAAGTAGAGTTTGTCTTAAATTGTTTCTCTTTAAATTACGCGCAGAGTCATTCAAGTCTACGTTAGTATTGTAAAAGGTGAATCTCGCAATGTCCAGCGCCGAAGACTATTAATCAATTACCCTCTGACGCGACGATAAGCGTCGGTAATCCTCCGTCAATTAACGAAATTCAAAGCGAAGCCGGTCGATAAATGTGTAATCTCGTAAGTGGGGCCGAGCCCCGTCGTCGGTCACTCGAGATCTCGCGCGGAGACGCCGGGGGGCGAGGTGGAAAAAAGCCGAAACAATGCGAGCGCGCGAACGAATCTGCATTGTCTCGCCGATATTTAATTGCCAGGCCCGGCGCGGAGCTCCCCCGGAGGATTCTCAGGCACGACCGTTACGCATTGTTCGGCGGCTCCTCCGTCGCGGCGGGCGGCGTCCCTCGGAGGGCCCGCCGAGGTACGCGCTTCCTGGTGCCGCCGAATTGCGCAACCGACCCGATCGCGCGGGCACAGCGGAGTAATGCGAACGGCTCGTGCGTCAGAGAGGTCCGATTCTTCGTTTGCTTTTTGCCGAGGGCACGCTTCGAGTCTTGGTCGTTTTGCGCTTCTGCTTCCACTCGCTTTTTTATCGGCTGCCTGTCTTCGGACTTGCCGATTGAGTAGGCCGGTTGGTGCTCTAAATTCGTCTTTGTTTTATTATTTTGAGTGCAGCGAAACATTAAAAGTAGAATGCAGTCTATTTTGAGACTAGCTAGGAGAGTGTCAGAACTGCGGATCACGGATTGCGTTGAAACCGTGGGAGGTGTATTTTTACGTGTAAGAATTATGAAATGTCAGCTTCTTTTTCTCTATTGAAGAATAATCATAACGAAATCCTAAATCCGTAAATCTAACACTCTATTAGTAAGATGTACATACATTTCAACAAATTTTTCTCTCGATTTATTAAATTTAATTACCAGAATATCCATCGCTTTGAAAACTCCTTCGAGTTCGTAACTCAACTCCCCGTCGGTCGTTTCCTCAGCTCTCGACCGACAAAAACTCCGGATTTTTCAAAACATCACGAAAGCCCCGATGAAGCCAGCTCCACAGATGCTATCTGCGGCCGGTTGCGCCGAGTCCGTTCGGCGTCGCGTTCAGTTGCGCGCGGCCGGAGCGATCATCGAGAGCCGCTCGGCGCCGTATAATCCGCAATCGGCACGTGTAAGCCACCGGCGTCCGATGCGCCGGGGAGATTGGAGCCCCGGTCGTACGACGCCGTGCCGGAAATGGCGTGTATACCGCGGGGATGCGAGCGCGCGCGATGCTTTTATTGCGGGGGGGATGCTTTTCATCCGCGAGCGCGGCTGCGAAGCGAGCTCGCGAGAAATCACTCGGGGATCGCTGGCTTGTTGCGCAATCGCCGCAGATTGCTCCTCGCGGGAGCAAGTGCATCCGCGGGAAATTTAGAGGGTTCCGCGGGAGGAATTTCAAAGCTTCGAGAATACACCGGGCTTGCAATTGTACGGCGCGCAAACGGAGTAGAAATTTTACGTTGTACTACCCGTGGATGAAAAATTAGTCAAAATTTTGCGCACTCCATTGATCAGTGATCTGTGATAGATGGAATTAGTGTAACTTAATAATTAAAGGAGTTAAATTATATATTTTTTAGTAAATTATTAATTTGCGTACAGAATATTTTTAACAGTTATTGATATTTCAAGTGTTATCATTAATTAGATACTATATTCTAACTGCACGTATCGCGGGCTCGCGCAGTTATGCATTGAAATAAGCGCATGTCGCGTGCATTATATTATAATAACAACGGCGTAAAGTACTCGCACTATCGTCGCAATTGAGACATCGCCCCTCGCCGATTTCGCATTATTCAGCGAGAAAATGAACGATTCTCTCCCCTTTTTCTCCCCTTCGTAAAAGAAAAGAACGACGAAACGAGGAGGAATTATATTCCTTTATTCGAATATTAAAGTCTCCTTATCGCGCAGAAAATTCCGATTCGTAAGCGACTCTTTTCTTCGGGCGCCGCTGCGCTCAATGGAATAATTCGATTCGTCGCAATGATCCTCCATTGGCGAGCTCCCGTACGTGCGCCAGTGAATGACGCGATTAAGAGCCGGGATCGGGTATGTAACGGAAGAAAAACATTGGATGAGCGAGAAATCGAGCTCGCTTTAATTTATAAAATTAAGCTGTACAGCTCATTTTTTTGAAATCGTTTGAATTTTGCGCTCAAAATTTATCCTGCGCATGAAAATTTATTTACGAGGAATTTTGCTACGCGAAATTGTGTTGATTTAAGCTAGCTAATTTCAATAAAATTTTATGCTTACGAAATAATTTTTAAATCCAGCGTCTGTTATACACCGTTCTAATATTATAAATTTCTATTTAAAATTTTACGATCCGAATAATTTATTAGGTATACAAATACTTTACCTCGCAAACGGTAAAACAGCTTTCACGTTTATACCCTCTAAATATCACGTAATAGTACAATATACAAGGCTCGCCGTTTCTAAAATCTTTACAACGCGAGTTACTATCGCAGCTCCCACATCCACAACAGACGTATATTCGTAAATAAATAACAATTATCGCGCGGTGCGTAAAATTTTCGAGCGTACAAAAAAGGCAGAAAGATTCAAACTCCGAGCAATTATCTAAACGAAGGCTCATCGCAATAACTCGGGAGCATCGTCGAGAGCCTTTCCTCTCCCTCTAATTTTGCTTTTCATTTTACTCTCATTTTTCAGCGAGGGGAGCGCGCGCGCGCGAGCAACCGGTCACGCGCGACCGATCCTCAATTTGCATATTACGAGAGAGTAACCGGCTAACTGCGATCGTAAAGATATTCTCGGCTTTATGAACGCGCTGCTGCTGCTGCTGCTGATGCAGGCGCTGCCTCGACGACCTTCTCTCGCTCTCGGGGTAACGAATCCCTTTGTCGAATAACCGGACGAACCCGTCAATGCTGCGCACAGGCTCTGCCGTGGTCCGATGCAGTTTCGATAAAACGGGCAGGTTGATTGTGCGGCGCCCCGGCACGGATCTCCGCGGCTATTTTAAGAAGGGCCATGTGCGCGCGCGAGCTTGATTGGGAGCGATATAAAAGTCCCCCCGTTTTAGTGCCCTCGTAATTTCGTGCGAATTTATAGAGAAACGCGGAGAGGCGCCTTGAGTCACGGCACTTTTATACCAGGATTTTATTTATTTTTTTTTTTTACGCGACGATAAGAAATAGCAGTATAGATAAAGATGTAACATTGGCAGTCGAAATGGTTCATTAAAGTTATATTGTATTACGGCGAGCGGTTTGAAAAATGGCAACTCGAGACTTTCAAGACGAAATTGAGTGGTCCGAGGAGCTCGAGAGTCTCGTTGAGAAAAAAAAGCTTTAAAAATTTCATTACCCCGCTATCGGGGCAATTTATGCGGCACGAAAGCGATCGGTCGAGGCGTTTTTTTCGCGGCCGTGGTCTCGAGCGCGCGATAAATTTTCGCGGGGCTCTCTATAGGCACCCGTGCACGCGCCGTACAGCGCGCGGAGAGCATCGGACGATATAGGGACCGGTCACGCCAAGCCCGAGAGAGAGAGGAGAGGAGCTCGCACAAGTGCCACTCGAGAAAATAGACTCGGCCGAGCTATATGGGGCGCGCGCTCCTCGAACTTTCGGCGCGGCTAAGTCACGCGATACGTCACTCCGCGCGCCCGAGCAGCGTCTTTTGCAGTTTTTTTTGCACTGTTCCGCCCCTTCGCCTCGATTTCGTAATCTTCTAGCTCGCAGATACGAGCTCGGGAGTGCTCTTCTTTTTTTTTCATTCGCTACGCTCACTTATATTTAGATGATGGTTTTTTTTTCATCTGATATGTGCAAGTTATAGCAGTTGTGAAGGACAGTGCGTTGCATTCCTGGATCAGTTTTATCAGGACAACTAAATGTTGTTACTTACATTCATCTGAATTTTTATGACGGATAATCGTAAAATAATAAATAAATTCATTTAATCACTTATCACATTAAAATCCCGTAAATTTCTTTCCTTATAGTGAAACCTTTAAAGTTATATATGCAAACAAATCATCTTGAGATTTTCTTGTTTCAATATTTTGCCTTTAAAATTGACTGCAAACTCAAGCTAATAACTTCATCTCACATCACTACAAATTTTTCTATTAAGGAAAATATATTTCTCAAATATACTTACAAATATCACGAGTGATTAAATCAAACGGTTAAAATTTAAGTATGAAAAGCAGAATCGCAAACCGAAAGAACACTTTATATCAAATCCCCTTACAAGCAAAGACTTTTACGCAACGCGCATTCAACCAAAGGTACCACCGCGCGAATTCGGAGCCGCCGAACTTCTCGCGCGAGAGCGCAAAACCCAAGGAGGCCGGCGAGCGCAATTGCGCAACCCACGCCGTGACGTACGCTCGGTATAGGTACATACAAGTAAGCGTACTCGCGGGGGGCGCGCATCGCGCGAGACGAGCCTCGAACCTTACGAACGCGCGTGTGGGAATGACGCGGCGCGAAATAAAGGATTCGAAAACGGCAGCGCGATACCTCCTATGTATCCCACCATTGTCCCGTGCGCGCGTCTATTTACATGCGCGTTACGTGGAGCGTACGCGCGCTCGTTTGCAGAAAAGAAGAGGCGCGCAAAGTGAGTATAATGTTTTGTAAAATCGTCGCTCGCTCAAATGCGGTATCGCCGTCGTGATGTGATGGACGGTTTTGTGCACCGCTATGAGCCTCGCTGCTCTCGGGTGAGCTTGCAAGCTTTAAAAATCGACACAGCGACTATCGGTTGTCAGTCTTTGCACGAAGTTTCTCTTTGCGATGCCAATCCACTATAGTGACGTCCTTTTACTTGTGCTTTACCGCAGTAGAATGTCGTAAAATTATTTAATCACATTAGATGTAAATATATTGTGGAAATCCTTTGTACAAGCAAATTGAGCTTTCAAGAAATTACCGCATTCCGAGTTCTATCTCAAACTCGATCATCATCTCGAGATCTTACGAGCTTGAGTATGAATTCTACATCTACACTTTTGTTTACACAGTGAATGCGATTTCGTAAATAAGAATTTGCAAATATTAAACATTGCATGATCGCTGCATAAGTAATATCGCCCTAATCTACAAATTTGCCGAAACGATAGGGCCGAAATTAAGCAAATTAACGAGCGCGCCGTGCGATGCAAGCGAAATTAGCACGATTCGACCTACATGCGCGCGGCGCTCGGGAGGACGAAATAAAAAAAAGGAGCGAGGGCCTCGTGCGCGCGGGATAGCGTAACAATCCCGCACATTGTTATCCAATGGGATCCGCAGCGAGCGCTAACGAGATAAGTGACGGGCCCGGAGCGCGCGCGCTCGGTGTACCCTCGTCTCGCCGCCAAAAATTGAAGCGTGCACGAGCCGAGGCATTAAAAAGTCCATCAGCATAATTATATAATACCCGGCTCGCGCTCTCGGCTTGAAATATGCGCGCGCGCCTCTTCCCCGAGCCTCCTTTCTAACGGCTACGTGCAGGAGCCCCGGCACGGCGCTTTTATCGTGAGCGCTCGAGATAAGCGAGAGTCGTCGCCTGGGATACGCTCGTCCCTTCTCTCTCTTTCTCTCGGTTGCCGTGACGCAACCGTGGCTTACAAAGTGTGTACCCCCGGCATCACGGGATCCAGGGAAGCCGGTGTTTTAGTTGCCTGTTGAGTTTGCAGCGAGCCTTTTTTGCGCGCGGAGACGACGCGCCGTCTGGAGCGCGCGAGAGAGAGCGGCCCCGACGCAGGAGGAGCGCCTTTGTTCCCTCGAGGGAAGAATGGTAAACGCTGCGGGGGGATGCGTTTTTCCGTCTAGCCGCGTAGTTTTCTTAAGAAATTTTTTATTCGCTTCTGCACCTTTCTGTAAGCCAGTGTTCCTAGTTGAGTAATGTTTATAATAATTAAGGAATTCATTCAAAATCTAGCTACACTGCTGTGTACTTAATTTAAATATTTATATTTAATGTTTTACAAGTACATTTCGAACAAACAAATAGATTAGTTAATGTTTCAAAGAGATTGATGAATCAATAAACTGTTTTTTTCTCGCATCACTGAGACGCTTGAAAAAAAGCAAAACACAGTTCGATTTGTTAACAACCGTGCAATCGGATCGACCTTTTTCTGAAGGAAAAAAAAGGGTAATGTCATCCACGTCGAGATTTCATCGTCGACCGAACAAATTTTCCGATTTCACGGTTAACCACACCGTTCGACGGAAAAAAAAGCGGGAGGAGGTGAAACGAAAAGGGTACAAGCATCGTGGAATGCAGTAACGAAAGCTCGCCGGCGATAAAAAAAAGTAAAAGTCGTACGCGGACGCTCGAGCGGCTGAAAAAGCCGTCCGCGATTTTTCCGCGGTAATAGGCCTTCCCCGTCCCTCTCTCTCCCTTTCCTCCCCCTTTTTTCTCGGGTCGACTTCGAGTTTCTCGTCCCGACCTGGCCAGAACACCTGCGGCCGGATAAGGTGTACACCGGGGAACCTGATGGTTTTCAAACATGGCACATCGACGCGCGCGCGCCTTCTTTTGCCCCGTTAAACTTGACCAGGACTCTCGAGGCTCTCTACCGAGATGCCCGCGTTACGCCTCGGCCCTGGAAACGTAAGGTAATTTCGTACGAGAGAGTGCACTGCATAAAATGCAGTTTTACAATGTTTCCTGAATTCTGGAGTGCATTATTTTTTTAATACTTCGCTTACGTAATTTTTGCATAAAATAAAATCAGACTCGATTCGATTCCTTTCGAGTAGTTTGCAGCTTGGTCAGTGGAATAAAAACAAATATTTCTTGTCGATATTGATTTTGCTAAACGTTGCAACCTTCGGACCGAGTGTGAAGAAATAAAAAGAGAGGAAAAAAAGGCGTGCCAACTAGTGCCGACAAAAACTTTTCAGTTTATTTTACGCGAGCCAATGAACACCGAAAGCTCTAAACCAATAAAAAAAAACAAAGCATCCCTTCCACGCGCAGCAGCAGGGTTCGATCTTCCTTTCAGTGCCGGCGCGCGAAAGGTTCTATTTCGAGCGTCGGCGGCCCGCGGGACTGGAAAATTGCACGGCCGCGCGACGCTAATAGCCCCCGGCTATTTTATGCGCCGTGTAGTACGGTAATACGTTTTCTGGAGGCCCCCGATATAAAACACGGCCCCGCGCCACTCGTCCAAACTGCCTTGAAAGTCGAGATCGCTGAATTCTGTATTTCTCTTATACACACTGTCGTGGGTTTATTTTTCACCTCTACCAGTGCCGATGAATTTCCTTCGAATTCCTCGTTGAAAAATCGAGCGGCGAGCAAATAAAGCGGATTTCTTTTTCAAACAACGAGCGAAAAATCAACGCGAGCAAACAGGCAGCTCGATTGTGCGCAAAAAGCGACGCGTCGATTCGTCATCGCGGCGAGAGGAAAAAAAAAATTGCCGCGAGCGAAGGTGACGAGCTACCGGCCGGTGCACGCGACGCTTCGTTTCGCGGCCCGTAATCGATCGCAAATTATTACGCCGCCTTGATAATTCGATTCTCTCGGCGATAATTACGCCCGGGGTACACACATCGCACACGAGGAAGCGAGTCCGCGCGTTACGGAATCGCGAATTCCGCGCGGTTCTAATTTTATCTCGCTTACGTCACCTGCGCATTGTGCTCACGCGTTATGAGCAAAAAAGAAAAACGCATGAATCGACGTTTGCAGGAGCGCATTAATATAGATTAATAATCGCGGTCTCGCTCGTTAGCCCGTGTTATTACGTCGCTCGATTTCCGGACGCTCGTCCGGCCGGTGAAAGCCGTCGAATTTTTTTTTTAAGTCACCGCACCCGTGTATAATTTATTGAGTTCGCCCATTAAATTCACACCGCCGGTAAATCGGACTGCGCTGATCAATCACAAAAACATAATTGAAAATGCGCGTTGCGCAATCGGCGCACGTGCGATTCCGCCTACGCGGAACGCGCGTTTATCCTAATTAAAAGCTTCCCCGGTGTCCGTTTTGTGAAGGCTAGCAGGCAGGTTGGTACTGCGTTTCTCTCCTTTTTTCTTCCTCGTCTCTACGTGGAAAAACTAAGGAGAGCAGCACCCGGGAACAGCTCGACTCGATACAGCCGAGCTGGTGGGTATAGCTTTTTCCTCGCGGCCCGGACTTCGCCTACCGGCTAATTGTGTTATCGTGCGTTCGTTCGACAAGGAGGCCTGCTCTCCCGGCAATTAGGTATTCTCGACATGGTAATCCTTCTCGTCCCGAAAGGCTACGCTCCTTTCCCAGCCGCGGACGGCCGCAATGGGGCGACCCGGCCCGTAACGAGCCCCGTGCGAGCTCCCCTCTTCGGTTAGTTACTTGGGCGCTGCTCTGATTGGTCGGCGTAATTTAGTTTGCTGTGAAAATAACGCCGGTCTCTTTCCCCACCGGCGGCAGCTTTATTCGATGTATTAAAGGGTTCTAATCTTAAAACTGCTTTTTTCTGCGATCGTTTTATCGGTTATAGAAGTAGTGAAAATTACGTTTAAAAAATCAGTATAATAAAATCTATTGTTTTCTTGTACTACTAATTAAAAGACTTACTTCTATCCATGTTAGTAAATCACAGTGAATAGTAATCCTACCGCCGTGAAAAAAGTATACACCCCTAACTATCCTTCCACTGCACTAATAGATATTGTATTGCCGATAATCGGATCAAGTCAATGAACTATTCCGAAACCAGCTACCTATTTTTTCGCTTCGTCCCCAGAGTTAAGTTTACACTTCCAGCCCGAGTCTATTCAGCCTCCGCGCGCGCCGCCGCCGAAAATGACCGGGGATCGCGCGTGCTCCCTGTTCTCCCCCTCGCACGTAATACCCGCGCGCCGCTTTTAATCCTCTTTCGAATGTCTGGCTCGTCCGTGAGTCACGCGCCGCCCTCCCGTTCTCTTCTGCATACGTAATACTTATCTCGCAGCGTATTCTTATCGGGCCGGGGTCTCCGCAGACAATCGGCCGCTCTCCGGCGGAGGCGGCGCCGAAGGGGGATGACTAAACCGCCCCCCTCGCCTCCCCCGCGGCGAGGAGACAGGGCGGCGTCCGGAGGGTGGCGCGCACCCCATCGCGCTAAATGTTTCGCGCGCATTACCCGAGTGCACTCGGGCGCTGGGCTAAGTGCAGCGGCGCCTTTTTAGCCGAGGGGTGGCCCCGGCTATTGATTTCGAAGCCTCGCCTCTTTCTCCTCCCCCCGTGCCCGTGTAGCTCTCCGCCGAGAGAAAGAGCGGAGATGACTGCGCGAATTCCGAGCTGGTCGGAAAATTTACGAGCGCCGATTCTCGGACCCTCGATGCGGTACGTGCGGGCGCCACTTCGGACCGGGAGAGCTTTGTGTTTAGAGAGTTGGCACGTTTTTGCTCTATGGGATAATTGATAATTCGAGGCGGTGGAGGTAATTTTCACGTGGAGGACGCTCGCGACGATGTTCGAGTACTGTAGTGGTGCGCGTGTTTGTTTTTCATGCGGGATGCTAAAATGAAAGATTGTGTCGGTCGTTTGTTCAATTTTTTTAAACTGTAGCAGAGCGTCAAGTACATAAATAAATTCATCAATGATCTTATATAAGATATTGAAGGATACATTTTTTTGTTGAAAAAATATAGTTATAAACTCACTGCTTTGGATAAACGAATAACTAACGATCACATTAATTTTATATTATACGTTGATTGATATTAAATAGAATTCATAGGTAAATTTGATAATATTAATAACATTTAGTAATGTTGATAATTTCGTAACAATTGTTCAAATTAATTTTATAAATAAATCAGCTTCTTAAGAAAATGTTATGTCTTATTCTCAATGCTGCATTGTCGCCTTCGAAGCTTGGTTGAAATGATACGGCTCAACAATGAAAATAGTACTTCGTAGCTGCGGTATCATTATCGCGGGAGAAATTGAAAGTCTTATAAGAATGAGAATTCAATTAAAGCCCGTCGGTCTTCGGCTGTTATTAAGTCCAAATGGATTAATTGCGAGGCGTTACTCTATTCTCGCTGTTTTCCCATCACTTCCGTTTGCTGAATGAATCGCGCGTACACCGTGCCATTAATTTATGAAGTGCAAAATGAAAGTTAATTGTTGGGTTGCTCAATAAATGCACTCTTTTATCACTCGCTCCAGATGCATTGTGCACATTTCTATTCTCGTTCGTAGCTAGCAGCTACACGCGGATCCGCAATTAATGCGGAAAATAATTTATGGGGTGATTATTTAACGTCCGAAATAATTGTACTTCGTCCATCAGCCTCGAGTGTCATTCGCGCGTTTAAGATTAATTGAATATACATAAATTTAATAATGAAAAGCCCGATGTATTCCATGGTGAAACAAAATCAATGATTCATTACGAATTGTAGAACTTCATTTCGCGATTCCATTGAAACCGACGACGAGTTTTCTTGCTTCGCCGTTTATGGATGTGCACCATTAAAGATGATTTATTACGGATTCGTTTCGCGCGCGCGCGCTACATTTGCGCCTGGAAAAACAGTATTGTTACACCAGGCGATTTGCAACATGTTTATTCATAAATCGCGGGGACACGAGATGAGCCTCGGATGTTAATTCAGTTGCGTTGAATTATGAAAAGACACGGTGCGAAATCGCAGCATCGCGTTGATTGATGAGGCTTCGATGCGATTTTTTTTTAAAGCTACTATGCAGGTGCTCCTTTGTCCATTTTTTCGCGCCACTTCGCACGGTGATCGAGGCGTTTTACATTGTGTTACCGGCCGGTGATTGAGTGCTCGTACTCGCCCACCAGGAAATTAGAGTCGAACGCGAGATATTTCAGGCCGATGATGATGTTGATACTTTTTTTCGCTGAATGACGCTGAAAATTATTTTTACATTCATTATCTATCTCTTGAGGCTCTCGACATTTCAGCGGATGATTAACGGCTCGCTTGTTTTTCTCGTTTCAGGATTCCGGTGCAGGTGGGCCGACAGACGACGATGAAGCTTCTCGAACCTGCGTCAAAAGGTTAGTACCCTTTAAAATCCCATTATTTTTTGTTCAAATAATTGAAATACATCGGAACGTCGTAAACGTTGAGCTTTCGAAATTCAATTTGTTGCGATCGTAAAAGTCTTGTTAAACGCTTTAGCTAATAACGGAAATCCCTTCCTCAATAAATGGTTTATATTCCGGCGCGATATCGCGGCGAGGCTTTCGCAATTTTAATCAACTATTTACGGTGAAGCAGAAATTTACGAGAGCCTCGGGAATCGACAGCGACAATATTGTGTCATTACTGTTTCGAGCGAGGTGGTATTGCGATTGAAAACAAATACTTCCCCCCCTTGCCGTCGCGATGCTTAGGAAGTAATTCGCTTTTATCCGCATTTTCCTAACGTCATTATCTTTACGAACTGGCGAAGATCGCGGGGATGAGATAGTTTATGTCCTGAGATAAAATTCTCGACGGCTGGTATGTTCGCGGTATTTTCTAAATAAGTTCCGTTATCACAGATGACCTCATGAGACTTTTTATTTTCCTCTTTACTGCTGTTTACGAAGGTGGATTCTTTTTTTTTTAAATAACTTCAACACATTTGCAGTAAATATTCTTTCCACATTGATTTGAACCGTAATTACATAGTGGAAAATTTAGATCCAAATAAAAAGTAGGTACCTACTTTTATTTCACGTAGCGACGCAGCAACTTAAAGGTTCGCCTTTCCATTGACCCCGGTGTAATTTCATTCGATTTCGTTAAATTATCCCATTGTATTGTACTCGAGCGCGCTTCGTCTCGAAGGCGCAGTTAGGTAACGCCGCTTTCCACGAGCGACACTTCCCTTTAAAATCTGCAAAGTCAATGGAAAGTTTTTGCGCTAGAGAGGCGCGCGCGCGCGCGCGCCTTTCGCCGAATCCCCCGTCGTCTTTCCGCGATTTTCACCGGATAGACGAGTCAGATAAGAGGCCTCGCTTTGACAATTGCGCGCGTCGACCTCCTCTCGGCGCCGGGCTTTTGTTCGCCGCGCGGAAGGCCACTGAAGCCGAGAGACAATCGGCTTCCTCGATCGCCTCGATATCGGCGAGGGGTACCCGCGCGCCGCCGGTGCGAAACAATTAAAGCGGCGCCCCGTCATTGTCCGGGGGGACCCAGGGAGGAGGAAGAAAGTCGCGCGGTGAGCCGGCGACGCGTTTCCGTGAGACGAGAGGATAGGCTCCCGAGTGGCCGCGCGCTAATTGGCCGGGATGGATTTGTCGCGCGAGCGCTTCGCAGCGTCATCCCCCGACGACGAAGGAAAAGCGCATCAACTTGCACTTTTGTTTTGATTCATTGCACTTCTTGCGGTTTACAGGCGATTTACGATGAAATTTTTACGTTGCGCTGTAAATAAGAAAAGACAGAAATCTTCTGTTTTGTCTAATATAAAGATTATAGTTATAAATTACGATTAGATGGTTTCTTATTTTACGCAAGAAACTTAAAAGTACGCGCGGCAAATTTTAAATTTTTAAAAATATCATAAACATGAATTATAAATTAAATTATGAAGGGGTTATAGGTTTTTTTTAAATATTTCAAATTTGCCCCGCGCCCTTATAAGGTTCTTACGACCAAATAAGACACTATGTAAATGCTAGTATGTTCAACGAGTTGTAAGAGTTTACTTACTTCGTATTTTTTTAAACGTAAGAAGCTTACTTTTATGCTGATAGTTCAATTGTATCCGATAGAAAATTAGCTCATGATAATCTTGCCTCTCGCGCATCAAGAATCAGCATCTACTCTTCGCCTCTTTTTCAGCCACCCACGAGGATCTAACTTTCTACAATTTTGTAACACGAGAACTCGCAATGTTACGGTAGGGTGGCCACAAGCCCGAAAGGATTAAGGTGCGCGCGCTTAGAGTCCACGAGGACGGAAGTTACGCCGAGGGATGGCGGTGGAGCGCCCGGTGCTCGCAGAGACTTTCGTTTAACCGTTGCGGCCCGGAGGATTGGGAAATTCACCAACGGTTTTACGATCGCCGGGGAACAAAAAAAAAGGCATCGGATATTCCCTCGTCGAGGAAATCGCTTCGAGGAAACTGTATCGGACGGCGATATCGCGGGGTGGAGGCGACGACGGGAATTGGCGCTTTATTGCCCCGTTAGTCCCGGCTCTTTCTCTTTTTGTCCGGCAAATCGTTTCCGAATCGACTTGGAGGCTCGGTTAACGAGTTTATTGGCCGGGAAGAGATCGTGGAGCTTGCGAAAATGCAACACGTCGTTGAAACGTCGATCGGTTTAAATGCTCTTAAAATTTGCTTTCCTCAAGCAAACTGCAATATTACAAAGTCGAATAAATGAAAATTCATTCAAATGAATGAATAGTCAGTTATTCTTTATGTCAAAAGTCTTTTACATAGTGTAGAAGATATCTTTCATTTAATTTTATTTATTCACCTTTACGTAGATTTTTAAGCTTATAGGTAATAATTAACTTGTTATTGCAAATTATAATCATATCAGATTACAAAAAAGGAGAAAATAAATTTCCAATGCTTTAAATATTTCCACTCAAGTTTTTATACAATGCTGTTACATTTTGATTGGTATAGATAAAATTCCTTAAACAAAAATGAAAATTGAACAAATTACGCAGCGTACTTATTTCCAAAGCACGATAAGAGGATCGGCTGACCATAAATAAGACTGCTGGAAATCCTGAAGCAACAGTAGCCAATAAATAACGATGGGCCACTCGATCACACGAGCGAATGACTTCCTCAACGCGGAAGATCAGATGCCCCCGCGCTTGCTCGCCCGAGATGCGTGTAACGACTTCCTCATGACGCTTTCGCGCCGACGTCAATTATACAATTTGTTCCAGAAAAAAAAGTGGCGCGCTTGCGCAACAATAGCCGCGTTCGTTATCCGCGAGCGGCCTCTCGAGCCGATGCGCTCCTCGCGGGGAAAGCGATGATTACGCGCGCGCCGCGATAAAGCCGATTAATTTTCGCCGAAACTCATTTAGCCGGGCCCGGCGCCGCGTGAGAATCTCGCGGGCTCCCGGCGCGAAAAAGACTTTCGCGGAAATCCGCGCGCGCGGGCGCCGTGACCGTGATTAGGATTTACCGCGGGCAATTAAAGTCGCATCGGCCGGGGGGACGCGATAGAGCAATTATCGTTAATTGCCATCTCCAATCAAGGGCTCGGGGCGCCGCGGCGACTGCGCGCCCCGATATAGGTGCACAGGCGGCATGGGAATCGCCGTGGAAAAGGACAGCCGCTTCTATATACCCGATAAACCTGTACCGGCAATTGATTTCGTACGTCGCTTTGGGGCTGTGTAACGACTGGATTTAATAGGTGGTACTTCCAGCGCTGATGAATGTTTGAATTGCCAGCTAATGGTTATTGATATTCATGGCTTTCCGAGGGGTTAATTTAATTTAAATTTGAATTGTTTCATCCTGAACGGTAAAGCAAGTTAGAGGTACAGAAAGAAAAATTTCTCTTAATTGATGTACTCGATTTTGATTTGGTTCTTCATGAATATGCATATCGAGAGATATGATAAAACAAAGTAGCGCAGTATCCTTTTATTATTATTAATTAAATTTTATTCTTTTTATTTAGATCGATTTTAACGCGAGTGCTGCATTTTCATTTAATTTGTTATTTGTACCGGCAGATAAAATTCAAGCGTTAAATTTGCTCAATTTCGCGAGATAATTAAATTTATAATTGAATAAAATAACAGCTGCCACGTCTAACCGCGTGTCCCAAATAATCTATTAAAGTAAATTATTTTCCTCGTCCCGCATAATTTTCCCTAATAGCAGCGTCCGCCGAACTTTCATTTATTTACAACTAAAAACCCATCAAATTCCCCCGGCGCTTCTCTCGCTCGGCGCAAAAATCGTCGGCGCAATTATGCGAAATTTTTCCCGAACGGGGGAGGCGGGAAAAAAAGCGCCGACGGAGGTCGAGAAAAGAAAAAAATAAAGAAACGGGCGCATAATGACGAAGGCAAATGAGTTTGCGGTTCGCGCGAGAGACGAGAAAGTCGTCGCGTGTATGCGCGCGGTGTCGCTATCGCGCGGGATCGACCGCGGTGAAAATTGCCTCGGCGACCGGACGGGGGGCGGAAAAAGAGCCGAGAGGCGAGCAGCAGCGACAGGAGGGAGCGACACTGCAGGCTTGGATGGACAATTGGGTGGTGCTAAGTAGAGTCGAACTAACGCCTCGCGCGCGCGGCACTTTTTCGGCCGCTTTTGTTTACCGACGTTGACTTTCTTCGGCGCGTTTCGGCGCCCGGCAAAAAGTCCCTTGAAAGTATTTCTTGTCGCGTGTACGCTCGCCTTTTCTCCGCTTCGCTTTTTTTATGCACGGAGCTCTTTTTTGTTTAGTCGCGGCGCTGCCTTCGAGTTTCCCGCTCGATAGCAGTGTGTCTATGTGCGTACGGGTATGGGCGGCGCGGTGCTGTTTTTTTATGAGGGAGTAATCGTTTTTACCTGATTAGCATAATAATTATTTTTAAGGCGATGCAGCATTTTCAAAAATGAGCGAGTTCTATCTGATTATCGCTTCTTGCATGAATTTACATAACACGCCGCTGCAGTTGCCAGGTTGAAATGTTCACTTTATTAAAGATTCTCGCTCGTGATTTATAATTTGCTTATCAGCTGTAATGATTTTTGCCTTAATAAAGTGAGTGATAAAATTAAAATGCAGAATGAAATAATAACTCGTATTTAACGCATTTTTTTGCATTTTATTCACTTGATTAAAAATTCAAGATATTTTAATTTGACTCTAGACAACACAAGATTTTTTTACCGTGTAATTACAGCTTTATTGCAATCAAAGCAAGCACAATCTGTTCATTATATCATAACACTTTGTTCTATAATTTTAAGAAAATAAAAGGTCAATTTTCGTAATGCGTGTTAAAAATTAAATACAACTAAAACACATCAAATATTTGATATATTTTTTGCCAAATTTTCGTAAACAAACATTAAACCACAAAATTACAAACTGCAATCGACATTCAAACCAGTAAAGTAGCAAATTTACCGTCGTTCCGAAGCGATATCAGCAACACAGTCGTCGATAGTGTACCACGCTCAAGCTCAGCTCCCCCATAAAGAGCCGATGTAATACAAACACGACGAAATAAAATTTCGAAAACCGTTCGCGCATCCCCCGTCGCTCGCAACAGCGTCGAAAATGGAATTACACGGTAAACGCGCGATACGCGGCGCGCGGTTACCGTAAAACCACGAATTTACGCCCGACCCCGCGCACCTGCAGTCTCCTCTCGCCGTGTGTACACCCACCGATCGATATTGAATTTACGTTTACTCGAAGGAGGGGGAGGCCCCGCGCGAGTGTCTCCTCGGGAAAGACACAAGCCGTGGAGAAAGGCCGCGCCGCGCGCGCTTCGCCGAGAAATAATGGCGATTTCGATAAGACCTCGCGGGACAGGTGCGCGCGCGGCGTTATTCAACGCGTGTAACCCGCGAGCTTTGGCTTGAAAATTGCGAAGCTGCGCTAATGAACGGCTCGAAGCTTACCGCGCGCGCCGATGAAATATTGAAATTTTACGTAAAAATCGCGTATCCCTGTCCGTGTTTTTGCGCCACTTTCATTAGCCATTTGCGCAATTTAAATAATTGCCCGGGGATAAATAATTTTATGGAATAATAATAATAAGAGATAAGAACGTTTACAGTCCTGAATTTTTGCCCCTCCATCCCAATTTATTCTTTCTTACTTCAAATTAATTCTCGATATAACCGCGCGCTAAATTACCCCGGCCGGCGATTCAGCGAGCGGTCGCTGTTAACGCGGCCCGTTAAAATCGCCGTAATTTTTTTTTTATCCTCGGCAAATGACATCACGATTATCCGACTGTTTTGCCGCGGCGAGTCCTGGAAACAGTCGAAAGTCCGCGCGGCGCAAAAACGCCGCGCGACGTTTCCGAGAGGCCCGGTCCGACTCCTAATTGTCCCCCGATCGACCTCGGCGCTCGAGTTTTTTTTTCCGCCGCAGTGGGGTATTAGCCTTTCGCCGCTGTTTGCCGAAGCCTTTATTAATGTCGGCGCGGCGCGGTCGGGTCTGTCTCGCCGCCGCGGCTCTCAGTCGATCGGGCCGAATATTCGAGCCCTCGCCGCCAATATCGGCGATCCCATCGCCTTATCCGCTCGGCGGCCGAACGCCACACGCGCCGTAACTTACGGAATTGTCGGCGATCCGCGCCGTTGTGCGATTAGTGTCTGGGATTTGGATTTGAGCAGCCTGCGGATCGGGAGGATGAGCGGCGGTTACGGGACCTCGGACCTCGCTGCGACCCTACCTGCTGTTCGTGCATCGGTATGAATTTGTATTATCTTAAGTACGCGTATCACTAATGCTGCGGGATTTGCCTTAAGAATTTGTGGAGCGCTGGTCGTAATTGTGTAACGCATTCGCATACTTCGAACTCAATGGTTTACAAGTTTAAAGTAGAGCAGTTCACATTTTTCCAATTAAAAAACTATTCCAATACAATCAATCTGCTGGTTGATAAGATTTGATAAAGCCTCAGGTTGTTGTACTAAAAGAGATTTAATGAATTGATTCGGTGCATATTTCAACGTAAAACCCATTTAGTTAAAAAATTGGATTTTCTATTATAAATTGATAAACGATCGGTGTAACGAGATAATTAACTGTCGGCCGTTCGCAAGCTATCGTTCCATTGGATTAGTTTGCAATCACCATCCAGCGAGTCTCAGTTTCTCTTCATTACCCACTGAAGGTCGCAGTAACGTGACAATTATTAACAACTGCTGCTGCGTTGCGCAACGTCAGGGCGCAAATCGTAGAATCAAAGTGTTCTAGAACGAGCAGATAAACGTAAAACGGAAACGCTGAAGGATTATTCACATAAACATTTTCTTAAAATCAAATTTCCACTTTTTTGTTACATTATTTTTTAATGAAATTTCATTGTTCTTTTGTGCCTATAACTAGAAACAAATGGGCATTCTTTCATTTTAGTGAAAATTCATTTCATTTTAGTGAAAAAATTGACAGACGTCACTAAAATATGTAGAATGCTATTCAACAGCCGCGGTATGCAGAGCCCCGAAGAAAAGCCGCGCGTTTCAATAGCAGCGCTCAGTTTCCAAAACACTTCACGCTCGCGATGCAAATAAGCTTAAGAAAATCACTCGCGTCGGGTCAGCGAAGAAAGAAAAAAAAGCGAGGAGCTGCAGTCTCGTGGAATATGAATTTTTCAGGTTCGCTCCCTTTGCGTACCAAAAAGCGGACTACATCGATCGCGCGCGAATTATGCGGTACCTACTCATTAGTCCTTCTCCCCCACCCCTCTTTCCTTCTTTTTCCCCCTCGTTTCAAAAGAGCGCGTGGCTTTTGAATTATTCATACGGAAACCGCAGAGAGCCGAGTTCGCCGGGCCGTCCAGTCTGGTATGGTAATCCCTCGTACGTCGCAGTTGCCACACTGTCTGGCCTCTCGAGACACGCCGCCGGGGCGATAATCGAGCTGCACGGGTAGCGCGCGCCGAAAAGATAGTTTTCCTTTTTTTTTTTGCCTCCCGCCTTCTAAGCCGCGCGCGGGCTTTTCGAAAAGCGGGTCACGGTCGCGAGCCATTGTGCCGCGCGAAAATGCATCTCGCCGGACGCACACGTGCGCGCTCCCGGCCGTGAATAGAAGCGCGATTATCGCGAAAAATTGCAGCGCGCGACGTCTCGACTGATTACCCGGAGCGCCAAAAGAGATGCTATCGCGACTGCTCCGGGAAAACTTCGTGTACATGCTCCAGTTTCTTTTCATCTCGGCTTGATGGGGAGGGAGAGAAACGACTGACCTTTGCTTCGGATGCTTGAAAAGACGCTTTTTCGCGGATGTACGTGTATACGTTCGTGCTACGCTGTAGTACTACTTAAATGCTTGTCTCGTCGTAAAATTCGAGAAAAATGTCCGCAGTAACGGGGTATTCGAGTTTTATAATGTTATTACTGCAAGAGCTTACTTTGTTTTTATACGAACAAGGCACGTACTGATATGAGAATTGCTTCGGCTTGCTTTTTTATTCGCATTTACGCGTTTGAAATTTTCTTTGATAGATTCTTGATTGGCGAATAAACTGTTCGCTTTATAAGTATTATTAATTTTTACCGGAAATTAAAGATACGTTTATGTAATCATTTTTGCACTGAAATTGGAAAACGTTAATCTCCAACACTTTTCTCGGTAACTGTAAAATCGTTCAAATGTAAACGAAAACATAATCTTTATCAAATAAAAAATTTAATAATCAACGGAGAATTTATCGCTGATTTTGAACTATTTCGTTAATAGAGAAATGCGGTAATCACCAGGAGAGCCAGTTTTGGTGCTCATTAAGAAAACTTCCGTCATGCAATAAAATAACTCGGCAGTAAAATTGCTCTCGAAGCCATTCAATGTTCTCAAATGAAATAGTTGTACAATGCGTTTATATAATTTTTTTCTTATAATTCTCCTCGCCACTAATTTGTGTCTAAACAAACTCGTTGCATCCGGATACTCTGAATTTCTAAAATCTTACGAAAAAAAGAATTGTCCGTTCTAAAAATAACAAAGCTCGCCAACAATGAGCATAACAATAAAAAAAGTAGCTTTATATTAGTGAATGCATTTGCGAGCCTATGCTAACGCAACGACTTCATGCATAAACATGGGATCGGCAATTTAAATAAAAGGTATTCGTGTACATTGTAAAGAGAGGTGCAAAGTCGCGTGTTTACTTTAAGTTAGAGATAACTGTCAGAAAATCCTTAGCAGTGCGTCGCATTTTGATTCGAGAGCTTTTACGCCGGGAATTTCGCGGGGCGATTAATCGCAACCTTATAAAGACAATGCTCCATTCATTTCGATTCATCGAAGCGGCATTAACGATAAAACTTTACACGGGCACTTATCGATTTGCATTTGGTAATAGCTTTTTGATTAATTGCGCCAGACAAGCGCTTAGACAATTAGTTTCGACGCTGCGAACGATTTTATTTCTTCCTTTTTTTTTCGAGGAAAAGTTTTTTTATTCATCCGATCGATAGGATTTTCCTCATTGATTTATGCGCCTTGATGAAATTGGCAAACTTTTCGAATAATCTGAATAGCCTCGGGTGTTTAATCGCGCCGATTAAAAATTGCATTGAATGCAGAAGTAGAAAGTAACGCGAGATTACGTTTCGAAGGTTCGGACTCGACGAAACGCGCTGTTCAATAGAGCGTTAACAAAGTAAGACTTCTGACGCGTTGCAAATAGTCGAATGCTCAGTTGGATAACAACATTTGTCGGATGAAAAATTTCATATTTTCCGAATGACTCCGCGCGGCGTTACTGCCATTAACATAAATTAATATTAATTGTCAAATTTTTTCTTCTTAACGTATCTACAATTCACTTCAAAATGAATAATGCAAAGGAAACCTTTAAAAGGCGCAAAGATTGAAAAATCAAAAGTCCATTCCCTTCGGTTCCAGTTTAGAAATCCATTGAGGAAACGCAGAGTACCATTCAAGGATTCACTCGATCGAGCGGAGCAGGCGACCAAAGGAAAAAAATTGGCGTTTTGCAAGGAAGCCCGTGGTCGGTTCACGAACCCCGAGAGAGCGAGGGAGACGGGGCGATAGAGAGCGCGAGCGGATTACGTTATCGCGGTTGAATAGGCATGATTTCACAGTTAGCCTAACAGTATTTCGAGTCTTTCATGCAACTGCGGTTCATCGATCACGCCATCAAACCGTTTGACTCTCGCGGACTCTAAGCTCGGATACTCTCTCGGGGCTCCGGGGGCCCGCGCTGCCGGAAGTACGGCGCTATTGCCGTCGTCGCCGCGGCCAAGCCTTTTGCCTCATTTTTTTTCTCTCTCTTCTCGCCTACTCCGTCGTGTTCTTCTCGTGCCTGGCGCGCGCGCGGAAATTAAAGCGGGGTATAACGCGCGCGCCGGGTAAAAGTTTCGGGTATAATGTCCTATCGTCGAGATCGGCGGCCGTTCTTATCGGGGTATTTCATCGGCCGCGGCGCTTTTCCAGGCGCGCGGGCCTTGCATCATTCGCGCGCCGCCCCCGTGGGTTCGCGCGCCGCCCGCCAAAGAAATCGATTTCTTTGGCAATAAACGCGGGCAAGGCTTCTTTGCGGCCGTTCGAATTTTCAGCCGCTCCTGTCCGTCCATATCGGCCGGTCAAAGTCCTGCCCTGTTTTTGCGGATCCTTCGGGCTTACGAAACGGCCGCAGTGTATTTTTTTTCCTCTAGCGTGCATTTCCGGTTTTTGCATAATGTTGGCTCTTTTGTTGCTCGAGGTAAACGCCGCCGCTGATACGGCAATCCGTTGCGCAATTCGGCAAATATTATATTAGCAATTTGTTATCAATCGTTACACCGCGATAACGATCTGCATTTGCAAAAAGCGCGCCGGCGTTATATAAAAATCTCCGCGCTGCTTTGGCATTACGCGACGAAATAACATACTCTACCGCCAATAAGGAATAAATTACCATTGCAAAGTCCCTCGCTCGTTACACAAAGGTAAACTTGATACGCGCCAAATTGATGGAAAGCTTCGAAATTACCTATTTCCTTCAAATTTTAAGTGCCAGATTTTTACCCAGATTAGCAAATCCCAGATTCTTACCTGGAAACGCGTCATCATCGTAATAAAGAGAGCAGTATGAATTTTCAAAATACGCCCAACCGAGCGCGCGCTGATCTACTTCTTAAACTTCTCCTATCTCCCGCCAAAGTCAAATAAACAGCCTATTCGAACTTTCTACAAAACTTCACTTCCTGCTCTGTGCCGGGCGCGCGCTGCATAATTTCATTCCCGCCGCGCGGCCCCGTACAATCATCCCGATTTTTCGCGCCGCGATTCGCCGTCCGCGCGTGTGTTTACACGCGCGCGAGAGCGAAGCAACCCTCCTGCCCGCGCGCGCGCGCGTTGCGTGACTTTTGCGCGCATATCTCGGGCTTGTAATACACGCCCCGGACCCGCGCGTGTATTCTAATCTCGGCCCCGGCGCGCGCACTTTTACCTCGCGATGAACACGCGCTCGTGCTTTTCCGCGGGGGGCAAGAGCCCGCGCGGATGAGGAGTCCGGCCTTTTCTTTATTTAAATTTTTTTTATGAGTCGAGGTTCGCGGGGCTGCCAAATGTGCATCGCGCGGGGCATTTGGCTTTTGTTACGTACCGGCCGGGTGGAGAGCGGGTTGTTCGACGATTGATCGGATTCGCTGGCAGCAAGCTGGCTCGGCGAGCTTCTCGCTCGACGAGAATAGAGCGCGAGCTTACTGCAATAAATATTTATCTCGATCTATGCGATTGTGCGCGTTGCATAATGCGCGTCGATTGGATAATGTCTTATTGATATGCGTGAGGCTGTTGAAATTTTTTTTTTTAATTCGATCGAGTGTTCGTAATTTTGCAATGAATTTTTAATCATTCGTTTCGCGGTATAGAAATTCGCGTCGAACGGAATCTTTTTGAATGCACCGTTGATTTATCATCGAATCAGATATAAATTGATTAATTAATCAAACTTCAATGCGAAATTTTAACGCAAATAATCGCGCGTTTAGTTGAATAAAATTTTTCGTTATTCCTACTAATACATAGTCATATTTCTAAACATAAAATTTATATGTATAATAATAATAACGTTCGATTTCTCTTTTCTGTTGCAGGTACGTTAAAAAAGCGACACGACTCCACCTTCGATTTTCTCAGGTACGTCTTTAGACGTGAATAACGGCGCGGGCGTTCACAGTGCGCCCGGACGAAATTTCTGCCGAAGGAAGAAAAAAAGTATATCCTCGGCTCAGATTTCAAAGACAAGCGAAACAAAAGAGCGGAGGCGCGCGCGCAACTGGCGCCGGCGAATCTCCTATCTCGCCCGGGCGTTTCCGAGACAAACGGTAGAAAGTTTCGGAAGATTCCTTATCTCTCACCTTGAATGCCGCGCGCGCACGCGCTCGCCTCGGATGTAATCGTAACGAAGTGAATTTCGCGCCCAGGGGGGGAGCGGCTCGTTGAACTCGGGACGTCCTCGCGACATTGTGTTCCGAGGCTGTCGACGCGAAGACGCGACGAGCGATCTTTGTGTTCGGCCGCGGAATAATCCTGGTGGTATCGCGCGCAGCACCGCTATTAGCGCGAAACTACAATGCGGGTGGCGACGGACCTGCACGCTCGTCGCGCCCGTATAATCGGCAGCTTCGCACTTTCCTCCCATTCTTTATTCGGGGCTGCGCGGGGGCGGCAGGGAGATTTGTTCGGAGTTCCTTTGTCAGTGTCGCGCGATGCCTGGCGCATCGCACCTTTGTCATGCGGGTTGCATAATTTTAGGAAAATTCGTTTTCTACTTATTATTTTATAGGTTTTTGTTACTTAGTTTTTATTACTGCGTTGTGGCAAATTGTAAGATAGTTTATTGAGCAGTTATTTTATCACTTTACTACCCTGTAAAAGTATTTGTTTCTTTGATTTATTGATTCTTTTTACAAGATACTGTCAGTTGTAATAAATTAAAAAAAATAATAATAAATAAGAGCTAGTGCAACTAATGGAAATCCGAGAAATACTACAGGGAAAGAATTGTTTATTAAACAAAATTACTAGACTTGAAGTTGAGTTGTTTAATAAGGAAAAACTACCAGACATGGTTATAAAAATGACTGCAAAAAATTGAAATTTTTACAATGTTTGTGGCAATTTTTGTAAAAAAATGATAGTAATTGTTATCGAACCATTCTTCGTTCAGTAAATAAAAAGACTGTGCTTTTTTGTAAAGGAATAATTGTGAACAGTCATTTTTAGAAAAAGTTGCCGCTTCGTATACTGCAAGTCACTGGTTAGATAAAAGATTTGCAACAATATTTGAAAAAGATGTTAGAAAAATAATATTCTATTGAATAATCAATTTTCTTATACTTGAATCATAATAACCTGTTACAACATAAACAAACATAATTAGCACAGTAAAAAATAAATACAGTATTTTTAGAATACATAAGCAATTGCAATTTTTACAATCTTAAATAATAACCAGCTGGTTTTTCACTGAAACCAACGATGCATGAATATGGAACACAACAGGCAGCGTAATACGCGAGCCAAAAAACCACGTGTGCATTTAGAAAAATGTCCTCCTCCTCTCCGTCCACCACCTTTCACCCGCGATTTTCTCGAATTTCCCCGAGCGTCTCTGCGCACGCGGTTATTCAGGGGAACGATGATACCCTTGGCACCCGTCGTTAACGAGGGGGGGCCGCGACCAATTGACCGCGATCGGCGCATCACGAACGTCCCGCCGAAACAAAGGAGCCGAGAGAGAGAGGAGCTCGCGTGCCGCGGTAGCGGCTATTTGTCCGAGCGCCGTAAAATTGGCCCGCGCGCGCGCAATTTACGGCGCCCGCCTACGCGCTCACCTATATACGCCTCGCGCACACACCGCGGCACGCGTAATGGGCACGGACCGCACCGGAATTTACGCCGGCGACGATTCGCCCTCCATAAGCCGCGGACCGCTCTCGGGTAATTGCGTCGCTACTTTCTAGCCCAAGAGGAGATCTCATAGTCGCTGCACCTTTTTTTGCGCTATAGGTTACGCGAGAGGCGCGCGCACACCTAGCGGAGAGATAAAGTTTCGGTGACGGCGATTTTTTTCTTTCGTCGCGGCTAAAATATTGTGATTGCCAATATACCCGTCGGACGGATTTGAAAGCCTGGAGCTGGAGCTTTTTGCCGGGCAACCGTTACGCCCGAGATTTACGGGCGGCCTTTCGCGGCCAGGAATTCGCCCGAGTGATTTCCGAGTAGCCGATCGTTTAATTAAGAGAGCTGCATTAACGCGTTTATCGCGCATTGCGCGCGTGTAAGTACCCTTTGAGCGGGGCCGCCCCGCGGGATGAGAGAAATTCGATGAACTTTATCGCGCGACCCTTTCATCAGCGCGAGATTCGAGGAATACTCGGCTGATAGCTTGCGCGATGACACAATCTAAACGATCCCATTTCAATCGTCGACCGGTTCTTAAAATTGCATTTCTACTTTTTATCGCGTTAACCTATCATTATTCGTTGTTCCTGCAAGCCTAGCCACAATTTGAGAATTTTTCATTAATTTTCTGGGATTAGTTTGTTCATCCTTCTCTACTCGTGAGTTGAATTGACGAAAAACTACTACAATGAGTGAAATTTCTCTCAAAATTGTAGTGAAAACAGCTCCACTATTTAGTAATTACTGGAGCAATTTCCTCTTAATTTTAGTAGTTTTTTTATTAATTAAGCTTTAGTGGATTCTTCTAATATTAACCACTTAGAAAATCCAACGTACAATAATTTTTTGTTAAAAAAATTAAATATCTTTCCTTTTCGTTTTCTTAAAAAAAACTTTAAACATAAGAAAAATGTTTTCTTGTAGTTTTCGTTTTTTTAAAAAATGATGTTATCACGTTTAAATAACATTCTCAGACGACAATCGACGGCGTAACCGAGCTCGGTAGCTCGGGCAGAACAACACCTCCGCGGGCTTCTGCTCGCCGTATCGTGAAGCGCCGGCGAAAGTCGCGCGCGCCGTTTGTCGAACTTTGCCCTGGAAAGGCGTAGCCGCGCAGATCTTCTCGAGTGCAGGCGCGCGACGAAAAAGAAAGTGTCGCGATTGTCATCGGGCGATATCCGCGTTCGCGAAACCGCAGCAGGCAGCCGCGGCTTATCATCGTCGCGATCTGCACTGCGCTGATTACGTCGGGTCTCTCTTTCTCTCGAAGCGCGCAACGTTTCCTCGGTCTACTCAAAGTAGCAGCTTCATTGTACTCTTCGTGTACAAAAGCTGCTAAAACTTTTTGGAATAATATTTTTTTTAAGTATTCGAAGAAAAGAAAGAAAATAAAAACGGTTAAGGTTATCGGTTAAAATAGTATTTTAAACTGTCACTGACTGATAATCGGTCGATTATAAAAAAATGCCTGTAGATCGTAAAAGGAACGATAAAGATAATAAGTTGAATTAAAATTAAAAAAAAGTCGCGCAACACCGTACTCGAGAGACGGAAATTTGTTTACTCTGATCATCTCGTTTAAAGCTGCACACCGGCATCATCGAGCGTGCATCAACACTCGCTCGACGGCGGGATGTTTTGAAAAAGTCCGTACATGCCGACAGTTTTGGAGCAAATATTATCGTTGCATTGCGAACGGCCTCACGAGTTGGTGGGATGAGTCACCCCGATGCGCTCGCGCAGTCCTTCCGACCAGGTGTTTCGCGGCGCAGTGCAAATTTCATTCAACCCGCACGTCGTGTATCGGCGTGTCGCCGTCGTTTAGAATGTCAACAGTCCTTGACTGCCGCCGGTCTTCCTTGGCTACATCCATTTGCGCAATAAAGGCGCCTATTAATTTCGTGTAATCTTTTTTTACAGCCCGCCAACGTACGGCGGACTGTAAAGCAAGCTCGTAAATCCTCCGTGAAACCGCTCTCTATATAAGTCGGACGAGTCAAGTCCCACTGTGCGGCAGGAGTGAAAAATTCTGGAGCGAGTAGTGCCTCGCGCGCAGCTTTTACAGCGGCGTAAAATATATTGTTCGAAATATTTATGGGGCGCGCCGCTGCGTGATGATCAGTGATAAAGTGTTTAAGGGCGAAAATTATTAGACAAGATGCGACTCGAACCGCTCGGTCACTGCGAACTCCATATACCACGGTTTATTGGCGAGCTTGAAACGAGGACAGTGGTATCACCCGCGAAGTGCAGGTTCCCATTTTTACACTCTTTCTTTTCCTTCGCGAATATATTCATTTGTACTTTCAACATTTTTCGAGCGGGCTGATAAACTAGGAGAAAGTTTTGTTTTCTTATAAAATTAAATTTGCACAAAAAGTGCACGAGGAATAGAAATTGCCAGCCGACTCGAATGTATAATTTAAGTAAAAGCTCAAATTGCGAGTAAAAGTGCAAGAGGCGCGGAGCGCTCGGGCCGAGGAGCAATTTACAAAGTATTTGCTTACGATGACGTGGAACTGTGCAAGCTACCCATTGTCTCGAGTTACTTACGGGGTCCGCGCCGATATCATCGATTGTCCTTCTCTCTCCCCGGGGCATAATCGACGTGCTGGCACATAAACTCGGGTCGTCGAACCCGGCGGCATCGCCCGCACGAACCCGAGGCCTATTTTTACGCGCGCCCCGGCTAAATATGCAAAAGCTCGGCCGTTATCAATTTTCTCGAAAGCACACCCGGCGCGGACGAGCCAATTCGGCTCGTCAATCCGCGGCGAATGAAAGAAAGAAAAAAAAAGGAAGCCTCCGAGACCGCGGCGATGACTCCGCACGCTAGATCGAGCAAAACGAACGATTTCCGCGACGACGCCGCGAGAGGTGAACGCACCTCGCGACGTCGTATCGCCGCGATAATAATCGCGCGGGGAAAGTGTCCTCGGCCGGAGGAGGGCCCCGCGATATGAAGTAATTAACGGGGCGATTTATCGACGGCGCTGATTGCGCGTACAAGGCGAGGCGCGAAATGGCCCTCGCGCACGCGCGACTCTACGACACACGCCACAGGGGAGCCTCGTTTGCATGCGTATCTGCGCTCCGCGACCTTACGCTCGTCCTCGTCCTTTACGGCTTATTGCCGTGTCGTTTTTTTTTGCCTCGTGTGTATAAGCTGAAATGGAGCCGATTCGCGCATTAGAAGCGCGCACATTCCCACGAGTTTGCGCGGCGGATGTTTCTGAGTAAGACGTCGGGATAAATTATTGTCCGGCTTTGGTCGCTTCTCTTAATTTACTTAATTAATTTAGAGGTGTAAATAAAAGTGTTTATGCACCTTCGGGTTATTTAGAATTGATCGCGATGGTACTTTTGTTTTTAAGTAGAATTGAGTGTGCGATTATTGCTGTTTGGAAACAATTGCGATAAAACTTTTATTGCGGTGACTTATAGGTAATGAAATTGAGTTTTTCGTGGACCGATATTATTAGAAAGTCCTAGCTAATTATTTTGTATAAAAGTTTTATAGTCTAATTTTCTCGAGGGGTCATTTACTGTCGAGTTTTAATGTCATTGTGCAATTCTGGTTTCGCGTTTCAGAGAGTTTCTTGTTAGCATTTCTAATAATACTCTTATAATGTACACATTTTTAATTCCGTTCGGACATTAAAACTTTCTAAAGGTAAACTGTTTGCATAAAATCTATTTTACATTTATACGAAAATTGAAATCATTTCGCGCAATCAATTAAAAAAAGTGTCGTAAAATCTGTAATCCCGCGATTTGAATTCTCGCGCCACTAATTTTAACTTATTACGACTCCACTTCGAGAAAATAACGACGGACTTTCCATGATTAAACAAAGTATCATTACAACCTTAATGCTGAAGTGCAATATCCGGCTCCGGCTCGTGCTTTTTTTTTTTGCTTACGAAAAAAAGGCAGGAGTAAAATCGTCACTTTCGGCGTTAAAACTCGACGGCGATACGACGTTTTACTACCTTCGGCGGAAACTTTATTATTGATAAATTACCGGCGATTGCTGATCGCGCGCGCGACGCCGCATTTACAGCCATCGATCAGCGCCGCCCGTAAAGCGACCGATTGATCTCGCTCTCCTTCCTGCTTGATTTCCTTCGCCTTTTTCGCCCCCACCTCCTCGGCGTGTCTCTCTCACTTTCGTCGCACGCCGCCGCGGCGCGCTTTTTTCTCTCTCCTCCTCGCGCGCCGCGTTCTTTTGCGTTTCTCGCATTCGCGCGAAGTGCGCCGTCGCGACGATAAAGCACGCCTCGACGCGGCCTTTTCTAAAGTCGGCGGCGGTCGTGAAGGAGGCGAAAAAAAGGAAAAATAAAAAAAAAATGAGTTATTCCTCTGCGACTGTAAATTAAATTGCTTTAGGTCGAGAATCGCGCGGGAGATAAAGAATCGCCTCGGCTCCGAATGAAGTTATTCGCCGCAAAAATGCACAGGTGTATTTCGAAGTCTCGCAAGAAATCGAGAATTTAAACGAACCTCTCTTTTCTTCTTAAAAGGTAAGCGCTGGTTTTCTCGAAGCGGACTCGATTTTTCGAAAAGCTTCTGCGTCAGCAAAGTGCGCAATCGTTCGAAGTTAAAGGTGCGCGCTGAAAACGCGAATAAAAGGACGCATTAATTGATACGTTTATTCTTTATATAAAATTGAATATAAAGCGTGATTCACGAGCGGAGCCGGGTCCGGTTCTTCGCCGGCGCGCGATAAAGCGAGCGAAGTGACGGCGAAGCTACTCGCGCGCGTTATAAGAAAAAGCTGCCGGCCGAGTGTGCAAACCCCGGTGATAAAACAAAAAAGCCACTCAAAAGAGCCACACCGCCGACGCCGTGGAAAACCGCGGTATAACGCATTCGGGGTGGGGGGGGGGGGCAAAAAAAAGAGGCGACACGGCCTATCGCCGGGGCTTTGTCTGTAAGCGCGAAAGCTCGGGGGGCCATCGGTCGGACAAAGGGCCGCCGTCGCAAATTTAATTCCTCCTGCGTCGGCGGGCAACTGACTATCGATCTCTGTGTCGTCGAGAGTCGCCTCCGCGCTTTTGTCCCAAGTGACCCTCCGCGTGAACTTTTTTTTTTTTTTTAAACGGCTCGTTACGGCGCGAGACTGGCGACCCGAGTGGGCATTTAAGCCGGTGATGTAATTTCGCTGAATTTCGCGCGAGGTGCGAATGTAACTGCCGTGTAATTGTCAGTCTGGATGGCTGTTGAGCGCGAGGCAGCGTGCGCGGCTGCGCGCTGAATTAAGTGGACCATTTTTCGTTTTAATTAACTTTATTCCCCGCAGACAGAATTGCCCTCGCGGTGTGCTCCGTAAATCAAGACGATGTTCGAAAGAGAAAGTGATCGTTGTGGAAAATAGAGGTACCAAGAGCACGGCTAATAATTCGATTGCGTTTAGGATCGTCAAAATTACGTCGCAAAAACTGAGGAAGTTATTATATTAGACAAGTAAAAGTAATTTACGGAGCAAAGAGTTTTCTAATTGCAATCATTTATCCTGGAGTCGTACTTTTTTACTAATGGACGAATAGAAGATTAATGGTGAAACTCGTTTACGTCGCGGTGTAATATTTGTTTAATTATCGTTCCCAGAATCACGGTGAAATTCGCAATTATTCTTTTAAAAGTGCCATAAAAGATTTTAATATTTTAATGCCGTAACGCGAGTCGAGTTGCATAATTTTTTAATGCCCCGCCGGCGCGCGAACGCCATTACTTTCTAAGTTGCGTTGCGGCCGCGGTATAAAAATCAATTGTTTGACTAATTATTTCGAGCACGATTCCGGCAATAATCGAACCGATAAATCACCGCTTGCGTAAAATTGCTAATCAAGGATAGGCACACGGAGCGCTCCTCGTCGCATTAATCTTTAGGACCAATTTTCATCTCCTACATACGACCCATTATTCACCTCGGCGGAATAACAAATGGAACGCGCGGCGCTTCCTAGGGCACGCGGAAAAAAAGAACTCGCGCGCGAAAACAAAACGGTCCGCGAGCGCGAGAGGGAAAAAGGAAACGCGACTTTCTACTGCCGCCGCGCGGTGAAACGGGATCACAATGGGACCGGCGTGGTGTCGCCGCGTCAAATTCAAATGGGCGGTGCGGGCACGCGCGCTCCTTTGCAATGCCATCTGCAGCGCGGCGTCGCCGGGCCGCGCTCGATTTTCTCTCGTTTTACACGTAACGAAAGCGAAACGCTTCAGGGGGGGCTCTCCCCGCGCGGGCGCGTGTATGCTAATCTCGCTTTTTGCTCGCTGTTTTTGGTTGCACACCCCCTACCGCTGTCGACACTTTCATTTCGGCCCTTCCTTCGCGAGCTTTCCCGGCGCTCCGATAGCCTTTTGATTGTCTGTATGCAAATGAAAGCTCCGCTCGGCTGGATTTTGCGAGGATGGGCTGACGTTTAATTTTTATCTTTTTCGTTTATGAGACAGCTCTTTTGCGTACTTTATTAAAAATTCGATCTTCGTATTTAATTGAAAGACAATTTGAATAGAGATTGGACTGGAAACTGACTACTTATTTTAATCCTTAATATTAAATGCTCCGTATTAAACGAGAAAGAGGAGTAAGTTTTCTTATAGTCCACGCCGTAGTGATCAATTTCATTAAATTTATCTTTAAATATCTTTAAATAACAAATTTTTATAACATTTGTCAAATGTGTAACTGAAGTCTGAATACGCGATGCTTAAAATAAAAGTTGTACGCATGGTAGTAAATTTTTACCTCATATAACATAATAAAAAGAGCAGTGGAAATTTTCTCTACTAAAAAAAAAAGTAAAACGATTTAACCAACAAAAACAAAAGCATCGCGCCCCGCGCCCAGCTGTTACGCCCGCGAAGGGTAATTTCGCGCTTCTCCTCCTCGCAGCCTCGCTCATCTCCATTACTCCCGTTCTCACGCGCGCCAGTCGCGCTGGGGAGCCCTCCTACCCACATCCCCCGCTTGCGGCCCTCTCGGCACGAGCATCACAGCTCGTGAGTCCTTTGACCGACCTTGAGCGCGCGAACGCGTCCGCGTTATGGTTAGCAACTCGTGCGCGCGCGCTTTGTTCCCCCGGTCCTTCTCTCCGGCCGGCGGACTTTTTCGCGCGGCGCGGCCTTTCGCCTTTATCTCGAATCTCGGAACTTCCCCCCGCGCTTGGGGTTGAACGAGTCCAAGGTCGTCCTTTGTACCTCCGCGATATCCCGCTGCGGCGCGGGCGCACGCGCGGAAATCCATTGTGCGCCCGGGGCGACGGTGAGTTATCGGGCCGCCCGAGGATGCAGCCCCGACTTGACCCGCGAGTGTATACACTCGCCGCTTTGATTTACAATCGGCGAAGGGTCTCGCGATGACTTACTTTTTTTTGCTGCCGCCCCAAAGCTCCGCTGCTTCTTTTTTTTTTTGTGGGTTCGAGAAGTCGGGACTCGGCGAGTAATTGCGCGAGATTTACGAGCTTTTCGCGGTCAAATTGCGCGGGGAGTTATGTCTTGATACCGCGGCGATGATTATTTCAACGTCTTTGTAAAACGCGCCGGGGAAATATTTGACATTTCGCGCGGATTCGCATTCGCGAGGCGCGCGCGAGAAATGCATGCGCGAAATTCCCGCGATAAAACTCGCGTTTCTCGCTTTTTACGCGGATCCTGCTAAGTGCGCGATAATTTACCGATCGTTTTTTATTTAGTCGTCGGCGATGAAAAACTACGTTGCCGTATTAGCGTCATTAGCCGCGTCGACGCGCGGCGTTCCAGCCGCGTCGTTAAAAAAATGAGCGTTGAAAATATCTATTCACTCCGTAATATTGTTATTGCGCCTAATTAACAAGATTCATAATGCACCGGCTAATTGCGCCTAATAATTGGCTATACGCGGGCAGGGCTTCTTACAGTGCCGCGCGACAATGCATCGTAAACGGCCGCATATAGAATTCCATAAAATTTTAACGAGCCTCGATTGTGCGTGTACGCAAATTCCCTTTCCTGGTCATCACATCGGAACTCGCGGCATCGTCTAATGCACTCGACATGCGTTTGCATCATAGTACACTACACAACTAGTGCGTAAATAGTATATTTTGATACCAGTTCGAGAATACGATGCCCTCGCTTCGCTCGTGCGCAAAGGCGTTTTGCACAGGGGGCTTAAGAAAATTATCTCGGACGAGCAAGACGAGAATCTCGCTGCTGGCTCTGCGCGACGGAATCGACGATACGAGGAAGAAGCCGCCCGGAGGACGGTCGTTCTTTTTTTTTCTGCTCGGGAACGCGCTCCCCGCCTCCTGGACTGCGCGCGTGCAGCAGGTAGTCGGACGAGTGCGCGCGCGCGCCGGGGGATGCATTTGAGAAACTGGTTCCTCGCGCCTCCGGTCGACGGCGCGTCTTTCGCTTTCTCTTTCTCTCCTTGTATCTTCTTTCACCGCGTCCTGTTCGTGTACACACTCGGACGCTGTCCCCTTCCCGAGCGACGCCGCGCGAGTTCGTAGACATTCGGAGGTGAATGAAACGGACGTCTGGCCGGGGCTCGATGAAAATCAAAAGTATCAACTGGCTCGAAGAAAGTTTCGCTGCTTTGTCCGAGTGACGGCTCGAATTAGCGCTTGATTTCGAGTGAACTGGATTTTCAGCTGGAGCGCCGGAAGAAATTTAGAAACTTGAGGCTGATAATGAGTTGTGCAAGTTTGACAATTGTTCGTTATCGTCCTGATAATTGTAGCTTTAACAAGGCTACCTATACAGTGCGCAGTGTTTTATTAGTCAATTACGGAGCGAGTAACAAAGGAACTACCAATTTTGTAATTAAAGTCCGGCAGTAATCCGCAATTACGTTATACAATTTCAGCATTAAAACTTCGCTGTTCGGAGTTTCAACCAGATAACGCACAGTACCAAAAATTGTCTGCGAGCAAGAAAAAATCCATTTCCGAAGGAACGAAATTTCCCATCGTAAAAATTTCGATCGATACCAGACTTACCCTCTTTCTTTTTCATGGCTCCCTGCATCTCGGGTTATTTATTCGCGAGTCGTAGAGGACTCCGGGGCTGCTGCGCTCCTCCGGTGATTCAGCGTCTGAGTTGAATATCCAGCCCGGTTCGGCATAAATATAGCGAGCCCCTCTCCGGGCTGCTTTAATTCCGAATGTTCCACGGAGGAGACTCTGAATTAGGCTGCGCGTCGCGCGGCTGTTTCAAAGATCTATGCCCACGCTTTTATGCACTTAATTCCTAGGCTTGATTCATCTCCCGAAGAGGCTGCTGAAGTTGTAGTTTTGATTTGTCGACGGCGCGAGTGCCGAAATATTCCTGAACAATGGAGCCGAGCTCTTTCGAAATATTTATGATAAAAATTTTACAGGAAAAAAAAATACTGCTCGGTAGGTTGTTCGCGACGTTGCGCCAGGTCGCGTGGTTTATGCGCTCGATGGGGGCGTGAATTTATTTTGGGCAGTTTGAAAAAAAATCGTTGCTCAGGTGATTGCAAAAAATACATTTCGAAAGTGATACTAAATCAAGGATAATGGAAGGTTTCCAACTGGCGTTTTTGCATACTGTTATTTTAATAATTAGAAAGTACATGTTTACATCGATTTTATGTAATTGCATTCCGCTTAAACATTCACTTGCCATTTGAATTAATTAAAATAAAATGTATTAAAGCGTTATTCAAATTTAAACTTGATGAATTAAAGTCGCTTTGATGCAAGTTTTGAAATTAAACTGCATTTATTTTCTCGAAATCTTTGATTTTTTTTAAATAATTTAACGACAGCCCTTTGAATTGTGAAAAATTCAAATCTTCTAAAGATATAAACATTTTTTTTGTTCATTTAGAGTCTTTGGAGCGCATAGCGTGATCAATAAATTATTATTTTGGTTTCGAAGATCTAAGTACTAATTATTATCGCTTAGCCATTGCTAAACAACATTAATAATTCCGGGCACTATTTTAAATTGAAATATATGTAAAAAAGAACAGAGTATCTACTCCAAAATATTATTTTCTTTTTTGAAATAATTTTGAATTCTTATAATTGAATAAAAATTACTGCATCCAATTGTAATGCGAATAATTTCAATCATTATAAGTTATCCCTATATTTTTCAATATGCACACAATAATTACGTATTTTTATGTTGCAGGTAAGTTGGAGTAAATATTGGCTTACGCAATCTCCCTTATTACTGCCTGGTACGCAATGATAACTATTCAATATCTGGAACACATTACGTTTTACTGGTGAGTATAACCTTGTAAAATAATAGCAAGGGCAGGATAACCTTACTTTTTTTAAATTTTTTTATTTAATTTCGATTTTAATCTGGTCTATCAAAAGCGATGCGAGAATGAATCCACTCGGGAACCGAGACCGACCTCAAAACTGTACATTGAAAACAGTCGGCCGGCAAAAAGAAGCTGGAAAAAAATAAGAGACAGAATACAAAATGAGGGTACGCCGCAGCATCCGGCGATTCCACCTTCAGTCCGTTCTTCATTTGTGTAGCTTTTTTTCTTCATTTCGAACGCCAAAATCTCGACTCGTCTCTTATACGTTTGACGCAGTTTCAGACGTAACTGAACGAATCGAAGATGCGCCTTGAATTTCACCCCTACCAATTCTTACCACAGTACAGTCTCTCGTTACCATCCCTGCAAGAAAGACCCCAGAATTTTAACCTTAGTATCCGCAAACATCTCAGCTGTTCGTAAAAGATCGATCACCTTACGATACACCCACGGTCATCCCCTTATACTAAAAGCAGCGGATTCGATCAATCATCCGCGAAATCGTATTTTTAGCACTCCCACGCGCGCTGCACGCGCCTCCCAAAAATAGCTAAAAACCGAGCTATCAACAATGCGCGATAAAGTGCTTGGAGGAACTTGCACAGCGACAACGAAATAAAAAAAAAAAGGAAGAGAAGATCGACGGGAGCGTTGATCCGCGTTGAGCGCGCTTAGGATGTATACGAGCGAAGCCGGGGCGTACGGCTTGCGGTGGTGGGGATCGCGAGCCGGTCTGGCTAGCGCGGCGCGCTCGGCAGTCGCCGCCTCAGTCGGGCAGCGCTCGTCGTCCACGCCGGAGGGGCTCTGCGCGCTCCGTGTAAATCCCGCGTCGCCGCGCGAGTGTCAGTGTTGCATAGTATTCTCAACGGCGGATGCCTCGCTCCGAAACGCGGCACCGCTCCCTCGAGGTACCCCTGCGCCGGTAGAGCCGCGAGTTGTACTCCCTTTTTTCGGTCGTCGCCTCTCTCGTGCGCGCAGCCCTCGAGAGAGAGAGGAACTCGAAACTTTTGCTCGACTCCGTTTCGAGCGGGTTCGAGCGAGGAGGGAGGTGAGCCGCGGGAGGCTGCACGTGCGTGTGCGTCCGCGCGATGAGGTCGACGGTGCGATCGGAGGCGAAGAGCCGCCGCGGCGAGCAGCCGCGCTGAGGTCAATCTCCGGTCTCTCCGTCCGTCCGTCCCTCTTCCTCGCTCTATCTTGGTCGGATCCCTCGCCCCTCCGCCTCTCGCTCGCCTCTCGTCCGCCGCGGGATCATCGTCTTCTCTTCGGGATGCCGCTCATGACGTCGCCGTCCCGGTCGCCTCCACTCTGATCGGCGCGATCGACGAGGCAGAGAGATACCGGGGCCCCGGCGCGCCTGGGCGAAAGAGAGAGAAGGAGGATGATGTCGACGGAGAGGATGCTTGTTGTTTTCTCGAGGACGTGAGCGGCCCCCTAGGCCAGAGCAGCTGTATTAAATGGTCTTCGAGAAGGTCGACATGCGGAACCCGGGCTTCCTCTTCGAGGACGCCAGGCACGGTTACATACAATACATCAGGTGGGTCTTCGACTTCTGAGAGATAAGATTGCGGGGTTCGTCGGTCTCTTTGGTATTGATCGACGGAGGAACAATAAGCATTAGCCGAGGTTACTGGTCTCGATCATGAAGCATTAATTATTGTAATAGTCCATTTTTTACGAACTCGGGGTAATGGGTATTAAAAGAATTTTCATTGTGATTGAGGGACTTACGCAATGAGTGCTGTTTGTGAGGTCTAAAATGCGGCTGGATGAAGGAAATGAGTCCGTAATTATCCTAAAATACTTTTTACTGTTGGGGAATATTGCGTTAGGAGCGGTGGTTATGCACACATTACTAGTTTTTCTGGCTGCATTGTGAAATCAGGCTGTAGGCCAGCGATTAGGCTACTCTAAATAAGTAGATATATAAAAAGTGCAATAAGTTTCCTTGATAGAATATTTCATGCCCCTGACGAAATTTCGAAGGCATTCGATAAACAATTTAAATGCATCGTCGTTTTTTTGGCCCGATTTCGTCGATACGATTGTTGATATATTTGTCATAAATCGACGAAATCGTTTGATTCAGCTCAACTTATGTATTTGTAAACACCAAACCGAGCGTGTTTACACATTCAGTACTTTTGAAAGTTTAAATTGATGTTTTAAGCTTCGCAATAATTTAATTAGTTTTACGTCGGTGCATTAATTAAAGCTAAACTTACTTTTGCAAGTTTAAATTTAATTGCTCCGAAAACTCGATTGCAATGGCAAGTTTAAGTTACTCGTACGAGTACTGTTAACTGCGCTAGTTCAATTAAAAATAAAACGAGATTCGCTTGAAGTAGATCAAAAGTGCAAGGAGAAATGTCACGCGTTCCATAAATGTTAATGGGTAAAGCTTTAGAAGTTATGCAGATTTGCGTGGGCGTTTACGCATATTTAGTGCAACATTTAGGTTGAGAATTTCTTTTTTATTAAATATATCGTTTAAAATTCAGCAACTCAAAAGAATTCTTAACGCAAGTTAAAAAGGAATTATGAAGAGTGTATAATTTATTCGGAGTAAATTCGAGTAACATTGTGTTTAAAATGTCGGACAACTCAGCTTCATTCAAGTACATAATTAAAGACCGTCATTTGCGTAACGCCATTCATCTTCTGAATTCGCCTCGTAGCTCGAGAGTCCCGAAGGACGTTCACCGTTCGAACGGTTTAAAGAAGAAGAAAAAACGAAGTCGATTCGCGAGCTCGCCTCGAAGCCTATTTTTTTCCGGAGTCGAAGCGATCGTTACACATTTCGCGGGGCTCGGCGCTGGATCCGTCCTCTCCGCGAGCATCTAGGACGTATGCTAAATTCAACCTTATAATCGTTTTAGCGATGGAATTGGGTCGACGGTAAAAGGCTGTGATCGATATGCGCAAAATTTATAAAGCACTTTTGTATAAAAGGATAATGGAATCGATCAGCGCGGCCGAGTGTCCGCTGGAAAAGTTAGTGGACTATGAATCGCGCATAAAAATGCGAATCCACAATCGACCGGCCGTTTTGTTTTTTTCCCGTTTACGCCCGTTCCGTTTTATTTCAGCGACTTTCTATTTTGTTCGCGTACCGTTAACGGCTCGATGCCCACGGGAAACACAACTCAAAAATTGAAAGCGCGATCATCTTTTGGTGTGAAATTTCAATCCACGAGCGGGTCGTAATTTTGCCGAGGCTAACGTGTATTTCCTGTCACTCCGAGGCATTCCCGTAGCTTAAGCCCCGTAACGAGTCGTTTTTAACCTCCGAAATTGTTCGCCCGCGTCGATTTCCGAATTTGCATGACAATCGCGGCTGGCGCGAGGTATAATAAGCGACTGCACCGAGCGGAGGAAAATAAGCAAAAGTAAAAATGTCGCTCGGAGCGCGGATTACATCAGATCGCGGCGCACGCATGACGCGCGCCCCGCCGCGCATTACAATAACACCGCAACGGCGTTACATATATGCATGGCACGCGGAGGAGTCGATCGGCCGGGTAATCCCCGTGCATTATATTTATCCGAGGAAGAAAATACGCTTCGCGGGCGTAAGGCTCGACTCGCGCTGCAGTCGTTATATACCGCGGTGGCGCGTAATGACACGTGGTTACACACATGGCGATCGCGCGCGCGCGCACGGGGGGTTTCGTGTCGGCGAGGGAGAAAAAAAGCAAGGGAGAGGCGAAGGAGAGAAAAAAAGAAACGGAGGGAACTTTTCGAGCCGGTTCTCTTCGTTTTGCACAAGTTTTTTCCTCGCGATTTGCATAATATTCAGCGTGGACCTTTTACACTTGCCTTTGTAAAGTTTGCATCGCTGGATGTCGTTTCTTCGTTTTTTCAACAAAATAATTTGCGGTTAAAGTCGGATAGAAGCTGCTCGGGACGCGTTAAATGTAGGTCGATTGTGTTTTTAGATCGTTTTGATGGAAATTTCACAGGGCACTTTCTCTTTCGAAACTATTGAGCGCCGGCGACTCATTCGTAACAACAGTGACTAATCCAAAAATATTTCCCTCCGAAACCCTTTTCATTTTCGAATAAGTGTCAATTTGTTTCCATTAAGATCCCGCAGTTCCGTCACGTATTCGGCTCGGAGCGAAATCGATGAAGCTGCGTCACGAGCGCGGATAACCTCGTAAAGTAACAACCCGGCGTTTATAGAGCACTCCGCCCCAAAATTACGTTTGACTTTACAAACTCCCGTAAAAAGACACTCACCGGCGCATTAATAATTCACCGCTAATCTCGTATTAAAGAGGCCAAGTTCAGGCGAGCTTCAGCAAGACCGCGGCGGCTAGGACAAATGAGCTAGCACCAGAAGTGGAGAGATAGAGCCAAGTCGAGTCGTCCTCGAAAGAGAGACACCCGTGAGGTTCGGGTCGAGGGGCATAAATAAGCCGGGACCTTCTCTCTCTCCTTCTCTTTCTCTTTCTTTCTCTCTCATTCTCTCTTGGTCTCGGTACCTGCCCGAATGTACACCAGCGCGCCTGTCCCTCTATACCTTTAAATAAAAAGTGGGCATCGACCGGCCGGGAGGGGAATAGCCGACCCTTCCAGTGGTTCTCAGCGGCGGGCTCCCGCCGCGCCCCATCGATTTTATTGCTCGCGCATCGCCGCGCTTCCTGCTTCCCTCAGGAAATTCCTGATTCGTGCGTGTGCACAGAGTGGAGTCGTCGGGGCACCGGGTGCGTCAGAATCTTCGACGGCTTGCGCAAGATTTTTGATCGATGGTGTATGGTCGTCGCGCGTGCGTTGCGCAATCCGGGCGACCCGTCCGATCGACCGGCCCGATCGACACGCTAATTGCCGGTGAATTCATTATACCACTCGAATTTGTAGCGCCTCGTCCAAACGGCGTTGATCGGGATTTTACGCGTAAGTATGACGAATGCGATTGCCTCCGCTGGGCGTTTTAGAGAAGTCAGCTTGATTTAAATTCTAACTCGTTTTTAATTACCTAGACTGTAAAAAAAATTCACGCATAAATTAGTAATACGAGCGGGATTTGTTGAAGATGAAAATCCCGCAAGAAACTTAGAATCTCAATGTCATCGGTTGCGCTCTTATATCGGCGAAACGAGTAGCGCGAATCAATCGTAGGGGCCGGCGCGTGCGAATTAGAGCCCCCGAGGCGACCTGCCGGTCCAATTTTCGTATATATACACACACCTCCCGGAGTCCCTCTCGAGAAAGGAAAAAGTGGACTGGCGAGCGCGTGGCAACGTCGCAGCGCAGGCTCCGGTTTCCGAGTGTGCGTGTCCTTCGGGCCCAACGTACCTTCTCGCTCGCCCGCTCCGTATCGCCGCGCGCGGAGATACTCGATTTCAACGCCTGTCCATCGCTTCTCTCTTTTTTTTTGCCCTCGGCGGGAGATAGAGCGCGCGCGATCATCTAGGAGCAGGTTGGCGCTTTTTTTCGTTTTCTTACGATTTTTTTTTCGTAGTTTCTCGAGGCAGCGGAAAAAATGCGTAGGAGACGGTCGCCCGAGGCGTGACCGACGTTCACAATGCTCGCGTCAATTGTTTACACGTGTTCGGGAGACGCGGCTTTTTTTTTAAAAAATAGTTGACTGACTGCGGAGGCGAGGTGTGAGAAAAGGACTTTTTTCATCGCAGCAGCAAGAAAGAACAATTATTCTGCTCCATTATATTTGCACACTTGTAGTAGCTAGTTATGAAATCAATTCAAACATTGAATCACGCTTACAACACACTTTTTTTGTCATTTTTTCTTTCATTCCTTTGTACTTAATTAACTCGCAAGACATAAAGATCCGTCACCGAGTCACCGAAGCAGCTTCAGATTTAGACGCGACGGATCATTGCGAGCGCATCGGTTGCAAAAGCCGGCCTCATGCACCGGTCGTTGCCGAAAGACTCTGGCGCGCAGCCTCAGCGCTGTATCCCCATTTAGTTCCTCCGCGATGCAACGCGTTTCGAAAGGTCGCTCTTCTCGCTGCGCGCACGCATGTGGGGAGCTAATCTCCGGGCGGCCCGCTCCCTTATCAGCGGACTCGCTTAGCCAGTTCACTGCGCTCCGATGACCCAAGGCCGCGCCGAACGGAGCGACGAACCCGCGCGGATAGAAAACTGCGCCCGCGCGCGTCGTACATCCGAAGCGACGGAAAAAAAGGCGAGAGAACACACGCGCTCTTGGCGCGGACGCTGAAACTGTACGCGCCTTTTGTCTCCGGCGGGGCGATTAGACGGGCGGCGGATATAAATGCTCGCGGACGATCTCGCATCGGGACAATGAGATAACGAAGCCCGCGGAACGCGCGCCCGCTGTTTACCGAGCGCGCGGCTCGGAATGCCGCGCGCTGGAAGATACACCCGACGCGTAATGTGTTTCGAATTTGCATCTCATTGCCGAGTGTAATGTGCAAGTGCCGCTAATTGCGACGGCCTCTTTATTTATGTACGTAGATATAGTAACCTTTTTTAGTAACTTACTTATATTTTGTTGATATTGCTAAGGAAAAGTAATCGGCAGTGTATCAAGGCCATACAAGAGCACAGTATGGATAAAGTATTCATATTCGTATAATTCATTCTTCTAATCGCTTTAATTAATTTAATTTTATAATTATCTTCTTTAAGTTTAACTTTAATTATATTCTCTATTTTTAACCGACACGTGGCGTCATTATTTTATACCAAAAAAGTGGGATTTTCGCATTGCTTAATGAATCAAGTCTTATCGCGTTTAGTTTGCGTAAAGGAAATATCACAGTCCGAGACTCATTAAGTCATCAGCCGACTGTTTTTCATTTGATCAGCGAGCGGCGAGTACACGCACCGAAAATCCTCGCCCGAGGCAAAAGGCCGGAACGTCAAAGCGCAAGGTTCCCCGACCTTTTTTTCTCTCGTCCTCCGCCTCCTCCGTTCGTTCGCTCGGCTAAATCTCGAAAAGCGAGAGAGGAGCCCGCCCGTGGAATTTCCCCTTCGCAGGTTTTCTCGGGCGGTGGCGTCGGCCGTCAGCTGATGCGACAGCTGCCGCTGCGCAAAGAGCGAGAGAGAACGAACTCTGGTTGAATGCCGCGGGGCAATTACCGCGCAGCGCGGGGAATACGTCCCGCGGGCGGATTTACGCGCTAAATGCTCGCCGTCGCTAAGGCTCGACCCTCTGAATGCACTTTTGTGCGCGTGCGCAAGGGTGCAACGAGGCTCGCTCGTCGCCTTTTGTTCTCCCGCATTGACATGGAAAAATTGCAATGAAAGATTCTCCTTTGCCCATTGATCGACGGCATAATGAAGTTCACCGGGGATTGTTTTGCACACACGCGTTGCAATGGGTTTGTTTTTTTCAGTGGCGCGGACGAAAGGGAAAGCACATTGACCCGGTGGTTTTTCAAGTTTTCAATTTTTTCGCGCAAACGGTTCACGTGTAAAAAATGCGTTTTTTTCTCATTAATTCGGGTAATAAAATAATGATGTACGCGCAGATCGAAAACCGCGTTAAAAATCCAATCTTAAAAATTACATATTCTTCACTTAACGACACACATTTGTCAAAAACACATTCTTCCCTGTTTGTGTTTTTCACTGCCCTGAGCACTCCAAAAAAAGCCGAGTGCGTCGTACATACACCGACGCAAATCGCCGGTCCGAATCTCGAGAGGCCTCTTTGCTCCACCGGGCACATGAACGAAAATCGTGACACTGCGCACTGGTTCCTTCTTCCCCCGTCGATCGAGGGATTCCGCGTCGGCCGGGGCTTTATGAATATTTATGGTCGCTGCACCGGCGCGCACCCGCCGAAGTCGCGCGCAGGTCAACAAACCCTCGGCCGGCCAGCGAAGTCCGGCCGGGGGACCGTAGGGATAATTAAAACTCGGCCGTGGCTTAATTGGCCGGCATTTAAACGGAGAGCGCAACGAGGAGCCGCGGAACGAAAGGCGCGCGGAGGAGTTCGACACACGAAATGATGGGACTATTTAGAAACCGGTTAGTCATCGCACGTTTTTCCGAACGATCGTTGCGCGCGCTCCTCTAGCGCCTCGGTAGTAATCATCGAATTGTTGTATAACATCGGCTTTTTTAACGCGCCGTAAACGCGCCGTGGAAGAAGCTCCGCGCGCATAATAATACATCGCGTCTTGCCGTTTTACGCTCGTTGACGCGCGTAAACTTAATTACGCGTAGTATTATTCCCCGGCGTATTTCTAAAACGGCGCTTATGAAACATTAAGAATTCCGTCCTCATTAAGAGATTCCCGGGGCGCGATTGTACGAGGCTCGTAATGCGATGCTCGCGCTGACGTAATTCAGAAGCGCTGCTCTCGGCCGTAATTCGGTCAGATTCCGAAAATTCCGTAACGAAAAAAATTGAAGAAAAGGAAACCGAGGGAAGTTCAATGTCGCGTCTACGCCTCGGCGCGCCCGCTTCCTTTGCGTAACCAACGCGCGCCGCTCCGTAATAACGAGACGTTTCGCAAGCGTCGCGGATCGATCTCGACCTCGTCGCGGATTCCCCCGCTCGTTTTCTATCCTGCCTTTTTCTTCTCTTCCTCTCGATCCGTTCGCTCGCTCGCGTCGCGCGAGGAAAAAATAAGACCGCCGCCAGGCCTTGCGATGAAACGGTTAAGCTAATCGCCGCGAGATAAGCGCGTGAAATCCATCGCTTTTGCGCAACTTTCGCGCGCAGTTGCACCGCCGCGCTTTAATTTGTATTACAACGAAATCGTTGCGCAAAGTCGCGATGTGCAAATAGAACGATTCATCGCTATAAATTAGGGCTAATTACGCGTGGATTACGCTCGTCAGTTGCATGTTTAAAAAGTTCGAATTTATTTCGCCGAATTTCGTCCACCAAATACCCCCTGCGTAAATTTCGCTTCTCAAGGAGGTCCGCTTTATGAATATGCTGTACGATCGAGGAAATAATTGCCCGGCGAGATCGGCGCGCAGTAAACATGCTAAGCTAGGCACTTTTTTCACGGCTCGCGAGTCCGGCTTTTGAAGTCTCCCAAGGAACAATTATACAATCCTAGGCTCTCGTAAAACGAGACAATTTAATTCCCCGCGGTTACGGGGCATTTCGGCCGCCGCTGCTGCAAGCAGCGTTTAATCGCGTCCATTACCGGCGAGTAAAAACCGTGTAGCCCCCGGCGGCCGATCCTCCTAGCCCTGCGGTCGTTAAAAAATCCGATGATTTATCGCGGCGAGCGCGCCGCGGATAATTGCGCGCGAAAACAATTGCGAAACTGCGGCCGCTCCGAAAAACCCTCGGACTTTCACTCGCGATTCGCGGTGAAAGCCGCTCGTCGTCGTCGTCTTTTATTCTACTGCTGGAAATATAAAAAAAAAAGAAAAAAAAAAGAAACGCCGCGGAGAAAAAAAAATCGGCGAGCGGATCGATTGGGCGCGCTTAGAAGGTGTTCGCGTTGCCGTGGCGACCGGCGACCGCAACAAGCGCCGTCTAAACACTGTGCGCCGCGAGCGGCGCCGTCGAACTTGCCGGATTATCGCGGAAGATCGTAGACGCCGCGCCGTGTAAGTTCCCTAATTATACCCGCGGCTTACTTCGGTAACTCGCGGCCGAGGGTGCGCGAGGGGTCAGGCGAGGTCGGCGAGTTTTAAGGACATCGCGCGTCGCGGTAGTTGTAACGGCTGAAAGCTCGATTGTTATAGCTTTCGCAAGAGCGCCGGTGCAAGAAAAGCGCATTTGCGTGAGTTGGCAATAAAAGTAGAAATGACTTCAGGTAAATGCATTAATCATTGGTAGAAATGATTATTAAATGGATTGGTTTCTTGAGGTAGGTACGTTGACGTGTACGCTCGCTAATCGTTGATTTGTTTTCCATTTGCGCGCTTAAAACTGAATTATTAATTTGATTGATTTCGAAATAAATAAATTTGATTAATATTGATTCAAAATACTCTTTTAATTTATGCGATGTTTTTCATTATTTTATTTAGATGCAGATGTTTAGTGTATTAAATTTACATCGAATTAGTTGAAATCACGTAATTACTATCTAAAGCCGAATCATTGAAAAATCAATTCTACAATTAGTGAAAACATCTTAACTATTTAATGATTGGTGGAGCAATTTTCACTAATTTTAGTATATTTTCTCATTTATTCAGTTTTCGAGGCTAAACTAAAACAAAATAATACCTGAACAAGCACACGCACTGAGAACGTTTACGTACAGGCCGCGCTTAATCAAACAGAATCAATAATTCACACTCAAAGCCCAAAATTCACCCCACCGGAAAGCGGCGTAGACCCCGGGGTAGACGCTCCCCTTTCCATTCTGTTTGGAGAGATCGCGCGCCCCGCGAGACTCGCGACCGGCCCCACGTTCTCGCGCGTTTCCCGCGCCGGTGTACCCACACTTATGCGTGCAGCGCGCGCGAGTTCACGTACCATGCGGGTATACGTAAGAGCGAGCGCGCGTAAAGGTCGCCGCTTCGGCGCCGAGCCGGTTGATCGATATGTCACTGCCCCCCAGGATTCGTTGCACTCTAGCCTACTCTATAGCTTCCGCTAGTCGCGCGCTCACCAGCGTTGAAGTTATAGGAGCAACGAAGCCTCGCGAAAGACGCTTTATAGTTTATGTAAAATAAAACTAATTGAATTCGATTGAAATTTATTAAAACGATTATTTTTTACGCGATTAATTTTGTCGCGGGAATTAGAAATTTTATTGTCTCTTTTATGGGAAAACGTCAGCTCGAGACGCGCGCAACGGCGTTAAATGCCGGGCATTGCTGCTCGAGTAATTTTCTGTTCCTTTAAATGAAGCTATTAAAGACACTGGAACGCGCTGTAAAATGATGAATTACGACACATCATCATTGGTATCTAAACTACTAATAACCGAGACTAACCCAGAGACAAATGCGAAGCTCGAATTACGAAGTAACATTTAATTCCCGATCCCGGCTGTCCACTTTAACTGCGTCCTAACCTATCCGACGAAATAACTCCTTGAATACCGGATAATGAGACTAACGATCTCGTCGTTATATTTCCAAGCGACTCGCTCTTCAAAGAACTGTACATCATTTTCGCTTTCTCATCCTGAGAGAAAAGCGATTCCACCTTCAGCGAAGCTCATCAGACGTAGCTGCAATTCTTTTGAAAGAAGAGAGAGAGAAAAGGAAAACGAGAGTAAGCCGGCGGAGGCACGAAAATCGCGATATCCGCCAAGAAACGCGCGCGGGTACGGCGGAACGAGGGAAGGGAACGAGTGATAAAGAAAGAGATCGGACACGCAACTCGTAAACGTCCCTCCCGCTCGGTTCCAGCGCGTTTAACCCGCGCGGCCCGACGACGGCCAACTCGGCAGCTCGTTTATTTTTCCGAAGTTCCTACTTCGCGACGTGCCTCCAAAACTCATTTATTCTCCTCTCGCGGTAATTATCGCTTCCTGACCGTTTTTTTTCGGCAACCGTACGTCATCGATTTTCCTTCGGGACATCTCATTAAAGGTGGAACTAAGTTCTGTATCTTCCATTGTTATCGGCACAATTCCACTTTTTGTTTTTTTAAAAAAGAAGAAATTACCGCCGCTTTCTTCTTTCCCATTGTTTTGACTTTTACGGGGAAAATCGAGAAAGAGTTGAAAAAGTCTCGGCGGCGCTTTTTCAAGCGACTCGACACTCTTAAAACCTCTGTCGAAGGGAGAAGGCCAATCAATCGTACCCCGGCTTTTACCTCCGTTCCTCTTTCACGCTATCTTTTCAGTTTATCGAATTGTCACCCCGCTACTCACTTTCTTGCCTCCCTGCAGCTTTTCTCCGGCTATTTTCTCCCGGCGGTCCAACTGCGCTCGTATTGTCTCTTCTTGCGTTCGCCGTAGAGAAAGGACATTACGGGCAGGTGAAGCCCCGCCGACTGACGGCTGCAGTTTGCCTTCGGCATCTTACGACCTCGGGTGGATGCTGCTGTTTTCTGTTCTGAAGGAATTCAGTATTTTTCACAAAATGCACTGATCTTTAAAGAACAGAATACTAAAAACGGAGGCACTGTTCAAAATTATATTTTTACTATTATATACATGATATTTAATAGAAAAATGAATTAAAAAATTTATAAAAATTATATGTTCTACATGTAATTGTCTAAAGCGTTTGTATAGTATAATCTCTACCAGAGAAAGTAACAGTGCTCCTATTGAAGATTAAAACAAAAAAATCGCTTGAATAAATAATTTAAAATAAACACGTCATTATGCTTTCATATTTAATAATAAAAACTTTTTTTTACAAAGCGAAAATCTATCGTAGCACAACAAATTACTCGTCTATCACGGCGCGCCGGTCTGCCCGGCTCGGCGCGCGGTGCACGCTTCATCGGGAGGGGCTGCCACGGGTGCGCGCACCCCATTCCGAGCTCAGGATGCACCTCTCTCTCTCCTCGAGATACGCGCGTGCACCTCCGTCGAGGCGCGACGCAGGTATACGGAGAAAACCGAGACGATTTATCGATTTCGGCCCCGGTGCCGGGGCTTGCCGCGCGCAACCCTCCGAGCCCCTCCTTACGTAACGCCGGGGGGACGGGGCTCTCCTGGCTGTATTGCGTGCAGTTGCACGACCTCGTGTTCATAGGCGCGACGCTTGATCGCTGGGGACTTCGCGAAGCTTCCGCTGTTTTTAGGTGTATATTCATATGTATTTTAGTAAGATGTGCAAAAATTAAATTTGATCAAAAGGAAATGTTCCTTATTCAAGGAAATTGATGCGAATGGAGGTCGTACGTATGGCTTAATAGATGTGTCGATTTATGATTGATGCGAATTTTATTTCGATAGAATGACGTTCACTTTGAGAGTTTGAGGTCGAAGATTGCGCGGCACGTTTAAAACTTTAAAAGTATACGTCAATGGATAATAAGATGAAAGCAACATTTCTAGCACGTCAAACTTGTACAAACATGAAATAAAAATCCAACAAACTTTTCTGGAAAAGCCGCTCACAGTAAAGTAGCGCTACTAACTTATTTTAAAATAAGTTTTTTTGTGCAAGAATATTCAAGATGCTTTCAATTTTTCATATAAAGCTATTGCTTTAAAACTTCAAGTATTACAAACATTTGCGAAGAATATTTTTCCTTATTAAACAAAAATTACTCTTTAAAATAATTATTTAAGATCAACTCAAAGAGTACAAACTTTAGACAAAAATTTAGTGTCGTAAAGTTTTCAAAGTAAATTCAACTTTATTTAAACAAGATACATAGCTAAGGAAAGAGATTCTAAAAGACACAATAGCCGTAATCAAGCGTGGACATACGATCGAAGCCCGCGGCAGCGCGTGCATACGTGCCACCGGGCGCGCTCTCGAAGCGCCGCGGATAAAAAGAACCCATCGCGCGGTGGGTAGTGTCGCGCGTTATCGGGTGACCGCCGGGGAATTTTTCCATCGGCGTCCACGCGGCAAAAAGATGCAATTACATCCGCGAGGATCCTCCACTTACGCGCGCATACATTTATCATCGCAATAAAGCGCCGAGGAAACGTGACGCCCGGGTTCTCGGCCGCGCGCGCGGCGCGGGAGACACGTACTCTTGGCCTTGATGCTGGGCCCGAGGGGTGAGCGCGCGCGGCCGAGGGACAAAGGCCCGAGGAGAGCACGCGACGGCATCGATCGCCGCGGCCTCCGTGTAATAGGCTCGATCGATGCCGTAAATTTTTCGACGCTCTTTTGTCGCGCCGTCGGGGGTCGCAGTCGTCTGCGCGCGCCGTTTTGTAATTTATTTCCGACTCCGATTTTACACGGGATTAGGGACTTCATTCGGCCGCCCGGCGCGGTGTTTACTCGCGATCGAGTGTAGTCGATGCGTAATGGAAATCGAATACAAAGGAAAGAATGCGGATTATGTTATACGCAGGATGAATGTTGTTGCGTCGCTCGCATAGCGGAGGTATATCGTACCGAGTGTGTACCCGACCTTTTCAAAAATAATTACCAGCTTTTATTCATCTAGTTTGCACTAGTCACTACAATATTACGGCACGTGAGTAACAAATGTTTTATTTTTCTGTTGCAGGTGAGTTGCCGTCGATCAAATATCATCGCTAGGTAAAAAGAAAAGTAAAAACTACGATCGGTAAGTTTTTTGTTGATCGAGAAAAACGAAAGAGTCGGAAACATCCCATCTTTGGAAGTCGTAAGTCAAAAGTTTTTTCGTCCCGTGCGGCTGTACCCTCATCTCCCACGTTCGCGCGAGCTCGAGAGCGCGTCGGCGAATGTCGAGGGGGCACACGGCGTTTTCGTCGATTCCGGCCGCGGCGGGTCGTGTGCGGATCGCGCGACCTCTTTTTCTCCCGCGAAAATAACGCTACTTATTCCGGCGCGAGATCACGAAGCGCCGATTTTGCCGCGAGACTCCGAGGAATCGCGCCAGAAACGTGCTGCTCGTCCTCCCTCGATTGATCCCCGAGCTGCCTCCCGCTCACCTCTCTCCCCTGGTCGTCCGCCAGTCGTACACGACTCTCGCTCGTCGATGTTTCCGTTGATCAATTGTCGATGGGTCTTTGCCTTTTTTTCATTTCTCGTTTTGCAGAGTAACGACTTTTTATTGTAAAATATAGTGGGCCAGTTTTTAAACGCAAAAATATTTTTATACTATAAAAAAATATCGATTATTTTGATAATTGAAGTGGAAAGAAAGTATTTAGAAAATTTAAACTTGATTGCAATGTATTTTAAAAAATTAACAAAATTTAAAAACTATAATTTTAAAATACATATTCAAAATACATGTGCGTGAAATTACACTTTCATTCTTTTTTAACAGCACGTACTACATTTATTTCTCTAAACTAAAGGTTTTATTTTTTTTAGTTTCTAAAGCTTAATTCCGTACCTGCTTTTCATACTTAAAAAATAGAGGTATTCATAAAGGATAATTTAAAAAAACTACCTGTTTAATAGCCGACTTCCTCATTGACTATCCTAACAACAAAAAGAATCGCCCAGATAAACCTGCACTAAAAAAGAAATAAAAAAATTAATCATTGCGAGCGTGCGACCTCAGTAAAGAGTCCGGTCTCGGGTTACATACTGTTAATGCGCTCGTTACGCATAATTAAGCCGAATGAATGAAAGCCGCGGCGAAAATCCGGTTTGTTTGATTTCTCTGTCGCAGAGGACGAGGATGATTCGCGCATCCAACCAAAGAGAAAGAGCGAGCGAGAAATAGAGAGAGGGAGAAGCCAGAAACACAGAGACGCTCTTTGTGTCGTTTCCGGTCGCTCGCTCTCGTCGCACTCCTTTTGGTTTCCCGTTCGACGCGGTTCTTCCTGCCGCGTTTTTCCACCCCCCGTTTCTCTCTCTCTCTCGTGCGCCACGCGATGCCCGCAAATAGCGCGCGGATAATTCGACGCCGCGAGGTGAGCGAGATTTCGCGGTGCCCTCGCGACGGACCGCCGGCCGTGTGAATCAGCGGGTACCCGGCGAATTCACGATTATTGCGCCGGCGTGCAATAAGATTGCTTTTTAACAAGTGAGGAGAGAGGCGCGCGCGCGCGAGTGCTTATATCAGCGTTTGGCGTGCGCCGCAAATGAGATTTGAATAAGCGCGAGGAGAGAATCGTTTTAAGCGTAATTGCCGCTCGATAGAGGACTGTCTTCTTGCTCGCAATTGAAAGGAAATTTGTAAGTACTTTTTTGCGCTTTTACAGCGTTTTATTGCGTTATTTACCGAAAGCCGATAAACTTCGCGAGTTATACTCACTTGCGCACTTAAAGCAATTACTTTACAAGTTTCCTCTCTCCGGGCAAATTAATTATTCGCGTGTCGCTCGAGAAAAAAGAGTTAATTAGACTTCCTTAAAATTTTTCCTTTCCCAAGGATAACAGTCTGCTGCAAGAAGTTTGCTAACCTTAGAGATTCGAAGAAATCGTCTGATCCATCCCCTTTAATCGCAACGACGAGCTACGAAAATTTCAGGGTTAAGCGCCTAAATAAGCTGCTTCTCCCATTACGCCGCTCGTAGTGTCTCCTGCTCTTTTTTTTGCCTCGCCGGAGAAATAATATTTCACCTTTATTTCCCGTCGCGGCCGGCTCCTCCTCCGGACGAGGCGAACAAAGGCGCGCGGGCCTCGACCCCCCGAGCCGAAAATCCGACGACTCGGAAGCGGGCAAATCGCTTTGGGGGAATTCGGTGCAGAAGCGCCGCTCGTCGGATTTGTTATTTCGCGTGGAAATGACGTTACTCCGGGGCGCGTTTTTCTTTCCTACGCAGCTTTCGTCCGCCCCGGCTCGACTCGACGTCTGCAGCTTTTTCTGATTCGATTTGCTCGACGACGAGTCACTCCGGTATAGAGGGAAATTATTTGAAAACGCAAAACGACTCAATTTGATTTCTATTATAACCCGCTTTGTTTTGTGTAAAGGAAAGAGGCATATACTTTTATTGTTTGTTCATAATGTTTAAATATTTATTAATAATGATAAAACATAGCAGATAATAATAATCGAATCAAAATAATCAAAATATTGTTTCATATAAAAAAGAGAATCACGCACATTTTTGTTTGTTTATAATTTTGAAAGTAGTTGAAAATCTGTAAAAAAGAGAGCTTGGGAAAAATTTGATCGATAACTTATAGTCATTATTCGATACATGTATTAGATGAACAATCAAAACGTGTTAGTCATCAAAGAAAAATTGATACACTTGAAGAATTAATGGCTATCGCGGGTCAATGCACTTCGATTTCTTCCGTCCCCCGACAAAACAAATTTTTCCTAATCTACATTGCCTCCAGCTATTCTACATCTCTACGTTCCTCTTCCTCATACACCAGCTGACCTAATCAATTCGAACAAAACATCATCCATCCAGCGGCGGTGAAATGAAAAAAAAAAGAAACAAGCCCCCCGTGAAAACTCGCGAGCATTTTCGCCGACTAATCGATCGCGGATACAATCTGGGCTCGCTAATTGCCGGCCACTCGAACTGGAGCGCCGCCGCGCCGATAGGATCGAAAGCCGGGCTATATTGATAAATCGACGACGGGGGGAGGCTGCGGCGCGCTGACCTAGGCACAGATACGGCCAACGGCGCGTCCACTCGCGCGTCTATCGCCGACCTCGCGGAGAAAGTCGCGGGGCGAAAATTCGCCCCGGATAACCGGTCCGCGCGCGCGCGGGGGATAACCGGGCCCCCCGAGGCCACGAAGACGAAGTTCAGCGATAAGTCGCGCGGCGAAGTCTGGATCGGTCGGGTTTCCGAGCGAGCGAGTGGGCGAGTCCGGCTGTATTTACGAGCGCGCTTTTCGGCCGACTTCGCATTATCGCCGGTTTATGCGCGCGGTGACTTCGAAAAAAGCGTTGTATAACGAACTGCTCGCTTTCGTTCGTCTCCATTGTAAAAATTTATACCGAGTTTAGTTATACAATTGATTTCTCGTTTGTCGAAACGCTCGAGTATGCAACGATTGTTTATTTTTCACGCGGCGTAATATCCTGAATTAATGCGTGATTTAGAAATATATGCGTGGCAATGTAAAGGAAGTAACTTTAAGAAGATACTTTGAAGCAATACTTAAAAAACGGCATAATAAATTTTAATCGCTCGTAGGTTACTCCGGTACACAGTTTCTCCGACGCTACAGCGTATAAATTCTCACTTGCTTTCGCCATAAAAAGGTCAAGCGCGGTACAACCTCGTACTTCTCGAAATTCCATACACCGATTAGCTTTAATCCATTCCTGAATCTCCGGGACGACTCCTTCCTGCGGGCTGCACTCGCGCGCGCAGTGACAAATGACCCCCTGGCTCTCGAAGCGAGCTACTCCTTTTGCTCGTGTTACATCTAATTAGGTAATCCTCCGACGGTCGTGCGACTCGTCCGCGATTTACGAAGTCCTCGTTTCTCGTAACACCGGCCTTTTTTTTCCTCCTCGGTGTACGTACGCCGGCGGAATGACAGTCACTTCCTCGAGCGGGAAAGAAGCGCAAAAGTGTCGGTAGCGCGTTTCACATAATTGTATCGCGTTGCACGTGAGACGCGCCCGCGGGCAATTGTATTCTAATGCCCGCCGCCGCGTCGAACGCGTGACTCAGGCGACGGAAAAGCTGCGGCCCTGTTACATTTTTCTCGGCCGAGCGATTAATGCACCGACACGGTTTCTTAATTTCGGCCGCGCGCTGCTGACATCCCGGGCTGTTCAAACATTACGAGCGGCTTCTTTTTGGTGATAATAGTGCTCCGCCGAGCGCGGGCACGTGTTTACTTTGCCCGAAGGAATTTACTGGTTAAATATCGTAAAAGCAGCAGCGCCCCGATGCGCTCGCCTTCGAAATTCGAAATTTACATTGGCTAACCGCTGCCTTCGCTCCCCCGCGGAAATCTCTCGTTAGTTTAGAATAATCAGCGACAACGTGCGAAATTTGCACCTTTAATTAATGCGCCAAGTCGCGATTAAACCAGTTCCTGAAATTTACACCCGGTACGAGAGGTTCGATTGTTCGCCCGTTGGGAACGGCGCGTCGTCGCGTGCAACCCAATAAGGCGCGGAATCGGGAGCAGCGCGGCTCGATTGAGATTCGCTCTGGTCACCTACTGAGCCCGCGGCCCGCGCGCCGAACAATGCGCGAATCCGCGGCGCGAGGAGAAATCGCAACGCCGGAGTAAAAGGACGCGCCGGCGAGCACAATGCGAGCCGGTATGCACGCGACGCGGACCTTCGACCGTTACGCGAGCTACTAATTATACAGACTGCCTCTTTGGTGTACGCTCGCGTACGACGTGCGTGCCACCCTCGCGTTCTTATCTCCGCGAAGGCGAGGCACGCTGCTCGATTGTTCGGAGCACGTAGTGGTCTCCTTCTTTCGAAAAATCAGGACTGACTTGTTTTCATTTCTAGATTTTTTAGAGAAATTCGCTAGTAGGTTGTTTTACTTCCTAGTGATTAGAAATTAAAATAATCGCAATCAGTTGTTTAGCGTTTAGAATTGAATATATAGCGTAACGCATTTTGCTAGAAGTATCAAACTAGCATTGAGCTCACAATTAGAAAATCAAATACATCAATATTGAATTAAAAAACGATAAAAATCAGTCGTCAACAATGTATCCATCTATTGTACACGAGTCATTGTCCTTCTCGAGTGCGTCCAAGTGCCCGAAAAATCTTCGAGCGCCCAATACTCCGGACAAAAACATTCCGCTCCCTTCACAAATCACGCCAATCCGTAATAAGCAGCAAAGCTAGAAACTAAGCAACCCCGTGGCAGCCTAGAGTCCATTATCACAAACAATGCGTAACCTTGTTAATCGCCGCTGCCATTGTCGTCCGTGCAGCGAACCCATTCACTTTCGGTCGACGCGCGCTGCCTGCACACCCGCCCGATAAAAGAGGTAGCCTTGCCCGCACGCGCCCGCGTCTCTCCCGCTCGTTTTTTTTCTCTCCGAGCGGCGCATTGTGAGGGTCCGCGGCTCAATGGGCCCCGGGGCCCCCGCGCGCGACGTGTGGGAATCACCGTCGACAGCTACTCTCGATTTTTGTGGCGGACAATGCGCGAGAGGCTCTCCGGGCCCACTACTCCGCGAGGCGGCGGGTTCGACAATCGGCCGCTCTCACGTGCCACGGCCTCTCCGCGATCGTTTCGTTTTTCGCCTTACGGCTGATGGCGATGGGAATTCGCTAGACGTTTTCCAGGCTACGTCGCCGTTTCGACACGGACGCTTTCGGGGCGGTACTTGTGCAATCGGCCTATTCGGTGGTTTTTTCTTATAAGAACTAAATGGGTCGAAAGATTTTTTCAGTGGTGGTTGTACTTATTTAAATTAAATGCGGTGAGACCTAGATGCGGCACAATATAATTACTTCGTGCATTTACTGCCAGAAGGACTTGGACGTTTGAGTAAATCTATAAATTGATTGAGTTCTTCTAATTATTATAATCCAGTGACATTAAAATTATGAGAAATAAAATTATTCTTTAGCATTAATATATGCACCTAAAATCATATTTGTATACGGTATCTAAAATATATAGAACTAGTAAAATTTATATATCCTTTGCTTTATTGACATTTTAATTGGTTAATTCTAATATCTAATGAAAGCCTTAATTTATTTCTTATTATTCTCATTAATTTATAATGCTTACATATCATTTATCAAAATGAAATATTTGTATTTTGGATTTCATACAATTTACAGATATCAAAACTCCGTAACATGGTTTATATAAACGATCGAATTAATTGATTAATCAATTTTATGGATAGTACAACTTGAATTACTCGGTCTTCTTTTTGCATTCGAACGAAAAAGTGACCTCGATGCACTAAATCATAAAACTTTCACTCGTAGCGAAAAAGGCGAAGGTGAAAAACACCGTAATTACGGGCTATTAACCATAACTAATGACCGCGGGTGTGGTAACCGATCATTTCAATTGAAGCAATTAAAGATCCAATCGCTTATCGATTAACATCGGGGCAAATGCGCACTACCGTTCTCTATCGGTCGGTTCTGCCCGAGAAAACGCACACACACGGCGGCGGCGAGTGACACGCGGCCAATAAACGAAGGAGAGATAACCGAAAAGCCGCGTGCGCGTTCTAATTCCAGGTGCTGAAAAACGATCGAAACGCTTGCCCCTTCGCTCGCGCCGGCGCGTGACTCCATCGCGTTTCCGTTGGGCGTCCCAGAAAAGGCGGGATCCACTTTTCGCGCTCCCAGATGCATCTGCGCATTCCGGTGCACATCTCAGCCGTGATTCCCTCGATTAAGTCGACCGGACTGTTGCGCACTCACTGCTAGGAATTTAATTGAATTCGGCTAATGTATACCTCCGCGGAAGCTTTACGGCTGTACCGTCGGCACTGTCGAAGAAGTAATTTGTTGCAGTATTTATTCAAATTGATTTTGTAAAGTCAATACTTCGCGCACTTTTGTTGTTCATTCTGGAATGGAAATTTTCGAGCCATAAATTAGATTATTTTTATGAACTAATTAAAAGCTTGCTCATAAAACTCGATAATGTTATGCTCGCGGGAAAATGTCGCATTCTAAATTGAGTTTTATTATAATTTTCTTATTTATCCGCCGCGTTGAAGTAGACGCAACTGGATACAACACAGTTCGTTCGTTGCGGGAGCCGGTGCTTTAACGGGGAGGAATGTTTTGTCCGTACCCTTTTTCTAATTGTATAAATCAGAAAGCGTGACTTTCGCTCGGTCCCCGCGCAACGCTATCAATTGACTTTAAAATAAATAAACACTTCGATACATCGAACACTGTTCCCCGGGAGAATAGGCGCGCCTCTTTTTAATCTCGTGCTGCGGCCGTAATTTCGCCGCTCTCGTATCGACCTTTTTAATGCGTTGCAGTAAATTAAACTTTATCGCTCCATAAACACTGCGAAAAAAATCGCCCCTTTTTTTCTTCGCGCGCATTTGTTTTTCTCTCCCGCTAAATTACGGCTCTACGTTTCCGAGGAGATAATAGTTCGATTCGCGAGTGCACTAAAGTCGGGACGAGCGAGTAATTTCGAGTAACGCCTCGTAATTTCTAATTTCACCCGAGGGCTCGCCGAAAAACCGACTCAGAAGTGCGACGTCAGGTCCAGTCCTTAGTCACCGAGAAGTGCAGCGATAAATCCACGCCCCGAGTGTATCTCGCGCGCCGCGCAACTTTTGGGTAAATCCCCCGAAGGCGGTGACTCCGGGACCGGTTCCTGCGCGTAAAAAAAAAGGAACGGATCCGCGCGCGCCCCTCGGAATTTCCGTTTTCGACGAGGCCCGAACGGAGAACCGGTCGCTCCTCCCCTTCCGAGCGGAGCCCTCGCCGCGGAGCCAGTGCGAAAATAAGCCGCCCGACGAAGGAGCAGGCGCTTCGGAAAATTGACAGCTCTTTCGCTTCTTATCCGACGATCTCGAAGGAAGCCGCGCGTCCGCGCTTTCGTTGCGCATCCCCGATGCGTTCGCCTCGCTTGCGTAAGCTCCGGTGCTTCGTTACAATAACTCGCGAGAGAGATAAAGAGGCGAGAGAGAGAGAAAGAGAGGGGGAAGACTGCGCCGGGCAATTGTGCATGTAGACGGGCGTCTGCGCCGCGCCGCTGTCTCTGGAACGCGGATGCGCCGACGAGCCGAGCGTATTTTTAGTGCGCGCACTTTTTCTGCCTTCGTCTCGTTCCGAGAAGACTTTTTGCCGAAGCGTCTGCGACGTCGGAAGAGAGCCATAATCCGCGGCGAATGTTAACGAGATTATTAGTTGCCCGCTCGCGCGGCAGGAATATTGTTCGTATACACGGAGCGCCGGTAAATCATTCAATATTTCACTCGCGCTGCGAAACGTTCAAATTGATACTCGAGTAAATCGCTCGCGAAAGTTTCGGATACGGTGTCGAACGAAATTTGTACGATACGTAGGAAAATATCCTCGTCGATGTACAATTGCAATATTTTAATGAAAAACAATTTAAATGTCACTGCGTGTCCATTAAGTCACTTAACGTAATGTTGTACAACGAAAAAATTTCCCCGCGATAAGGAGCCGTAAATTACGATTTTAAGTGGAAAATGCCTTAACCGGTTAGTGACTCACGATCAATTACGAAAATTTCGAAACCGCGCTTACCCCATTCAGGTGAGGTATCGGGTGCGCGCGGAGTCGGTATAACACCGCGGCAATTCCTAAAACACACGGCAGCAAAATATGATCCCATTGAAACTACACGGAGCACACAACGAGGCAGCTTCCCACCCAAATCAAGCGAGCGTGCTCGCCCTAACCAGCGCGCGCGGACCCAGGCGCCGGTGCAGCGGAGCTGCTCTCGTTACACGAGCGCGCATAACCGCTCGCCGCCGTCGTTTTCTCGTCCAATCGAGCCGCGCGATGCTCGTTCCCGCGATTACTTCGGCGATCGGTACGTATCGGGTGGAGGGTCGAGCGATTCGCGCTGCTGCGTCCCGCGTCGTTCCCAGAAGCGATAACATAACGCTGCCGCGCCGCCGCGCCGCCGCATGCAAATGCGGAGCCGCCGTTGTCGTGGGTCCGATATTTCCGAGGGACGATACGTGAGGGAAGTGCTTAAAAGAGGGGAGCGAGCTTTTTTTTCCACCGCCGAGCGCCGAATATATCCGTGCGCGTCGTGGGAGTCTTAAGGTGTCCGTTTGGTATACGCGCGGTACGTTACCTGCTTCGAAAATGCGGGGTTGTAGTTAAACATCGAATTTATAGCGTTTGATGCTTCTTTAGGATGCTGCGTGTTAGTGATATTGGTTATTGGGTTACTGGGATTATTGCACATTTGTTAATTCCACAATTTATTGGTCGGAGTCCGTATTTGGAGAATTAAAAGGGAATAGAATTAAGGATCGTCTTGAATTTAAGTAAATCTACCATTAGCGGTATTTCCCGCACTCTCTCAGGATTCGAATTCGAAAAACGAGTTTTACCAACGAATGCAATTTCGCGCTTCTTACGTCGATGGAAGAACTACGGTGCATCCGCTTTAAAAACATTTAACACGGTTCTCTACTTATTCTAAGTAGGTAGTTCCAAGTAGCTCCATTACGAAGAAAACGGCGCCCAAGGTAATCGTAACTTTTCGATTTTTCTTACGAGTCCCTCGCCATTATCTAAATTAAACGCCTCTCAGAAACTTGCACTGATATATTTTGTAAACGTTTTCACTAATGCACTATCCTGCTATCTTTGCAGAACTCGAGTCTTATATTTTCCAAATAATACAAAATTTGAATAAAAAGTCCCTACAATTTTAATTTTATAAATAATGTTCAACGCGAAATGTTGAATGTTCAACTTAAATTCTAATATACTTAAATTATAAACAGTTAATACTGCAAGTGAAAATACGAAGAGAGTTCTCAAATAGTCTAATAGGGTTAACAGATTATACCTTCCGAGCTAAATGGAAAAAAAAGTTACAAATTCATTTTACTTAATTTGTTGATAACGATCGTGCTAAATGACGATGACGAATTTGAGATTCGCCTCGAGTACAGAAACTTCATTATCTGTCCTTTCTACGAAGTGATCATTCCAGAGGAAAAAAGAAGACATCCCGCAACAAGTTGGTTAATCAATGCAATTCAATTCAGAGAATCGGAATCTCAGCGCGACGGTGACCTCCGGCGAGCGAACATCCCGACACCGACTTGCAACACATGTCCGACAAATTTATCGCCTCCGTGCCCCATTACAATAAACACAATCTTCGATCGATAATGCGCGCCGCAAAGCGCGGCGAGCCGTTCGAAATGGAAAGTGAAACTCGCAGAACGCGGAATTCATTCGCTCGGCTAAGCGAAACTAAACGCGCATAGAAAGTGTTAATAAACAAGACGCATTGTCACGATCGCGGAACAATATAGCGGTGCCGGGGCGCGCGCGGCCACGGCTATTTTTATACCCGCGCACTCGCGCAACGGGGTATGCTAAGCGCGACGAGCGACAGAATTCTTGTAAACTGCATTTGATGTCACGTCTAGCGATCGACTGTTTTAAAAGTTAAAAAAAAAAAAACTCAGTGCTGTTTTCGTTAAATTTGGTCAGTGACTATACTACTGCGTTGAAATGGTCTACGTAGCTTTTGAACAGTTCCTTATTGCGCTTGAAAAAACAAAAATTATCTTCTAGCGATAAAAGTAAATTTTTGTACGAGCGGACAAGTCTTAAAACCAACTAAAAGATAAGCTCCATATCCAGGCCCCATTTACACAGATTACTCAGTTTTACATAAATAACGAATTTAAATAAAAAGTACTATCTTATCCCTTCGAAACAGGTTTGCAAATCAAGTCGTACAACGTCGCGGCGAACAATAAGAAATTTCACGGTTAATGAAATCGTCGGAGCATAAAAAGCTGCGCTCTCGTTTCCACCACTCCGCGCTGGCCGTCACACTTCGATTCTCGATTTCCTCCGTTCCTCGTGCTGCGCGCGCGCGCGCCGTCGGATCGTCCGCTCGCGAATCTCACGCGTGGCCGGGCTCCTCAGCTGTTCCCTGCCCTTTGTCTCGCCGACTTTGGCGCGCGCCCGCCCCGCCGAGAGCCAGAGAGCGATTTCCCCGAATCGCCGCGGGGGCTAATAATACCGCGGCGCGCGCGGGCGACTATATACGAGAGCGTCTCGAGAGCCGCGAGCGCGCGCGCGCCCACGCACCTCACCTTAAATCCGGCGCGGCGCGCACGATTTTAGTAGCTCGACGGACGCTGGACCCGCAGCTTCCGAGCGAACCTTATTTTCTCCTCTCGCGGCGCTTTGTACGCTTCTATTTTTCGGCGGCGCGAGAGACACGGCGCTTTGAACTTGCGCGCTTTTTCACGTCTCTTTTCCCGCGAGCGGGCGCCGCCCATTTCCTCCGCGACTCGTTCGAGTGGTCTCGCGCTGGTGTACGCTCGATTGCACAATTAACTGTTGATTTGGCTCCCCGTGAAAATAGAGCGGCGGCTTTTTTTATTGATAATTTTCTCGTTCAATTACGTAATTTCGTACGGGCTGTAAAAGCTGCTCCACCGCCACGTGCTGTAGGCTGTAGGTCTAAACGCACACACCCACGACATTGAGCTACGATAAGAGACGAAAGAGATTAGGGTTGCATCGATAACCCGTGCTCCACCGTAGCATCTGTGCGCGCACAAAGCGAGCTCTCGAGTTTTTGGTCGCGCGTGCGCGAGTGCCATTACGGAGACGGAGGCTTCGGAAGCCCCTGGGCCAGCTTCAGCGCCAGGGGCACAAAACACGCGCTCCATCGGGTACGTATATACACTCGCGAGCTTCTCTTTCTTCGTTCTCTCTTTCTCTACACTTCGTTCGCTCCTTCGTCCAACGACGACCGTCGCACCACTCGATGACCCCCTTGGGCGCCGCAGCTGAAACTCGAGCCAGCTGTTTCTACCTGTCGGCTTCCTTTTTTACGCGGAAGCACCCGGCATTCCCGCGCTCCTTTTTTACGACTCGCCCGAAATCGCTGGTGCGCCGCTTCTGCTCGAGAGTGAGGGTGTAGTGAAACGCGGACCAGGCCGCGGGACGACAAATTTTCTCGAAGTTTCTTGACCCGCGTAAAAGACCAATAAAATTTTTGGCCGAACCCCCTCGTTTTCCCTCGTTATTTTCGTGCTGTCTTTGTAAACAACGCCGACTTACGCAACGCGACAAATTGGCGCTACCAAAAGAGTCGACGTCGAACGAAATTTACCGCGAGACCAGATGAAAATTGAAGTCCAGCCGGGGCATTCGTCGGGAGATTTCGAGGAATCGGGTAATGATACGCCGCTCGCGATTCCAGCGAGCGAATGCCACAGGAAGCGCGGGTCGAGCGCGCTTTTCCGAGCGTCTCGCCGGTGAGCTTCGCGCATTGATCCGCGTTCGATGCCTCGCGCTCGCAGTTAATTATAATAGGCCGGTGCAACAGGCGGTTTTCTCTGCAGCGATGCGCGCGGACACGCCCGATCTGCTTCTCGCGTGTCCGAGCGCCATATCCAGTTGTATCTCCGCCGGTTCGAAGGATTCGAATAAACAAATCGATTTAGCTACGAGGTCTTTGATTTTTGTTTATTGGCTTTATCTTCCTGTTTCGGTCGTTTCACGTTGGCGAGTAGCGTCCGTGGTTTATATGCTAAGAAAATGATATGTTAGATACCACGATGATCTGGACGGCAGTTAATTACGGCGATCTTGTTTTCATTTCGTAGCAACGATAATGACGTGTGTACTCGTTAGTGAGCCCGAAGTGATTCAGTGTTCAATACTTTGAGTACTTTCTAGATAGACTTGGAGCAAGGTTTAGAAAGGCTTAGATCCGCGCCCGACGTGTGCGCTCTCAAGTTTTATTTGTTTCTTCAACGATCGCTGCTGCAATTTTCGATTAGCCATCAGTTCAGCAGATCTGATTTGAAAAAAATTCACCTCTCTCGAAACTCTGCATTAATTTACTTTTCAAATGGTCGTTCGCTACCTTTTCGGTTCGATAAAAGCTATTGAATTACCGCTACCTTCTCAGTTCAATAAAAAGCTATTTTAACCGAGGTATCCTATAAAAAGAAGATTTCGTGAAATTAATTTGCTGAAAGGCACGCTGATGTAGCGTTTGCAATGCAAACAAAGATGCGTATCCTTATTAAGGCCAGTGCGCGACGCTCGCGAGGCAGTTATGCGCTTTAGCGAGAGAGCAAGGACGCGGCGCGCTTCTGTAATTGCGTTAACAGTCCGATCGTCGCCTGCGCACTCGGCTCAAGCCGTTTCTTATCGGAGGAAATTCAATTATGGAGCTCAGGAAGCTCGCGCAGCCAACAGGAAGTCTGCGCTCGGCCGCGAAAACCGCCGATAACGGGCCGCGATTTTTTAATCGCACGGTGTAGTCTCAATGCCGCGGCTTTCTTCGACTTTAAAACAATAAAAATGCATTCCGCCTTTTGATGTAATTAATAGAGTGCGTTGGCAAATTTTAATTAAATAACGCGCTGTATGGGTTATCGCGGTTTATCGGGGCTGATGCTCGTGTAAACAAAAAGCGAGCGTGAATTTTTCAAATAAACTAATTAGCCGTATGTTTCGCGTTAATGCCGCGATTGCGACGACGTTGATACGTTTAATACTTTTATTACGATAATTTGCAGAAATTTACGTGCTCGTTTCGAGATTAATTAAATGCAAAATAATCGAAACTGCACATTCTGATTACGGCTATCTTACGTAACGCGATAAACGAACGAGTTCATCGATACGGTAATCTCGGTGCAGAAAAAATTTCCAGCGGAGAGAAAGCATCGCTCGAGTCCTCGAAAAAAGGCCGCTATTGTTGGAGACACTCGCGGAAAAAGGCCCGGCACTCGCGATAATGCGCTCGTGCGACGCTGCGTTCACGTTGTGTACGCCCGTAATGAGACTATTACGAGCTGTCGCCGCGGACACTCTCGCCAGCTTTTACTAATGTGGAGCACGTGACAGTGCACTTTTGATTTCCGGCGCGATGACGTACCTTCTATCAAATTCAAACTATGCATGTGCATTGCGATTATTTGAATTTTTTTCTTTTTTTTTCATTTAATAACTGGTGCCTCCTACTTTATTATTTTAATAAATTAATAAAGTTAAATGTTAGAAATGAAAACTGTTCAACTATTAAACTTCTAAAACGAAGAATTTTTGTATAAAAGAACTACAGTAAAATAAATCGCTTTCCTCTTTTTTATATGTAAAAAAGAAAATAATACAGTTTTGTCTAAAATAAAATGATTTTTCATTCAAATACGACATCAGTTCGTACATTTACCGCCAGGTGGATTCGGAGGCATCTCTTCCAGTATGGTGTTTGATGTTCCCGTTTTATGACACATTAGGACCTTGGAAAGTTGGGGCGAAGAAAGAGACTGCCACGAGGCAGCTACACCGAGCAAACGAACAAACAACGCGAAGCAGTCGCTCGTACTCCACAAAGCACACTGGAAACGAAAAGCGCAAATTGGTGCAGCCGTTTTCGCGGTCATTCCTAAATCGCGGCAGCGTCGACTTTCTCCGTCCGCGGCGGAACGCGTCCCTCCCGCCGGTCCGGGGGACGATTTCGATTTCATCAAAGCCAGCACACCTCGTACCGGTTTTCAGCGGGGCTCCGTTCCGCCGCGGCGCGTATCGGAATGTGATGCGCGCGCGCTTCGACGAACGAGGAAAAGAGCTGCCGTATAGCGGCGTAGCTCGCATACTGAGGGGGCCAGCTCGCCGCCGGACCCCTCTAATGGGAATTCCTCGCGCTCGATTGTGCGCCGGCGCCGCGTCGCGTGTGACGAGCTCGGAATCGGTAAATATAAGCCCGCGGTGGCGGGGAAAGAGCATTCGTATGTATTTCCTTTCGTTAAAGGAGAGGCGCGCGCGAGAGAGGAGTTTGTTTTGGTATTTTTTCGCTGCGCGCGAGCGAGCAATTAAGTTGCTCGGGAGTCGAGGCCTCGGCGGTTTCTCTCTCTCGGCGAGGGAGAGGAAAATGCCTGGCCTGGCGGATTTATCGTTTTGCTTTCCTTCGGCTCCGCGGATTTTTCCGGTGAAAGAATAATTGATTTGATTAGGTGTACTTCTTTTCCACCCGGCGGTTCAATTTAGGAGGCGGATTTTTCTCTATCGCTTAATTGGATTCGATTAACGTTTCTGTAAATTCGAATCGAATGTTTGAATCGGAATAATGAGAAATGATGAAATTGTAGAGTTGGTTATTGTTGCTAAAAGTTTATTTTTAGGGTGAAAAAGAACATTTTTCAATGTTTACGTTTTTGCTAAGAGTTAATTGAAATTTTAAGTTAAGTCGAGAAAAAAAGACTAATGATGAAAATTTCGAAAGTTCTAGCGTGCAAATTTGGCACGCTCCGAAATTTCGAGCACGTGATCCGTACACTATAAAATTTCTCGCCTCTGGAAATAGCGCTGACGGAATTAGAGGCGAACGTCTCCCTCGAGAATTCTATCCCACCTTATCTACTTCGACACTCATTTCATATTATTAAAACTCTTTTATCATATTTTCCATGATGGGGTATAGCTATTTAATTTGATGTAATCACAAGTCAAATTATAAATTTCTATAATTAGTAATTATAATTTTAAAAATCATTTCTTGAAAAATTATTAAATCATGTTTCTTACATAAAAAAATCTCTGTTAGTTACAAGTACTAAGTCATTTGTTAGCCTAGCCCTAGAAAAATAAAATTCGTAATTTATTTAATGGCAAAAGAATTTCTTATACAAATAAATAAGGCATACCACCAAAGAATTCGTTTAATCGAAGATTTATATAAAAAAATGAAACATAATGAATACCTCCTTCAAAAATCAGCGAATGAGATGGCTCCTACGTGTCCCAATGCCCATTAAATTAAATGACTTATTAAAATTAACACGCAAGTCGTTGGCGAAGCGCGGGCGCGAGTCTCCGATCACAGGCGCATTTTTATCGAGCGTAAATATCGGTAGCTCGATTAATCGAGCGGTCGAATGGGTATTGCCTCCTCTTAACCGGTCGCGCCGATAAATCACAAATTGTTTCGCGTGCTCGGCTCCCACTTTTTTCTCTCTCCTTCGTCGCAACTAGACCGCCGCCGAGACGTCGCTCTGCACCCCGACCACCGCACGCTCCGGCGTCGCCGCCGATCGCCGGCCAATTTCTCGCGTCGCGTTCCACCGCCAATTGATTAATTGACCCTCGCGCGAACTCGATTTCGCGTGCTAGCCGATAGCATCTTCGCGCCACTGGTATGCCTCCCGGTATGTCGCCCCGCTCCCTCCCTCTAATTTTATTTCGCGCCTGTTACTTAAGGCTTTTTTACGATCGGCCGCCTCGCGATAGGGGAGATTATTTAGCGATAAATCGAGTCGCGGCCGTCGCGCTCGACTTTTGAAGGACTCGATTGAATTTTTATTAATCAATTTCACCGTCGCAGATTTATCGGTCTATGAGATCGCGCGGCGGGTGAAATGCTTTTGAATTGCATAAAAGATTTACAGACTCTGCATTAATTGGCCCGCATTCATTTTCGAGGAAAAATTAAACCTCGGCGTAACGAGTCGAATGTTAATAGTTCGTTTCTCGTTTGTTGCAGCCTGAGCGAATGTTACTTCGCGGGAAAAGGCGCGGCACTGGTGCTGCCGCCGAACGAGCGCGCCCGGCCATCCCGGCGCGTATCGGCGGCAGGATGCGACATACAGCAGCATCTCCAGTCGATGTTCTACCTGCTGAGGCCCGAGGAGACACTGAAAATGGTGAGTAATCCACTGGCTCCTTTTTTTCTCTTTTTCCTACTTTTCTTAAAACCATTCGGACGGTAAGAAAATATTTATAAAAATTATCCACACTGTTGCGGTTGCCTTTGTGGTTGTCTTTATCGAATTCTTTTATCATATTTTTCCTTAATTAATGTTGAATAACTACAATGTGTATCACTTTAAATTTTTCTGAAGACTAATAAACAAATCTGTAGCGCCGCGGCCTTCTACCTTCACTAGACACGCAGCAATTTTTACCTCTTCTTTTGAGGCAATTTTCACCAAAAATTCTCCCCCTGCATGTTTATGGATTATTAAAGTCAATTTAAATTTCGTCGACTTTAAAAAGCACACCTTCGGCCGCTCGGATTGGTCGCCTCCCCGCGTTAAATTTACGATGCATAATGTACAAACTAAAATTGCACGTTAAATATTTATGATCCATATTAATCAACTCTTGTAAAAGCGAGCGTTAATCGCGACCGCCGCAATTTCGTCCTCCTCGCCGCTTTTTTTTTCGTCGCGCGATTGCAACACGGCGTTCGACGTTTGGGTAATTGGCGGTTCGAAATCGGGTCAATAATTAGCTGCCAGCGGATCGTCCCGCTCAATTATTCCGCGCCCGGCGAATCAGCGCCCGCAGCCCCTCAATCGAACAGCTGTTCTTTTTCGAGCATTTTTTCCCTACAGCTAGCGAAGCAAATAGTGGTTCATCTCCAATCTGGATTTTACACGCGAAATTGGCGAGGTGAAGCTTTACGCGGTGCCAAAAAGTACGCGTTAAATGAAACGAAGAAAGTTTTAGTTTAAAAATAAATGTCAATTTATATAAGCTACGAAGGTACCGCCATTATAGATTGAAATTTATGCACATTGAATTGATAATCGCTCTATTCTCGTAATTTCCAAATACACATTTTGTTTACCGTCCTACTTGCACAATGACGCGTGAATAATTGTGAAAAACCTCGGCGTTTATTGTCGGTACAATGTCGAGCAATTTTTCCGCAACCTCTGGCAATTAATTATCGATTAAAAGCTCGCCCTTGCGTCGTTTATAAACATCCAGTGCCCGTCGCACCGTTTCGCTTCGACATTCGAGCGTCGCGATCATCGATCTGTAAAAAAGTCCGCGCTTAAGTGCACCAAAGCACAAATAATCCATTTGCACTTGGTCAACGCAATCCTCGCCGCGCGCAATTATCGTCCCAACAAATTTAAAATTTAATCGCGCCGCTTAAAATTAATAAAGTTCAATTTACTTTTAATTTCGCTCTTAAAACCCGCGGCGCGCTTACATCCCAGCACCAGCGCATTAACATAATGCACATTCAATTAACGAGCGCGGGCAGCCTCTCCGATAAATCTCGATCTGGCGCGGCAAAGGGGAGCGCGACGCCGGCCGATAAAATCGGTAAATAAAGGCCAAAAGCGATTCGGACGACGCGGGGATCCTGGCGACTTTCCCGGCGCGGATATGCGCGCGCCGCGGGGAGAGATTTATCGCGCGCTCGCGCGGCCGGCTCTAATTGCGCGCTCGCGAAGGCCCGCGAAACGAAAGGCGGCGATTGTGTCGATTGTCAATTGTGTAACTGTGCTCGAGAGCCCGCGCCGCGGGGTACCCTCTTTCAGGCCCGGCCGACGTCGCGTGTGCGTTTCCATACGTCGCTGGGTATGTGTGTGTGTCACGTAGCGACCTTGAGCTACGCGTCACGTGCTGCGCGCGGAATCCACCGTTTTCCGAGACTCGTTGTAGCTTTTAAATTGCGCGCTGGTAAAAGGGGATTCGATAGTAGTTCGATTGGATTTATGGAGCTCTTCTAATCGAGTTTACTACTCGTTATCTGTCTCGTTCGTGTATATATTCAGATTGGTTTTGATTATCGGGGAACGTATTACTTTTTATAGGACGGAATTATGTGCCTGATGCCTCGCGCATTTAATTTTTAATAAAATTCTGAGAAATACTTAAATATCAGTAGATTTATTTTTTACTTCATGAGAGTACTTTTTAAATACTTAAATAAATATATTTTATTTTGTTATTTAAATTGAAACATTAAATTCAGATCGAAACATCTGAATTAAAGCGTCATTAAACCGGAAATTGCTACTTTAAATTCTTCACAAGACCCTGCAATCAATTTTTTCAGAAAGGGTGATGCGTAGTTCGAAGGCCGTGTGCTATTGCTTCACTTTTTACGATTTTCGTTATACCTTAGCAAAGTTAATTAGCACCTTAATAACACTGTATTTTACGCTACAATTTAATTTATTAAGCAACAGCGAATGCGTTAAACACTTTCGATGTTCAACACCTGTCGTATCAGTCTTTTTGATCTTCGAGTTACAAAAATCCATAAAGCCTATCGGCGCTCCGGATCTCGGATCTCGCGCAACCCGTGAAATAACGACCGGCTCCGCGCGCGCGCTGATCTCCTCGTTCCGCCGCCCGAACAATTACGCGCGTTAACACACTTTTTTTTCGAGGGAGAGAGAGAAAGAGCAACAATGCGCACAAGCGCAGACTGCGCCCGACCTTGAGGCGGCGTTGTTTTCACCGCGTCGTCGCCGCCGTCGTATTGCTCCAATTAGAAGGCATCCGCGCGGCATAACGGAGCCAAGTTTATAAGTAATTGGGCGTACACGCGATCGACGATCCGAAGGACGCGATCGCCGGGCCCCGATAACCGGCGGGCCCACCGACCGCGCGATAAAGATTTTTCCGCGGATAAATGCGCATAATGAGTGCGGCCGGGACGCGTATCGCCGGCGATATCTCTCCGGCGACTGTGTACGCGGTCGGAGAGTAAGTGGGATTCGCGATTTTCAATCGATCCACTCGGCCGGCGCTCGTTGACTTTGATGCTTTACTTTTACTTTTCTTCCACTCCGCTGTCCTGGCGTATCCACTGCGGTGGAATTTTAACGATTGTTCCTCGGGTGGATGTGTAATTGAGATTTTCGGAGCGGCTTTCGAGAGTAGCGAAACCCACGCGAGTTTCCGCGTAGCAGGGAGTATATTTATCTGTAACACTAGAACGTCGGGAAATAATGACGTTGGGCAAGTATATATTCGCTCGGCCGCTCGGCTTAGTTGGTGCAGCCAAAGATTTGCATGGGGACGTGGCAATGCCGCTATAAATCGTGGCAAATTTATATGACGTTTCGGCGAGATCCTTAAAATGTAGAAATTCAAATATGAATCAAATGCACACGTCTCTGATCGGAGATTATTAGCCCGCAGGAAACGTTAGTTACTGGGTTATTGAAGTTAAGACCTTTTCTGCTCTATTCAGAATCACGCGGTATATCGCCGCTCGGCGCTGTTCAACAAGACCATGTTGCAATTTATCCCTGAAGTAATGGAATTGATTATGAAAACCTACCTTTCTCATAATGTCATTGTCTCTTATCTGATCGTAATGTCTTACTTCAGCTTCACTCAGTCCAGGAACTAACTCCGGCACGCTTATTAAAAATTCAAATGTGTAATATATCTTGAGAAATTAAGGATACGCATAAAAAGTAAGTTACGTTTGTAAAAAAATCCTTCCAGTTAAAAAACGAAAAAGCAGAGTTGACTAATTCTTTTCTTCAGCGCAGTTTACTGCGCAGAATCTTTCTCCACCTGAGCCCGGTAATATCGACTCGAACGCATCGACAATCGCTCTGTCCCACTGAAGCGGAAAATTCTAAATGTTTGTTTTGTCGGCTCATTAAAACGCGTTTGCAAAGGATGTTTTCACAGTCCGCGCGCTCGCTCGAGTGTCCCGTACATCGTTTAAGACGGCGAATGTCATTTGTCTCGCGTTCGCCGAGGTACACGTGCGTGCTCGTGTACCAGCTGCACACACGGGGGCCGCGGGGAATAAAGGAGATCCCGCGGCGGCGATTGCCGCGGAAAATTCTCGGATTCTTACGTAAATTATTTCGCAATCAAGGCGTTTCATTGAGAAAATGAGCGGGGCGCTGGACGGTGCGCGTTGGGCAACCGCGTCGCGCAAAAAATCTTTTTGATTGTGCACCCGCGGAATTGATGTTTAGCGTCCGGTCGTAAATGGTCGAATTGCGTGACGCGGACTGCAGGGAACGACGGTTTCACTCAGGGGTTTTCAGACTTTTTCCCCGCGAGTTTGTAATCTACAGCCTCCGGTGCCTATCCCCAACGAGGTTGGAAGGCACGAAATTGGTCCGCCGCGAATATATCGTTCGGTTGCCGGGATTTTCTAAATTTGTCCCTGGAATCAAGCAAGCCGTTCAAAAGATAATTTCTAATTCGGGATTTGAGGCTGTTTATAAACACCGACAGGCACGTCTGTTTATCGTCTTTCTAGAAGTGCGGCGTGCGCGTATCAAACATTCCCAAGCACTCTCCAGACGTACACCCACATAAGAGGCCACTAAAAAATTATCGATTCGCAAAATGACTATCTCACTGCACACCGCTAGCTCGTGCAACCTTCAACTCTCAAGTTCGAAAACCCCATTCGCAGCCGTCGGAGATCTCGAAACCCCGTCTCGCCACGAGGCTATCATTGAGCCGCGGCATTATCGGCTGAATACATGATCCGAGAATAAGGAAGGAAAAAGAAACGAGGCAGGAGATAAAGAGGAAACGAGGGCCTTCCACCGTGGTTCGTAATGACGGAGTCAGTCAGTCGGTCGGTTGGTCGGTCGGTCGTATACACTCTCTCCTCCCCCCTCGGAATCGGGCGCACGCGATTATCAGCGGCGCGTGACCTCCCCTCGATCGGGCTGGCCTTGATGCTGGCGCGCGCCGAAGATTAGAGCGCGCCCGAGAGAGAGAGGTCAGCCAAGGGTCCGACCTTCTCCCCGGCGTTTCGTTTCCCGCGGACTTCGGCTCTCGTGGGCGCGCGCTCGCGCCGTAATCGCAAGGTTGCGATATGCTTCTTAGGATAGAGCGCTGCTTCGGCCGCACAAGCGATGTGTATAGGTGTGTAAGCGTCTCGGGTGGATGAAAAGAGGCGAACGCAGCGTAGGCGTGCGGGGAATAAACGGACGCGTCGTAATGGGTTCTGACTTAAATTCGATTTATATTCAGCAACGAATTAGCCTTTCGTCGAGGGGTAAAATTAGAGGAAATTAATAGGGGTAAGGAGGAGAAGAAGCATCTGATTCTAAAATGTACACTTAATTTTGGATAGAGATATAAGATATGAACCTTTTAAAGTCGAAGTTATACGTAAAACAGACGAACTAATACAATTTTTTTGTAATTTTCTCAACTTTTGCAAATGTTTTTGTTTGCCAAATTAAACCAAAATTTATTCACGAACTCGTTAGATCAATTTCATTACTCTTCCTTCACTTCGTTACATCCAACTTTGATTGATTGCTCTCGCCGCTAACTAACTGCTCCCTCGCTCTACCGGCACAATTAATCTGCGAAAACGGAGTCAGAAGGGAAACGGAGCGACTACGAAATAAAGCCGCGAGACGCACGGCAACACCCTAGGGACTCTCCCCTGAATTTTTTTTCCCCGCTGACCTCGAGCCGCCGGTATACTCGCTTTATTTACGAGGCTCTCATTGAATCGTTAAAGAGCCGCACGCACTCACGAAAAATTACGCGCGTGCCCGACCTGCCGCCGATCTGGATTACCATTTCGAAGGTTTCGGCTTTACTGCCGATTGAATTATCGCGAATATAATGCAAGGACTCGAAGGTGCCTCGAGGGCCACGAGCAACTGGACGGACTTTACGGCGAGGGTTTTCGGTTAAGGGGTTGTATTTTAGCTTTACGAGACCTTAAATTTAGGCATTTTAAGTGGCCTTCGCGGCTAATGGTTTAACCTTATCGCGAAATTAAAAAGTCCGACGTCTGCCGTATGTCAAAAGTTTTTTCTTTCCTGATACGAGATACGGTGTAAAAACACTTAGAATTAATGTTTTTAACGTAGATAAGAGTCCCATGAATTATTAAACAAATCACGCGTAGTGCGGAATAATTTTGATCTTCAAGATAAATATGCAAAGTGTGTAGGGAGATACTCGAATACGATATCATCCTATTCATCGAGGGCTCACGACAGCAGCGAAAATATATGAAGACCGTGAAATTCAATATGTATATTCGTACGATTTAATAAGTCAAAATACAGTTCCATTGGTATATTTCTGCTCTACGCTCCGGTCGATCTTTAGACCCGAAAGAAGCAATAAATCACGCATATCTCGATGAAATCGTAATAAAAAAAAATACGAGCAGCAAACAGTAGCTCTAAAACGCAACAAAACGAGCATCAAAGCCCCCGCGCCGTGCCTCATAAATATACCGCACTCCGATCGGCCCGCCGCGCTGAATCTTAATTTTCCTCATCTCGCGCAGCCGCGGAATCGGGAAGAGAGTAGCCGCGCGACTCTTACACGTGACCGGCACTCGCGATGCGCCAACACCACCGGCAGCTTCCTTCTTCCTCCCTCTCCGCGCCTCTCGCTCGACTGTCGCCGTTCGCGCGGTACGTGACGCGATTGCGAACGCGGCCCGGCTAGACGCATATATGAATATTTTTAAAAGCGGGCCCCCGCGCGTAACGGAGTCCCGCGAAAGGGAGAAAAGTAAATAGCCGTCATTATTTTCGCCGGCTTGATCGCGAACATTACGCTCGTTAGAGGTGTGACTTTTTGGCCTCGTAAAAAGCGACACGTGTACACTTATGTTAACGTCGCGCGGCGCTATCGCTTCATGCATCGCCTCGGAGCTTCGGAGACTGCGCACGTGCGAGCGCTTTATCTTGAAAAGCAAAGTTTAAGTATCGACGTGCAAAAATTTACGTTACTAATTATTTTCCTTTATTTTTTTCGAGTGGTTGCGAAGGTTACGGCTTTGCCCCCGAAAATTTTCGTCACGTAAGCCCAAATAACGTACTTAACTTCCACGTGCCAATATTGGTATGCGAAAGTCGCAGCGAGTTCCTGCAATATGTATAACGATTAACCGTACAAGCGACATTGTCAAATCGCGCCGCGTAATGACCACCACTAGCCTACTTAAATGCGCGCCAAGGTCGTAAAGATCCTTCCACGGAAGAAAAAAACGGCGAAAACCGTACTCGCTCCAGTCCAATAGGCGGGTCTGCAACAGTCACCTTCCCACACGTATATGTACAGGCGCGCGGGGCGGCGTCTGCGAGGGCACTCGTAAATCACGGCTGGATGCGCGGAGGCGCCGGGGCGGAGGGCGACCCACTTGCGTCGCGGCTCGCCGGTGACGAGGATGACGACGGGCCGCGCCGCGGGCAAAGAGGTCGCGCGCCAATGAAAGTTCATGACTTCCTGTCGCGCGGGCCTCTCGCCGCCGGTGCGGAATAGTCCGTCTCCCTTGCCGCGCGGATGTTTGTGTGTACGCCTTTTTTTTCGGTACGCACCGCTGCGAGTTTCCACGTTTCACGCATCGGGATTCGAACAGTCACGATCTTTCGGTTGGAAAATAATAAAATAATTTGGGATAGCGTGTAACGCGCGCCGGCGTAATTTGAAGCTAATTTTCGTCGTGAGCGTATATAACGAGAGAAAGCCATTTCAATCCTTTTCAGCTTCTTGAAAAAAATGACTTGTCCTACTTGTAACAATGAGAGTTGCTTGCGATGCTAATTATTCTTCGGTATTTTCTGGGACTTTTGGTTTTGCAATATTTTACTTGGAGATTATTATGTATTATTATATAATATTACTTCATCGGTTATTTAAAAAAAAAATTGAGGTTGGCTTTACAATAACAGATTTTAAGGAATACACGTATAATTTTATGAATAAAAGTGAAATAAAAACGAATTCATTTAAATGCGCTATTAAGGTGCTAATTTATAGTTATTGGTCGAACTAATATTTTCACCTGCTTTATTGGTATAATTTATTAATGTTACCTGAAAACCAGTTGTAACACCCTGAGCTGCATGAGACCACCCGCCTGTGTGAAATATAATACGATTAAAAATAGACTTTTTGAAATAGACAAGCAGTTTGTTTGCATCTCATAATTTTGCACGCAACAAACTTTCTTACTACATTTCGCACAAAAATCTTGCAAGTTTCATTTTATTTAAAAATACCCTCTCGCCGTACACTTACACTTTTCTTAAAAAGAAAACAACCAAGGAGCGTGGAATTTCTCACGAAAGCGAAAACTCCCGAGCGCGATGCGTCTATAAACCTCGCGCAAATAAAACCCCCGCTGGAAATAGTCCGATGGGCTCTAAAAAAGAGGCCCATAAAAATTCCGCGCGGCGGCGTGCCTGCCTCCGGCGCGCAATCGACGACAATCGTTGCGCTCGAAAAGCGGAAAAAGCGCGTCGGAGTACAGCTCGCTCGAAACTTTGCGCTGCGTGCGTAAGCCCCGGCGAGCGGAATTAATGGGCGCGCGTACGCATCGGTTTTACTGCGCGCGACCCACTTCTGATCCGCACGGGTGGAGTCGACGCGAAGGAAAAAAAGGGAGAGAATGAGGGGCAAGGGTAGGCGAAGCGCGCGCGCGCGCGTGCGAGAGAAAGACGCTCCTCAATCGGGTCGAGGCTGTCCGTCGCACTTCGTGTGCGCATTGTTCACCGGTGCCGTTGGATTCGATGCGTCCACTCTGACGATCCGCGAGTTGAATGGTGTTAATTTAAGATCGTTCGATTTAATGACACGGAAGTGCAGGGATTAGTTTCAGCTTTTGAAATGTTGAGGTGGCGGTGATTCTAGTTTAATTTTTAGTTTGCAAAAATTATAGACTCGTCATGCTACAATTATAGCAGTGACTGTGTGAAATTACTGATAGTGACTAATGCGGCCAGTAAACCTCTTACTTCTGATTGAATTGCTAATAATAATACGAGTACGCCGATTCATGCAGGCGGAATAATTTCAGAAATTTTTAAAACAACATTTTAAATGTAAATAAATAACTCTTTATTATTTATATTCTTAATCTCAAGCATTTTAAAGTCAAATTTATTAGTCATATTTCACGTAACGCGTTAAAATCTTCTGCAAAACCCCGAGCTCGCAACCCACAATTACCGCGGAAAAAGCGACGGGCTCCCGTAAACAAGTTCGACAAAAATGACCCTCTCGGATTTCCTCGACGCATAAATAAAAAAAATCCGCGAATAATAATAACGGGCCTATATCTAGTCGGTAGCATCGGGGGTTCGCGAGCTATGCGAACGGCCAGCGAGAGAGGAGGCACAAAGGGCCGGAAGCGCGCGAGCGGACCGATTAATGGCGGTGCGCGCGCGAGGTCGCTGACACTTTCCGCATAAAAGGTCCATCTCGCCCGAGCGGCGCGCGGCTCTTGCCGGCTGCTCCGTAAAAAGTAACGGGCCCCCGCTGAAACGTCCACTTGGTGACGTACGCCGTTCCGCCTCGAGCGGTTACCTTCCTTTTTTTTTTTACTTCTGTTTTTCTGAGATAACATCGCGTGTACAGGTGCGCGCCCTGGCCGATTTTGACCGTCGACGAAGAGTCGCGCGATGCTCGGTAGGAATTCGAGATCGGGGGATGACTGGCGCGGAAAAAGGTAGTCGCACACGCCTGATCGCGAGTAAAAGTTGAATTACGTTCTGGATAAAATTCAAAAATATACCGTACAGTTTTAAAACAAGAAGGCAAAATATATAATTTTTGTATTTATACTTTTACAAACAAAAACTGGACATAATTTTTATGTAAAAAATAATTCTGTACAACTAGTAAACTACAAGTATTATGTTTGATTGCATATATTCTTATAGCATATAAGAAAACGCAAAGGAGTGCACGTTTAACGTAATTTTTGTGTAATTTTATCGAAAATCATAAAATACAAAATTTTCAACCATGTTTGTAAACTTTGAATATTTCGAATCTGTTAAAATTTTTTGTAATTTACATTCGTAATATTGAAACCGGTTACAAGTGCGGGATAGAGTGCATAGAAAGTTGTAATGTAACACACTTTTTTGTAATTATTATGCCTCTCACGACTTTTGTTTTTCAAAGATAAGTAAAAGTAAACATCTTGAAAAATCTATCCCGCCTTTTACGCAAACTCGCATTACTCACTTTGCAGTCATTCACTTACATATCTACGCTTTCTTCAAACTTCGAAAGTCCGTCGTAGAATATTCCTCAAAGATAATCAGGAACAACAAAGCGGACGGAAAAGTTCGAAGCCCGCCGCGGCGGAGAGCAAAGCGCGGAGGGAAAAGGAGAATTCGAACTCGTGCGGCAAACTCGAGCCCTGCGATCGCGAGCGATGTAGACGCAAATCGGCCGCGAGCGGCTCGATCATCGCGAGCTTTTTCTCCGCACCGGTGACCGTAGCACCTCGACTGGAAACAATGACCCGACGCGTCAGCGCCGCTATCTGGACGTCCCGATCGAGTTCCGCGAGACTGGCTTCGAAAAAAAGGTCCTTCGCGACGTCGTGAAAGGAGCGAAAAATTATATTGAGTTCGCGCGCGTACGTCAGCGCGCGCGTGTCACTCTCGTTAATTCGAACTGTAACAGGTCGGAGTTTATTGCGACGGAGACGGACTTCAAGGAGACGCTTGGCGGATGTACCCGTCGGGCAGTTGCCTTTCGTTCGATATCATTTCTTTTTTTTTCGGCGAGAATTTATTATCTTAAAGACCCGCGTCGCGTGACATATTGATTTTTACACGTGGATTTACGCGTTTCCTGTATTTAAGATCGCGTTGTAAGATAATATCACCATTCGTGAGGAATAGGTGGCCTCTAAAATAAGAAATATAACCGAATAAAAATTGGAAAAATGAAAGACCGGAGAAAGATTTATTTTGAAGAAAAACTTTAGAGATTAATTAAGACGATTTTAAGATGTTTATTTTTTAATTTGCATAGTTATATACATTAATTTGTTTGATACCCAGACTTATTAGAGAAAATTTATTCGTTTTATATTTACTTAAAATATTTTGAAGGGCAAATTTCGGCTTTAGACAAATTCTCAAACAAATAAGAATAATTAGTAACAAAACACCAAGAAGATCTATACGAAAATTAAGTCAAAATTATTAATGCAGTTTTAATTCATCTCGAAAGGTTTCTTTTTTAAAATAAATCCATTTAAATCTTTCTGAAAAATATCATCGCGCATCACAAAACAAATTTCACTTACGTTAATCATCATTTCATCAATCAAATCATCTTGAAATCTCAACTTTCTTCTCTCTCTCGAAAGATTGCTCAAAGCAAAGGCAGCGCCAACTCGGTTCACCTTACCATCGATCGAAAACCACCTGACACGTTGAATCCGTATAATCTTACCCGAGGGGACGGTTTCGGCCGCGATCGACCCAGTTGCATCTGCGGGCGTCGAGCCTCGCGCTGCCAGCGGTCTAATTCCTGCGCGGCGCGCGAGCGAATCTAGGCTATCTCGGCCCGGCGGAGCGCTTTGCGCCGCGACGGCCGCTCAAAGGCGCAGGTTGACAAAGGCGATAAAAGAGCGGCCCCGGCGCGCTTTTTTCAAACTTTCCTCTCCGCGCTCCCCGAGAGATGGGACTCCACCGCCTTTGAGGCGGGTGGGAACAGGCGCGCGCGCGCACTCGACGCCGGTGGCACAAGTGCGTTTCAAGACCTGAATGGAATGTCATTATGGTGATTATGTCGTTGGCGCTGGCTTCATTGTTTGCTTTCAATGGAGATTCTTAATGGATTAATGTGATAAGAACATTTTTTCCCCTTTGTTTGTTTTGACGCAATTATGACTTCTTTAGCGGGCACACAATCATATTTTGCAGCTTTCAGCGTTTGATCGTACGCAACTATGAACATACTTATTTCGAAACTCGTATTTTTAAAAAGTAGCTCTGAGTCTCTTAAAGTTATTAGACGAACAAGCCACGTTTTCACTTATTTTCACAATTTGTTAAGCAAATAATTACACTTTTCTTGCTCTCAAAAGGAATTCACGTAAAAAGCAGGAGCTTTCGTGAAAAGTCGCGTCGCTCCAATTTCCCTTCCCTTCGAAAAGCAGCCGCTCCGCTGACACTGCAACGAGGTAAGCGGGGCAAAAACGGCGACTAAAGAATACGGGATCGAGCGCGCGGGCGAGCCGGCGAGAGCAGCCTGAAATTCAAACGAGACGCGAACGAAAAGTCGGGCACCCGAGCGGGGGCCAAAGAAAGAGTAAAAAAAAGAAGAAGCTCTGAAAAGTAGTCGGGGACGCGTTATACACACACCGCGCGAGCACCTTTTGTCCTTCGTTTTCACGAATTTCACGCCCGCGCTCGCTCGTTATACCGCGCAGCTGCCGCCCTGTTTGTCTTTTTTTCTTCGCTCTTTCCTTCTGTACACGAAAAAATGTTATACATAATAAGCTTCGCATCGATTTAAATAATGTACCAACAAATTCGCTGCAATCACTTTTAAAAAGTAGAAAAATCACCTGAAAGAAATCTAGAAATTGACGGTTTTTTTTTTAAAGTTGCAGTTATGAAAAGAAGTTTCTGCTTTTATTGAAGGAATTTCTACCGTCTTTGTTGACGTCGTACAATCCTTTTTTTTAATCTTTTTAATACACCCGTCAAAACGGCTAAGCTAACTTGAAGTTTTTTCCGCGATAGCTCGCGTCGCTCCGTATTTGGATTAGAATGGCTCTTTGAAAATCATTCGCCACTTTGCGAGAGATTGATGACGGGCGCGCGCTGATAATGGATATCGTGTTTTGAAAAGGCTTGATTAATTCTCTCGCCCGCGCTTTTGAACGATACTTGCTGTCGCTGCCTTTTTTTTCTCTCGTGGGCTTGGCTTAGACGAGCACCTTTGATTGTCTCTTTTGACGTTGTGACTTTTTGCTCGATCCGCTCGACAATAAATCATACATCATTAAAAGTGCGCGGTAAATATTTTTGTAGCGGATTCAAAAAACGCAATGAAAATTCTAATTGAAAAAAAGTATTGCTGTTGAGAGGTCAAAAAAATTAATTGATTTTAATGAAGTATTTTGTTATTATTGTGTATCGGAAGATTTTGTGTATTATAAAGTTAAAGGATATGTTTTCATTCGCCTATTTGAATACAAAAAGTAAGAGAAAATCTAAGTATATCGCTTCTTTTTCTTCAACTCGCACAGGCAGTCTTCTGCAGAAAGACTCTTATTACTTTGCAATAGAATTGTCTCTTTAGACAATTGCTCCAAATTCGCAAAGTTGGTCAAACTATACTGCGGTTCCGCAGCGATACCTCGGCCGAAGCAACAGTATCACCGGGGGTTTTAACTAACTGCGACCTTTTCGTGGTCAAGCCACTCTCCGTCGAAAGAACGGATATCGTCGCTGTTCTTGCGGAGTAAGTAAACAGGACCCTAGTGACTCGCCAGATTTTTCCGCCCTGTCATCTTTCCCCGTCCGCTCGTTTGCCCCGTCCGCAACGTGACTCGAGGTAACGCACTCACCCAGCGGGCTCTCCGTCACTTCTATTCCTTAATTTCGACGCAGGTAGACGCTGAGCTCATTTGGCTCCGTTCTGCGGCCGCGCATTTTTCACGTCAAATTTTGCATTATTCATCGCCACTTCGCGCGGCTCGGGTATTACGCCGCGTCGATCGTCGATATTTTTTTCCAGCCGTTGATTCAACGCTCGGCTATTCAAGCTCTCGCAATTCCCTCGCTTCAATGCGCATCCTCGTACGAAAAGAAAAATCCCGCGCTGGCTTTTCCCGCGACTGCCGGAACGACGCCGTAAATCAGCGAAACATTACTCGCGCGGAAGAAAAAATGCACGCGAAACGCGGCACCTGTTCCCGCTAATTTGCACATCCTCCGCGACGCCGGCCGATCGCTCCTCCAATTCAGACGGTGCGCGGGGCGTTGCGCAACGGCGACCGTACCTGCTCCGCGGCGGCGCGCAATTAGCGCGTCCTTATACCCGTTCGCGGAAACGCCGCGGGTATTGTTGGCTTTCGACTGCGCGCGAATGCATTACCCGGCCGTTCGTTAGGCGCGCCGATGTGTTCGGGAATAATCGCCGTGTGTTCCGAGTATACAGCGGGCGGAACGCGGACTCGCAGCAGCCTCCGGGCGCCTAATTTGCACACCTGGCGTAATCGAGGGGTTTTGCGATATCGAGTCGGTGCGGAATCAATTTGCATGATACGCGAAAAGTAACAATCGCGAGTTGATTAGCCGTGGATAATGCGATTGTTTTCATTACCTTGAACATATTAGATGCAGTGGTGGATTTCGATATTAAACGTAGATTCGTGTTCGATTGATAGCGAGAAAATATTGTATTCTACGAATGATCAATGCGAAGATTAAGACTGTGTATTTTAAATTAAAAATTATAAAATAATTTTCTCTGAAGTAATCAAGACTGTTAGAGTGGGTGAATAAATAAAATGAAACTCGCAGCATATTCAATTTATCTTGAAAGTTTATTCTGAGCAGCATACGACGTACGTCCGATCTCTAAGAAAACCAGTCGGAATCTAAAAGCTAGAGGAAAAATTAGCAAGCTGTCGGCAATGAATAGGAAATCGGTTTACACAAGCCTCTAAAACAATGGTCTCTTTTTAGTATAAGTACATATGACAAATCCAAAATAAGTGCAAGGCAAATATCGTGCCATCATAAAAGAATACAAGACCTTTTTTTCTAGCCTACGATTCCCGCATTCCTTCAAAATTTGTTTTTGTCACAAAATGTCTACTTTTTCAAACAAAGCCAGTCACATAAACTACAACGTTATCGACAAAAATAAAATAGCTATCTCGGTTCCCCGAAGCCCTGCATTATTTTGTTCCAATACCGGTCACTGCCTCGTTATTTGCTCCGATGATTCATTTGAAAGAATTTCGACGGTTGGACCGGTCGGCTGAATAAACTCGCCGCTCTATTATGCAAATTCGCACGAGAGCAAAACGTTTTCGCAAAGTTTCGGAATGATAAATCAGCGCCTTAAAAAAAAAGAAGGACTGCGCGCGGAGCGTCTGTTGATCCTCGCACGTGAGCCGAATGCGCGCTTCTTTTCCGTAAATAAGTTTCACTGGCGAGCGCAACGACGCCTTAAGAACGTGACGTTTTAAATGGACGACTTAACGGTCCCGTTCGTTGTACTATGAGCGCGGGCTGTACTCGAATTTTTCGATACGCGATTCCACGCGCGTCGCCGGGATTCCGGCTATCTAAATTCTATTTTTAAGTGTAAGATAACTGCGGTTTTAGTGGCTTATGAAATGGACTAGTAATTTAAAAACTGAAATGAAAAAAATAAAAAGTGAACACGATTTTATGACTGAAATATTTTCATATTGTTATTATTTAAAAGTCTTATTTTTTGTGTAAATAAGAGAGATAACTTTCGTTTAAATTTTAATAAAATACTATTTGAATTTTCTTAATTGCGCAAAATAGAGAAGTGCGTTTAATCTTCGGTTTATACTTGCAACTTGCGTGCGCTCATCTATAAAACAAGACTTTATCTCTTCCCTATGCATTTTCATAAATCAAAATGATATTTAGCATCGTATCTAACATTTTTACGCTGCGCTTCTTCGGTGAGCGCACTTAAAACACAAAATATTTGCAAGGCGTTCCGCTCGGTGTATCCTTCGTTCGAGAGCTTCTTCTCTATCGTTCAAAAAAGGGGAAAAACAAGCGAGACGAATTGCCGAGAAGAAAGTAAGCACTTTTCTGACTGAGTAAAATCGTTACGTGCGGGTTTTATCATCCTGCTGATTATGCCCAGCAATATATCTTCCAACTGTTTACAAACATTTAAATGTTATGATCGCTCGATTCGAAAAGAATATGTAGCTTTTTTTATCGTAAAGCGCCTTAATGAACCTGCAGAATTTGAAATAACAAGCGATTACAGTAATCACCATCTGCCATCGATTAGATGTGGATTTTAAGCCGTACAATTACAGTCACTATTTCTGCGATCGAAGAATCATAATTAAAATTTCATAATCAAACGGTGGTTATTTAATCCGACGCGGTGTACAATTTACTGGATACTCAAAATCTCATTAAAGTTTTTTACAAATTGCCCCGGCTTAATAATGCTAATAACGCAAACTATCGATTTCGTTTACCTTACGCCGGCGAATCGGGCGTTTCGCAAACACTAATTTCGCGTCTTCGTCATTACGCCGCGTCGCGAATGAGACTTTGTTTGCATACACTTCTCGCGGCGGCGACACAGATATTCGCGCCAATTATGTCGCGCACATAACAGCAGCCATCGGCCTCGTTGCCCAACTTACCCGCCGCACCGACTGCAAAGAATCGGATTGCTTTTTGTCAACACGAGTATCGATCGTCCACCGTCGGTGGCGCGTCATCGGCCTCCGATATTGCGGATCGTTTTGTTTAACCTCGCCGGCGCGTGGCTGTTCCTAATCGATTATCATAACACCAGTGCTTAAGTACACATTTCATTGTTTTCTGCAGTTAATTTTAATTCTGCTTCTGATGTTACACTTTTTTTTAAATGACAGATTCCTTTTCAATGCTGAATCGAATTCGATTGTACTAATTACTTTATGTAACTTTAATGTAGAGCAAGTACGAAAAAAAGAATCGAATAAAAAAATCAAACTAACTTTAAAATAAAACACCGTGAAAACCGCAACAGAGCAACTGCGCTCCGAAACCAGCTGCGTCTTCGAAAAAAAAGGCGGCGCGCAAACAATGCGTGGGCGAGCGTAACAGCCGCCTCGTAATAATGACGCGTGCGGCGCGCGACATTGCGCGCTCGCCGAAAAGGCCGAGAGAGTTGCAAGCGCAGCGGGGGGAAAAAAAAAGAAGAAATTCGTTCGCTCGCGCTGCGCTGGCATTGTTTGGCTGGCGGGGGCTTGCGCCGCGCGTTTGACACAGTGCGCTCGCGATCGCATTGTCGCGCGACCCACAAATCCGTCTGGCTCGTCGACGACGACGATGACGCGGGAAATTAATTGCGCCGCGGGCGCGGGATGGATTTTGCCGCGCGCAATCGGGTCAGCGGGCGCTGACGGGAACTTTCTTTCGGATTCGATTGTTCACCGGCGGTTTTAATCATTGTTATGAGAGTTTCCGTCGCGATTATTATTTGCGGCGCGAGTATTGTGTTGACACAGCGGATTGAGTTATTGTGCAACTCGAACGCTACAAATTGAATAGAAAAATAAAAGAAGCGTAAACGTCATTCGTAGCGGTACTCTCAGTCGCAATTTAAATTTTACGCTCGAACGAACTAAAGTTTAAATTCTGAGAGAAAACAGTTCGTCTGAATAAAGTCGAGATAACGAAGCTTTTTTTTTTAAGCGTGAAAAGAAAAACTTTCTACAAGTCATATTAAACGGTGCAACCACACCAGTCTAATTGCTCCGTGTCGCGCGGTACCGCGCGGCAAGAAATTTCCGCGGAAACGAATCCCCGCGAGCGAAAAGCGTCGAAAGAAACGGCCGACAATGGCTCGCGAAATTTTCAAGTGTCATCGTCACACCCCGGCGGATGAAAACGGCCTTTCATCCTCGAGCCGGTCAAAGGAGGGGAAAGAAGTGCCGCTAAAAAGCCGCGGATTCCACTTGACGCGGACTACGGGGGAGACAAATAGAGAAGAGCGCGCTGCACCTCGGACGGACAGGTCGGAGCCGCGTGGGTATTCCCGCGAAAATGTCGAGCGACGCGATGAATCACTTTCTCGAGATGATTCTCGACGCGGCGGATCTCGCGAGGTTTTCTAGAGGCACCTCGCGACGTCCGGTTTCGCGCGACTGGAGACATTCCCCCGGTGCGCGGACGGAGGATGATTTAGGAGGTGCTAAAGGACAGATTGCGCTTATCCGTCCGTCAAGCTTTTTTATCTTGAGGCGAGTGCTCGTTGGGTCCGCGTGAGGCTGGACTGTTCTTTAACAATGTATAAGTATACAAGTGAAGACCGATTTGAAACTGGTTGTCAAAAGTAATTGTTCTCTGTAGAAAACAAGCGTATAGACATTTGCTGTCGTAAATGTTTAAAATAAATTTCAAGGCTTGATAGTGAGGCTACTGGAAATGTTGATTTTAGTGTTTAGCGCGGGTTTTCCGACTAAGAGATAGCGATTAACTTTTTAACGATGTCGAATGCTGTTATCTTATTTCACATGTGAACAAACAAAATAAAATAAACGCAAATCAGTATTTTTCAATTTTAAAAGCTAAAAAGTGTGTGTTACTTAATTAGACATTCAAAACAGTAGCTTCATCAAGATCTTTCAAATATTAAAAAATTGGTGCACATTATAAACAACTAAAATACAATTCATTATGATTAAATTGACGAAACTGATAAATCTATAATTTTAGATTATTTTTGTACAGCGGACTATTTTACATACTTGAAGACTAACAACTTAATTGAGTTAATTCTCCAGCTTGACTTAGAGAACAATCGTTTGGCTTAACAGTTGAATTAATTCATATACTCACAGTCAGTGAATTTAATTCACTGAGTCCACATCTATACCGTGTACAGTTGTATTATAGAGCTCTTCTACGAAAATCAAGTCACGCGTGCGCTTCAACCTCGCACGAAAAACAGGACACGTGCTACAATGAGCGCGCTCGCGTTAATCGGACGAGCAAATCGCGTCGAGCCGCGGCCGTCCCTTTTGACACGCGATTCCCTGCCGCGCGCCACATGGTCCGCGCGCGCGAATAAATCCGGTAATTAAAGTCGTGACACCGGCCGTCCGTGCGCCGGGCGACACTCGATACGCCCGTTTCGCTTGCCCACTTTCGACACGCGGGCGCCACCCGCGCGACATTGTAAACATTGCCTCTAATCAGTCCTCGTGTACACATTCCATTAGGTTAATTGAGGCGCGCGAGCGCGAAAGTTCGCGCGCGCATATAGGTGGTTCAGCGACGCGACGCGATAAGCTTTTTTAAGTTTTCGATAAGTGAAAGCGCGCGAGGATGAAGATAGGGGAGCTCGCGAACTTCGCCGGCTGATAAGTGCACTATCGCGCGGGGCGGCGCTTGATTAATTATCTGCGCGGGGGATTTCCAATCGAAAAATGAAAATGTTGGGTTTAATGAATGAACAGTGAAAGCGGCGCGCTGCAGCGAGAGTAATGCTTTATTTATGGACATCTTGAAAGTGCAATCAAAATCGAATAAATTGAATAGTTTTACGTTTGGATTTATTACGCGGTTTATTCTTCTTTTCGTTGATGCACTTGTAAACGTAGCGCTGACGATAAAACTTTAAAATATTACAGTCATTATTACGAGCCATTTCTTATTTTGCTTAAGGAGCGAAGACAATGGCGTCGTAAACTGGAAATAGATTTTTATTGATCGGTGCGCTCTTTCGCAAGCTCCCGGCCTATCGGAGATTTATGATTACTAAACGATATAATTGCGAAGAAAAAATCTCATCACTGTTTAAATTCTCGCGGTTTATCCGCTCGCGAATTGAAAGTCCTCGGTGCCTTCGGTACTTGCGTAAGAAACAATTACTTCGCCGGGCGCGGAGCGTGTACACGCGAAATCGTCAATTGTTTTCCCGCGCGACTTCAGAAAACGCCGATAAATTCCAATCGCGGAGACGCGGCCTCGCTTAATCCCTCGCTCTAATCGTTTCGCAAGATCTTTTACCTTTCGCTGAAAAATGCAAACGAACGACGACAAAAAAAAATATCGAATTTTTGCGTCTTTCCCCTTTTGCGCGCGCGGAGAGCGACGGTGTATCTTCGGTTTAAGTGGAACTGCGCCGCCATTGTGATGCAGAAAGAAATCGACGGGGACTCGACGAGGATCGCTCTCGAGTGTATAGGCCGATTTATCTATCGCCGAATCGGCATCTCGATTGCCGAGGCGAGCGCGGCCTTTTATACGGGATCGAATCGATTTTATACCGTCGCTTTGAAGCGGCGAATTTCGAAAAATATCGCAAAAGCCGCATTGAAATTTATCGGCGAAAAATGAAAATTTTGATTCTAATCGGTTTACGGGATTGCCCGCACAAAAATTCTAATCTCGATTCTTTTTTCTGTTTCAGGTAAATATGCCACCTTTCGATTCGCATTCACTAACGCCCAGGATCCGTAAGTTTATTCCATGGATAAAATACTCCACAACGTGCAGAAATTAAATTCATCCAGAAAATCTAAACGATCTCTTGATATTCAAATTGGGCTTTTTAAATGTAAAAATTTTCGGTTCCCACTTCGCCGCTCGAAAAATCCTTTATGCCCGCAAGGAGTACTCGATGTTTTATTCATTCGGTCTTCGCTAGAGGCTTGACACCGTCGAAAATGTACGAAATTCGCAACGGCGTAATCGGATCAGCATGAGAAAGTCGAAACCTTTTTTCGGCTCTCTCGACTCGCGCAATTTGTTGCCTTTCGCGAATTGCGAAACATCTCCGTGTAGCGCGCGATCACCCCGTAGAATTCGCGGCTCGCGCGCGCACTATTTGATTCGCCGCGTCATAAGTTAACTGGAACGCGAAACTCAGTCGGGATTTCGCAAGCACAGAATGAAAAGTCGACGAAAGTTTTGCAAATAGAATCGGTGCTTTCGACTGTTTTCAAAATCAATTCTGGTAAACATCTGAATTTACAAAACACTGCACTCGCAATTCAAATAGTGGCGAGGTTGGTGAAAGTTACTATTCAAGTTTTTGTTTTAGAGAGAAGAAGCTACGGTTGTTTTAGAGATGAAAATACTCTCTAAAGTTGAATTAGTGAAAAACTACTAAAAACTAGTAAAGTGCACTAAAAAGTGAAGTGTACACTAAAAATGATTATTAGTAGAGAACATTTCACTAATTTTTAGTTTTTTTTTTAATTCAGTTTTAAAGAGTATACGTAAATAGAAATCAATCAAAACTAATATCAAGCCTTGACACGAGTTAATGTCGCGTACTCAAATCAACTCGCTTCACGGTGCGCTTTAAAGCACATCTCGAACAATAATCCCTCGTATGCTAAGTATCGTGAGTGACGTGCCGGTGGCATTGGAGCCATTACCCGATTAAAATGTTATTAAGTCAAGGGTGCGAGCGAATTGATAAAAGCATTGTTCCACATTACTTCGATTCAATTTCATGCCGAGCGAGCGTACACTTCCAAGGTTCCCTTCACAATGCGATCGATGCATTATATATAAAGCGTATGCACGTGGTGCTCGGAGCGCGCACACAACGAGAGATACCCTTAATAATCAATCGCGAAAAATGCGGGATGACTTTACGAGCGGCGCGTAATTAAACCGCAGCAGTCGGGTAAGTCATCACCTTGCAACGAGTGTGCCACCTGCGCGACGAAAAAGACTTTGCGTCGGGGCCCAATTGATTCGACAATTTATGTAAAGCTCGTGCACGGCCGTGGAAAAAATCGACGAAAACGGATGTTACCCGCTCGCAGGGATATCTGGACGGCGCGTTGACTGGTTCCCGGGGAAAGATCGCGGTGAGATGCCGGTTTTTGCCGAGCTTGACCATTGTTATTTTGTTACCGCGAGCGAGCCAAGTGGCCGTAAAGGGGTCTACCTTGAGGAGTCGAGAGACAAAGTACGGCTGCAGGCGGCACCGGACTGATCATCGGACTGGTCGTTCCCTTTGGAAAAAGACGCGTTGAAGGGAGATAAAATCTTTGATGACCGCAAAAGGAGAGTCGAACCTGTAATTGTTATAAATTTAGTTAATACTTCAACGTTTGTAAAAAGAAAACAACGTGCAAGTATCAGTTGTGAATTACATGACTTAAAGAAAATTTCTGTTGTTCGTAAATGAAATGACTCGGAATCATTTTTATTGCTTCTTGCATTCTATTGAAGAGCTTGCAACTTTTATTTTGTTATTAAAATAATAGTAATAACGAGAAATTATTCATTCCATACTAGCAAATTTGTATCAATATGAATTTTACAAATACAATCACTAAATTAGTAAAATCATCCTACCTCTTTATTCTCACTCATACTGTGCGATAAAAATCAGAGATCATTTTAAAAGCTTGCCACGAAGCCGCTCAAATCAAGAAAAAAAAAATTCCCCATCGTAATGCACCGGCCACTTGTAGTACTTCGTTGAGTCACACTCGTCGTCCGGATCCTGCTGAAGTTCACGCCTGTCGTACCCGTATACCGTTGCACCCGATGCACTTTCGGATACGCGGATTTGCATAATCGCTGAATTCGCGCAGCGGTAATGCTTCTTCCGGGGGTTCAACGGCGATGTTTCGGCTGCTTCTTGGCTGCCCTTCTCGGATTTCGCTCCTCACGCTGGGAATCCTTATGCGCGTGAGGATATGCGCACGTTTTACCATGAAACTTTGTGCACTGGATTATGCAAATGTACCCTTGCTTTAAAAATTAATCGGATTTTTCCATCAATGCAAAGAATGATTTTATTCTTTTTTTTAACAAAATTTTAATTTTTTTGTAAGCACACATACAGCAATAAAAATGAAAAACATAATTGAAGAGGTCATGACTAAAATACTTAATTTATTAATTTTTTAAAATAAAATAATATTATAAAGTATTTAAGTCAAATTCGCACACTCATGTTGTTAAACTTACTTTATATTAATACATTATTTAAAAGAAATTATGTAATATTAATGTTACATAATTATTTACGGTTTGACGTCACTCTGATTCCATAATAAGAGCTAAAAAAAACTTCATTTAAATTTCTTAAAAGTTTGCGCGCATTTACTCGCAGTCAGCATAGTTCAGTTAACAAAGTACATTACCTCCGATAGGAAACGGCCGCATCGATGCGAAAAAAGAGGAACCTCGTTTTGCATTTCCAAAAGAAAAGAGTACACGGCGCTCGGATGCAAATGGCAATCTTATCTCCGTCTGATTAAATAAATTGATGTTCGGCTACCGGCGCGCGCTTCCAACCGAGCGAGAAGTCGGCGCGGCCTCTCGCTCCCCGTCATTATTTGCCCCGGCGAACTTTTCCTTCATCCCGCGGCGCGCTCTCCCGAGATAACGGTTTGACATTCCGCGGGCTCGCCTCCTAACGATACTAATGATTTGCGGCGAATGCACCCGACATGTGTTTCAATTAGCGAATCCGTCCGGCCGCGCGGGGGGGAAATGACGAGAGCCGACTTTCGAGCGGAGTCCGCGCATCGGCGATCGAAGCGGTGAAATGAAGCGAGGTCGCTCGTAAAATCCCCTGCGGTTAGCTAGATTCAGAAATGCGCCGGATTATGATATTCCGCGTCTACGCGCGCTTTTCCAACGTCATTATGCTTTGACCGACTAATAAAGCCGCGGATTTTTCTCGTACGGCCGCCAAGCCGTTTTATGGCTCGCGATTTTTTTTCCGCGCGCGGCGAATGCAAAAGTTTAAAATGCCGTAAAAAATTTTTTACCCGCTTCGCGGTAACGTACGTGGCTTTTCTTGCGCCGCGAGATCGTTCGAAGCGATTGACAAGTATTTGGAGGGGGGAAAAAAAGTTCGCGCATACGGGTTTTCCGTCGTTAACTCGCGAAGGTCCCCGCGTCGTTTTGAGTAAAAACAATAACGAGGAATGCGATCGACGTCCGCACTTTCTTTTACAGCGACTCGACGAAGGTGAACCGGTACATTCCTGCCTTTATTAAGTGTTGAATTTTTGCAGCATCGCGAGGCGAATACGTGCCCCGGATGGTACGCGCGATTATAACGGGTCAATTTAACGGGCAAAAAAGGCGACGCGCGCGTGCGCCCGCGCAAGTATATACACCCGCCAACGCGCGTTTTACATAAAAAACGAAAATTATTTTCCTTTCACTGCGCGCGGTGGCTTGCGCCAATCGGCCGGCATTTTTGCACGGCGCGAGAAGTCACCCGCCACTTTCCATTTTTCGATCGAGCCGCATTCCGACAATTAAAATTGTTGCAGTTTCCCGCTTGAATTATCATTTCGACGAACGAAAGTCTTAACGAGCCGCGGGTTTCTCGCGCGTGCACCCCGGTGTACCTTGAACTTGCGGACCCGGAGAGTCGCTTTCGTTCCGAGCGAGTCTAGTCCGCATTCCATCGGTCCTAAACAGAAACGTCGACGGTCCTTTCACGAGATACACACCAGTGCAGCTGTCCAACCTTGCCATTTCTGGTCTGTCGCAGTTCCGCCGCGAACCTCCGCCTCTTTTTCTTTACTTACACCGAATTTTTCCGTAATCGCGAGTGGATCTGGTCGATCGTTTTGAACACGTCAATTCGCGAGTGATTAACGCGCCGTATAATTAGCCGCCGTTAAATGGAAACCCAGGCGGAAAATAGCGCGATGAAAATCTATTTCGAACGCTTGAGGAATCAATTACGCGGCGAAGCCACGCTCGATCAATATACTCCGCAATTCCCTAGTAATGGACATCATCGTCTAATAAAGTACCCGAGGCGCTAGGCGCTTTTTTCTCGCTCGCTCGCGGTCTCGATGGCCGTTATTAAATAAAATCCCTCGCGTCATCTTCCAGCCCTTCGCTCCGCGAGACAGAAATCCATTAGCGTCCCCGTCCCGCGCGGGGAGATCGCAATCTGCGGCCGATCGACAAGGACTCCCTCGGCCCTTGTCCACGGTAGTGTCCGCTCGCATGCGTCTCGCTCTCCCCGCAACGGGAAGCCCCCGGACGCGTTAGCGCCGCCGCGCGAATTCCGGCTCCGGCGCGCACGCGGGTGAGAATGATCGGGGGGCGGCTTTCTCTCCCCCGCGCGGTATCTGCCGCGGCGATCTTGACCTTGACTGGCGCGGCCCGGTCTGCTCGCCGCGGAGGTGACTGGCCCCCAAGGTCGTCGCGCCGCGCCGGCGTCGCTTTTGTGCCGAGGGAAAACCTCGCGAGGAGGGGAGATCGAGCGAGAGAGAGAGAGAACGAGAGAAGCGCCGAGTCCTCTCCTCTCGAGCGAGCGCGTTATCGGGCTGGAAATTTTATTGCCGATCGCCGATGGGGAGGCTTTATCGTAACGAGATAGTACCCTGTGTTTTGCCATTTTTCTTTTGCAGTCGGATTGTTTTTCCAGACGATTAGGTGGACGGGGAACGAGCGAACGATCGATGTGGTTCCGCTGGTTTGCTACAAATTAGCTTTATTTCAAGTGTTATCTGTTGATTTTTTACTGGGATTGTCTGTTACGATATAATGCAAAGTTGAATTTGTGGAAATGCAATAAAATTAATGAAATTTCCGAGAGGTCATTTACTCCGTATAATCATAAACTACTTTTAAATAAATATCTTTGGTTATTATCTTAGTTTTATATGTGCTTGCTTAAAATTTGGATAGTTGGAGTACTGTTGCTTCGCCATTTTACTACGATTATTATATTGGACTAATTATATCTAAGTATGAAAGAAAATTGCGTGATAGATGAAAAAGTATCATAAAGGTGTAAGAATTTCTCAAAACTGCACCCCTTACCGAAAGATCCGTAACCTCGTTGAACGCTGGTCCCCTCGCCGCCGTCGATCTCAAAGACCCCCATTTTCCATCCGACCGTCCGCAACCTCGCGCCGTCTGCGCGTGCGAAAGGAGCTCGGCGTCTGGAGATGTTATCGCCCGGTGCGCCCGCGAGCTGCGCGCCTCCGCCTCCCCCGCGCACCACCTCGGCGAAGGGGGGCCCTCAGGTATGCGCGGCCTAAAATAAAACGGCCGCCGACATCTGCGAGCCTCTCGCTTTTCGGACGGGGGTTATACGCGCGCCTCTTTTCTTCCTCTCCCTGCTCTTTTTTTTCGCTCCGTTCTTGTCCGGCCGCGTGCTCTGGAATGCGGATTGTGCATACACGCGTACCGCGCGGGTTCTCGTTCGCTTGCTTTTTTTCGACGCAGCTCGCATTTTAAAGCGACCAGGTCCCTTTCGCCGGGGGTGGACTTTTTGTGATGTGCTAATGCGTTGGGCAGGATTTTTTTCTTCGAGGATCAGCGTAGTTCCTTTTTTTCGCTCTTTTATCAGCAGCTCCTCTCCGAGGATCCTTTACGAGCACAAAGGAACTGCGTGCATTCATTTTTTTATACCTACGCGGAGAAGCCGCGGTATCAAAACCCACGTAAAAAGTAACAGTGATCCTTTTGCTTTTCCGCGTTGCCTCGAGGAAGATTGAGAGCGACGCGCGAAACGAGCGATTCTCCTCGGGCGCAGCCCGGACTACATATACACGCAGCAGCGCCGCAGGAAAAAGGCGCCCCGTGAATGACGGGAAGACTTTCGACTTCCTTATTATTTCTCACCTCGCGTAGTACCGCGCGGAGAGTATCGCGGGAGATGCGTGCGAGCAGGCAACGGCACAGCGGCGCAACGGTAAAAGGCCATTCGGCGAAACGACGCGGCCCTGATTTACGGGCCTCCGCGCGCGCGGACACTCCGCGGAAAGGCGAAGATTCCGCGCCGCGCGCGCTGTCGGATTGACTTATTACGGCTTTTCCCGGAGTACAATGGCCGAGGGGTTACGCGCGAGCGGGATTTATCGCGGGGGCTCGGTCATTAGTGTCGCGCGGAGCCCGAAAAAACGCGCCGCCGCGGAAAACACGATTGAACCATTATCGCGGAGCCGAGGCGAGCCGATAATAGCGCGGTCCGTCCGCGAGGTGTGTAAATAACGCGGATTAGCCGAGGATCGCGAGCCGCGCTGCGTGCGAAACTGACCCGTTGATTTTCGCAGTTTTTTTTTCTTTTTTTGGTGTACAGGGCCTGATGTGGGTAACTGCCTGATCGGGGTTTAGCTTCGAGTGAATGCAGGCCGCTACGGTTTGATGAATGGCTTTCTACGTTGCAACACGCTGTTCTCTATTACCGGATACTTTTGTTTTTTCTTAGGTCTTGTGCACTCGCGGTATCAACTAACTACTTACTCGCACTAAAAATATCGTACCTACTAAATTTATTTAGAAAAAAGAAATAAACAAATTGACTTTAAAGAGTAGATGGAAGCTACAGCGGAACAGCAGTAATTTAGCTCGTTTACAAGGCAATCCCAGCTAATTCAAGTTTGATTGAGACATCAAATACTAAGTAAATCGTGAGAGAGTCGATCGTGTGCAAAGTTAACGGCTGGAACTGGCGATTTTTTCTGCCACGCTCCCCCGAGCCGATTCGTTCTTCCGTAATTTCTGTCAACTCCGCGGTGCAACTTTCGATCTCCAAATAAAGGAGCGTAACCGCTCCGCGGCAGACACGGGCTATTACGTCGCATGCGCCAGTAAACTTTCGATCGTCGCGATTAACATCATTCACGCGTCCATCAGGCAGCGAGCGCGCGCGCCGCCGCGTGACTCGCTCGCTTCATTTTCCCTTTCTTTCGGGATTATTTTTACCGCCGCGCGCACCCGTTACAGGGAGCGCGACTCCTTGTCGACGTTGTGTGTCTTGGCTTTTTTTTTTATTTCTTCAAACGATACGGATCGAGCCTATTGATTTGTCAACTGCATAATATTGTCGTAGCTTTTAATAGAAGGCGAACAAATAGGGGAGATTAAAAGTGATAGTAAACGGACCTAACAATAGGCGATTTAAAAAAGGATACGCTCGCTCGGGTGTTAAGTAACGTTGAAGTAATTTACGCTTTTCTTAATTAAAGTTTTCTGTAATTTACTCGAAGAAAAATGTTTAAAATTGAAAATTAGTGTAGTCTTTATTAAAGAAGAGATAAAATCGAAACGAAAAATTAAATTAATTTTACTGCAGAAAAAATTGAATAGTCAATAGATTGTTTGTTTTATTTTTCAGTATATCCTCATTTTAATAAAGTCTTTTATACTAACGTTTTATGCAATACTTTTCTCCGCGTAATTTACTGTGATTACAGACAAAAGAAATGGATATAAATATATTGAGTTTCACTCGAAACACTTGTGTTTACAAAGAACATCCTCCGCGCGAGCAGAGGAGTGAGTAACAATCGAGGTCAGTCGGGTGATCGAACGGTATAGAGTCGAGTTTCGATCTCCGCGAAACTCTCGCGTACTCCGCGCTCCCCCCGGGTACCTTTTGTCGGGCCGCGACTACAATCGCGCATACTCCCACGGCCTCCCGACGCCTCTCCGATCCTCGCCGCGCGAAAATAGCTTGGATTTTCGCGTGTGCACTCCGCGCGCGAGTGTCAATGAGGCTTCTCACGTTCGCTCGGGAGTTTTCGTTTACGCAAGCGCCACTTTTCGACGACTGTGTAAAGAAATCCCTTTCGACTGTCGCGGCCGCGCCTACGATTTTTGGGACGTCGATAAGCCCGCGGTTCAATGGGCAGTCTGTTTGCGGCAGATCGCGGCCGATTAGCCGAGTTGTAAAGAAAAAATGAAAGTGAAGTGACGATCAAGTTGACGTTGTTGTATCGGATAAGACGTGTACACACGTACGTATGTGTCATTGGGAAAAGGGATATTTTTTCAAGTGAAAAAAAAAATCATAGTCGAAAGCCATTGGGTATTTTGAGATATTGTTGCGTAATTATTTATATTTTCACTTGCAATACGCAAATCACACGCGAGGTTCGTTAATCGCCGGCATTCACACGGTGATTGCTTATTCACTGCGGCTCTCGTGCGCACTTGAATAGAGGAGAAATCGTCAAACTTTTCGGGAGAAAAAGATTCGAGGGAGCGAGAACTTCTGGAGGCTCGCACGATGAATGCCGAGGCGCTTCTCGCTTCTCCATCGCAGAGAGAAGCTCAGCCGAGCTTGGAACTTGATCTTTGACCCCGATGGATCGCCTAATTCGCCGTTAACGAGCGCCGCGAAAAACGGCGGATCGAGGCTAACGCGATTTGGGACTTTCGTTTTTTCGCGCGCCTCGTTTTGTGTTCCAAAGGATCAGCTGTCGCGAATTATTAATGAAGGAAACTCGCGGCTAGCGGAGATATCGCGTTAAATTGCAGGCTGCGGCCGTTAAGTGCTCTTCGCGGAAAATTGGACTTTGAGTCGTTATAACTCACGGCTCGGGGTTGCAGTCGGGCGTTTCGCTGATGGCTCGTGGAGAATTACCATTCGAAATTCAAAGATAATCTTTACGAGTTTGTTTTTGTTTTATCTCTAATGGCATCTGGCTTGGGAGCTAAAGAGATCTTCATTTTTACGCCGGCGAGTAGTAAATCTGAAATGAAAATTAGAACGAGTCTATTATTATTCTATTACTTTGGCCGCGCGGCTTTTGAATGTTTAATTTAATCGCAGCGTCTCGAGAAACTATATAATAATTTCAGCCTCGTGATTTACTACGGACAGGCATAAAACGATGTAATAAGACACTGGCGGTGGCAATAGCATATTAGCGAATGTCAAAAACTAGTACAGGATTTAGTATCCAGGCGTATAATAGCATTTATTAAAATCCGTTTGCATTACCGATTGTGCAAGTTGCAGCCGCTTGCTTCATCAATTATATCGTTCGCTACTTAATAAAGTTATAAATCACAATTAAAATAACGAACAACGTAAACACCGTCAGTTTTTCCTCAAAAAATTCATTAATCACCAAGATTATACATTCGCAACGTCAATAAAAAGCGAATTAAACACTTTATCTCGCTGTTACGTCCAAGTGTGCGAAACATCCGGCAACATTAGCCACACTCGTCTTTTTAATAACGCAGTCTCACTTTCAGAAGCGGGAACTTCAATTTGATTAGATTAGATCCGCGTCCCACTTCGTACGAATTGCCGTAAAATTTCCTAAAGAGCGACGAAAAGGAAAGAAGAGAAGAGAAGATATGAAGAATCATGAAGACAACAATGGCGCGTCGAGCGCGCGGACGTGGGCTCGGCTAATTAGCCGGCTAATAGGGTTAAGTGCGCGCTCGGACCGGAAGTGCAACGTCCTGCGGCTTCTGCCCGCGCGCATATACCGGGCAGTCGAGTTTTTCCGCGCGACAAAAAAGGGGAAGTCGCGCGAGATGCACCCGAACGATCGTAAAATCCGTATTTCTCATTAAGCCGATGAATCGCTGCCTCTGTGCTTCTTTTGCTCGCTGGCCGATGCTGAGTCTCGAATGGAGTTATTGTACCCTTTTTTTCTCCGAGGGAGTGTACATCGATTCGTTTAACGAGGAAAAATGCAAAGCGGAGGTAGTTTATGATAATTTTAATTTTCAAAATTGAATAAAAAATATTTTTAATGCGTCGATGTTTCATTAGCGTTCTTTTTTATTTATCATTTCGTAGCGGCAAGAATTTATTGCTAATTAAATTGCAAATTAAAAGCGATTTATGAAAGTTAAATCTATTCGTTTGCTTAATTTTTCCCATAAAACTTATCTCGATCTCAAAAGAAAACTTTAGTATAGCTGCATCCGCATATTTTTGGCTACCAGAAAAAAACGCTAAAATGGGAATGATCTCCTATTACGAGTTTCTACACTAGATACACTCGATGCAAATATTGCTGTTAATTTCATCTCCGCGCTGCAGAAAATCAGGCGTTACACGCATAACATCCGCTTTTCCGCTCGCGCGCGCGCCGAAACGTCATTAAGGCTCGATTGCTATCGTAATGAAATATATCTCGGCTGCCTCTCTTTGGTTTCGCATTCGACTTAATTTGTTTCCCTTTCTGCCCGTACTAAGCGCCGATTAATTCGCGCGAAAAAATTTCACTCCAGCCGGCTGGAGCACAAAATCGCGCGAGTTTTACGCGATTATCGAGTACGAGCGATCGGTCGGCGGGGGTTATTAATTCCGCGCCCACGGAAACTTCGTTCGCGTTTAATTCGATGATTAACTTCCCTCCGACCTCCTGGATTTGTAAATCCCATCGATTTTTCCACCGTCGCTTTTATTCCGTAAAATCTGAACGTAGTGCTTTCCGTTTTACCCACAATAAAATCGGAATAACACGTCGCGTTTGAATTCGCTAATTACTGCCTGATTCCTTATTTTTTAAATTATAGTTTTGTTAAAAAATAACTACTTTAACATTAAACACTTGAAACGTAAATAAACCTTGGATTTCGAAAAGATAAGAAAAAAGATAGTTACTGTACTGACAAGCGAACACTGTCTTTTCGAGCAAATGACACACACTGTTTACATTCGATAAAGTGCTCGTAGGCAAAGTTGCGGGGCGAGCTCGTGTTTCCGATCCGGAGGACCCGCGCAGCCGGAGACTAGACACACCCAATGAACGGTTTATTATCGGTAGGAGCAGCCGATAATTTATCGCGACATTCATTGTTACACTTATGCATGTCTCGTGCGCCGTTCGACTCGCCGCAGCGTACCTCGCACTCACACACACGGGCACCTCTTGCAATTCACGACGGTGGTGATTGTATCGTGACTGGAGAGCGCGCCCGGCATTAACCCCGTCGCGAGGAGAATTCGAGAGGCTCATAAATTAGCGGCAACGATTGCTTATTACAAATGCGCTTATCGGGCCCCGTTTTTTCTCCGCCGCGCGTGGCGATAGCGCGACGGGATGAATTTTTCTTTTCGATTCGCGCCCGCAATTAACGGCGCGCCGCGCACGAACGGATATATCTTTATGTCCTATCGACAGATCGGGGGAGATCGCGTTTGCACACTTTTGTAATGTCAAATTAGTTCGCCATTTTACGCGCGCGGCTCGTGCGGGATAATAGCTTGTTATTGCGCTGCGAATCTGTAAAGAAAAGCAGTAACGCTTATTGTAAATTTCTACCAGTAGTTTTAATGTTTTATAATACTTTGATTAGGGGCTGAACAGCGTTTTTTAAATCTTAAAAAATATCAAAAATTTTACTTGATCAAAAGTATGTTGAATTGCTAAAGCAACGAATTCTGAAAAGATTAGTAATTTATTATAGACGTTCGTGACTGAGTTACTTATCACGCTCGCGTTGTAAATACCTTGTAAGGTATCACGCAAGCCTTTTTGCCCTTTCCTTTTGCTTCTTACGCAAGCGGTAATGCACTCTCCTTTCGAGAAAAAAAAATCGATTTCCACTTTCTTCTTTCCCCGTATTCATCACACTTTTGCAGTGACGTAAGGATTACAGTGTTGCACCTCGCGATGCATTTCGGGAGATCTGCGGGCTCCCGTCTGGGTAATTCCCCGCTGGGTTTATGGCTTAGCGATGGGCCAACGGGTTTTGGTGAAAAATTGCTTTCAATTGTGCAGGGACCGGTGTTGCAAGCGCGATAACGCTTATTAATGGATCCCGCCAGACGCGGATTTCTGGTTTTCGAGGGGGATTTACCTGCGGCTGGGCTGGTGTTTCGGCTGGGTTGTGTAACATTTTGCAGCGCGATATTACGCTTTGGAAATTTATGTAGTTATTGAACTTGTAATTAGTTGATGAATTATGCTGCACTTATCGCTTCTTTGTTATAAAATTGTGAATCAAAAAACGTAATGAAATATCTTCTCAGCGAATGCACTTTTTTTGTTTTTGTAAAAATAACGTTTTATTAAACGACGATGATAACCTGTAGCCGGAGTATACGCAGTGCACGAATAAAAAAAAATTTTATGCAAGGACCGCATTATCGCTTACGTAAAAATTAAGTATAACTCCACGTTCTCTTCGATATTTCTTTGGGTCAATAAAAGCAGGTTCTCAAGACCTATAATTGTGCCAATAAACCTCGTAACGTAGCTAAGATACCCACCCTAAGAAACATCATTTTTTTTCACCGCTTAAAATAAAAGCGCGTTTCCTTGCCCCAAGAGCACTTAATTACCAATTTCGCCGCGGAACTACCGGTTTTTCGCAGCCGCGAGCGAGTAAAAAAAATCACCGTTTCGAAAGTCTCTAATTGTTCGCTTCGCGACGCTCTTTAAAGTCCCCCCTCGCATTTCTTAATTTCCGGGCGCGCGGATATTTTTCCGAGGGAGCCTTGCTCCCGATCGGCCGGTTGTATATATAAAAGGTGCCGGAAAAGCCGGACGCTTTGATTTACGCTCACGATCACGCCGGCGAAAAATCGACCGGGGGATCGCGAGGCGAAGCGCGATCCCGTCAAAAGTATTTTCCGTCGACGCGCAAGACCGAGCACTTCCGCGGCCGCGATGTATCATTTCGCTCGTCTTCCCTCCTGGCAGTCGTAAAAGAAAACCGGTCAACGCACTTGATAGCCACGCTTGAGAATAATTAGCTCCGACGGTGCGCCGCGCGAATATTAACGTCCTGCAGATTCGCCACTCGCGTGCGTGTGCATCACTTTTATTGTTTTGCTTTTTCGAGAGGCTTACTTGCACACAAGGATAAGATACAAGTGCTCGTGGAAAAAAGTTGATGTTGCTTGTTTTTTTTTTCATCGATATTCACTGACGTTAAAATTGACGTTTCTTTTTTAAAAAAATTTGCAAAAATGACGAGTATTCGAAATATTACGTACCGTGTAATATTTTCATACGGTAAAGTCGACAACGTCAAAATATTTTTCTCCCGTGGGAAAGTTTCAGAAAGAAACAGTTAATGTTGATTAAGTACACCGAATAGGAAGTGTAGATGGTATAAACCAGTCTTGCCATACCGGACTGTTTCTACTTAATTACAGAAACATGCAAACCTTGTCATTAAATCAAAAACTATGTTCTTCCAGCTTTCTTGAAACTCATACTGGTTCATTCTTTTTCCTGCGTACTTATTTTTAATTTTCAGCCAACTACTCCGGCATACAAACCACTGCTAAATTAATAAAACTTACCGTACAAAGTTTTATATATACTTTATCAAGTCCCGCTCGTAATAATTAGCGCTTTCACACTCAATCCAGCATATCTGTATAATTGCAGTAACTGACAGTACTGCAATTATAACACTTGAAATCAAACACCGCAGCCTCATCGACGAAATTTCGAAAGTTCGATTCCGCGAACGAGCCAAACAAAAAAAAGCTCGCGCGCACTACACTGCATCCCTCGCGAGCGAGGGCACCGCAAATTAAGACCTGCCTCCGTACCAGCCAAACATTCATCATCGTCTCCCACTCCATAAAATAATACAAACTCACGCTTCCCTCCGCGCGCGCGCGGCTCTCGCAGGTAGCCCCCGCGCGCGGTAATACGATTCGCCGGCGCATAAATCGCGCGCGGGCCTCTCACGCGAACGGTAGCCGCGGCGCGGCCCAGGAAGTGCGCGCCCGCGGTAGCCTTTGAGCGGAAAGAGAGAGAGAGAGAGAGAGGAGAATCGGCCAACGTCCTCCTTATTCGTTCGAGCCGATTTGAATCTTGATTTACCGGCCGATCGCCGCCGCTGTTTTCGCCTTTGACTGATTTATGACGATCGCCGGCCGGTTTAAGGAGGAGCGTACGTATATACGCGCGGAGGACCCTTTAAGGGGAATTTAGCTCCGATGATCTCCGCGACGGTTGTTTAGTAGCTCCTAGGATAACGACGTCGTTAGGGCCTCGGGGAGACCGTGGCTTCCGGAGATAAGGGATTCGAGAGACGGAAAGGATCGTGCCGTCCAAGGGATTCACGTTTTTTGAAGCGTCTGCGATTTTTTGGTTTGAAATCTGCGTTACTTTGATCGAACTAAGATTTCTGTGATGCTGAATTGCGAAATTAAAATTGTGCTGCTTTTGGGACTACGCGTAAATCACAATTTTGATTGCGATACTTTCAAAGTACGCTACAATTAAAAGAAATGTGCTATTACTCTTTTGTAACGGCCTGAGTGTACGTACGCAATAAATCAGTGATTATTTAGTCTTTACAAAATGCCTCTATTAAATTTCGTGTTTGATTTGAACATAACCGACCCATTTACATGTTGTAACACCATTTTAAAACTGCGTGTTTACGTAACACGTCTTATTTACGGTACGATCTCTTATTCAGGAAAAGCTCGCACGGCACTAAAGTGGATTAAAGGCCATCGACTGCCTTCGAAACTATAAAATTTTACCCTCCACTCGTTTTGCTCGACTTCAAAATACCGTTCGATTAATTTGCAGCGAGTCAGTAACTTATTCATGAATCTGCATATACGAGCAAGACTAATTCCTTATCTGTTTTCTTGTTGTTTCAGGCTGTGAAGCTGGAGTCGGTCCATCCGGGCAGGACGCGCTACTTGGTGGTGGTGTCCTGCACTGGCCGGCAGGACGCGGAGGAGAGCTGCCTCCTGGGTATCGACTGCAACGACCGCGCGACCGTCGGCCTCGTGCTGCGCGTCCTCGCCGACACCGCCATCACCCTCGACGGCGATGGGTCAGTATCCTCTCTTATACATCCACCGGGAGTGCAGGAAGTCGGGATTGCGCGTCGCCGGCGATTAATCGCTCGATCGAGCCCTGGGAAAAAGAGTGTCTTAACGGAAAAAAGGGAGAGAGAGATGTTCTTGATTTTGAGGATGATGGGCTCTCGTTAGACGCAACGGGACTTCGGATTAACGTCGGTCGATTGGTCATTAGCCGTTTAATTGGATTTTGAGTCTCTTGCTTCTTTTCTTCCAGAGCCGATCGGTCGTTCGGGATTTTTGTGATCCGTATCTGCTCAACCACGTGAACGATTTCTAAACAAACGCGAGGTAACGAGATAGAGAGGCGGCTCTTTCGAAATTTATTTTCCGCGTATCGCGAGGAGCGAAATATTTGCTCATCGGACACGTAGTAAGTACACGGGAATTTTGTAAATCCACCGGCTATCGCTGCGATTGATGCGCGTCGCGAAATATTATTGAGTTACTAAATTATTTTGGAAAAAGTGTAGCTTCGCACGGACGGACGAGAAAAATTCGCGACGGAAAAGAGGGAAATCGCGTTACCCGCGAGCCAATAAAATCGGAAGCGTCGGGTTGCTTTTAATTGCGCTCAGCTGATGCGCGGGCTCGCGTGACGCCGACGGCAATTACACCGAGGGGGCCAGGACGTGCCCGCCGTCGAAAGTCGCGGGGATGACGCGAACCGCCTCTTTCCACTCGGCGTTACGCCCACGGCGGATCGACGGGCCGATAAGTCGCGCCATCACGACCCGAGTTTCAGATCGGGCGGTATTACGCGCTGGGCTGATTTCCCGACGTTTTATTAGAGGCCGCTTGGCATTAAAATATCAGACGCTTTTTTTTCAAAATTAATAGAAAATTTTAATTTCACATGTACTCGAAATTGCTTATAATTTTGCTTAGTAAGTAGAAAACATTAATTTGCGCTTCTTGACGGACGATTAATGGAGAATTAAAGCACGGACGAAACTGCAAATTAAGAAAGTATGAAATTATCGGCGAATAAAAATGTTTCTTTTTATATTACCCGTACAAGGTTATTAAGTCTTGAAACAAAAATTACAAACTTTTCACGTAAGAATATTTTTTCCTACATCTCGATCTTGAATATTCGACGGGGTTACCGATGAAAAAAATAAAGTAAAATTTCTCCTCGGATCGATCAATCGTAAAACTGTTTACGTTTTCAATATCTGGAAAGCGTTGGCGGCAGAAGGCACATAGGCTCGCGCGGAGCCGCCAATAACCGCTCCTTTCAATCCGATCGAACGGAAGCCCGTAAAACCCTTGGCAATCGAAATCGAGGCTGCCCGGGGAAAGGAAGTAAAACGGCTCTCGCCCGACGGAGCGTATCGACGGATCGCCGGCACGTTCGATCCCCCGCTCCGATATTCGTCAAGATTGCGCGTCTCACCTCCACTTTCTCTCTCTCTTCTGCCGTTTTCCAGTCGGTCGGCGATTTTTCCATATCTGTCGAACGTTAATTATTCGAGGGAAAAAATCGCGGCGATCGCGTATAAAAAAGGGTCCGCGGCGCCTTTTGATGCGTTAGAAAGTTCACGCGCGCCACTCGTACGTGCAGACGTTTTAATGCCTATTATTGCTGGCAGCTCGCGATTGGAAGCGAGCGATTTAACCGTTTGACGTTGCACCGTTTTTTGCGGAGTTTGTTTACTTAGAAGGGGTATGAGCGGTTTCTCGGCGATTGGAAATCGATGCGACAGCAATTTTTTTATAAAGTCGAGTAAGGGTTTTAACTTTTACAGTCGTTACACGAACGACGCTATTTAGGGATAAAAATTTAGCTGAATTGACGAAACGATAATATCTTTATTTCGCAACTTTAGCAGTGACACCTTTTACGCCCGTTTTTGGCGGAAAATACAATTTTATAAAGAGGTCGACATTTATTGCTTGTATAAATTTTGTACGCAAACTTTAAGTACTATACTTACATTCTTAAACTGCTATTATTATTAAAGAGAACACGTGCTTTTACAAGTCGTAAACACAATTTTTTTATGACCCTTAATAATAAGCATATCAAAATTACTTTATCACCTTAATCTGAAAATAAGAATGCAATTTCTTCATAACATTAAAATCACATTTATACATCACTGCCCGTGTTAACACATAATCCGACCGCGAAATTGCGGCTCGCCTCGAACTCGAGCTACCTCCTTAATGCACTTCAAACTCTTGGTTCAATTCGTCGCGAGGGCCGTCCATTCAAAGCTCAACGCGGGGAAAAGTCGCGCACCGACGACAAACAAGTTGCTCGCTGACACTTTAAAGCATCACTCGAGAGACGAGGCGAAGGCGCGCTTCCGCACGACAACAACAACAGCAAGGCGAGCGGAGCCCTTGATTAGAAAATTGAAAATCATCTCCCGCCCGTGATTCATCGTCCACTCGTTTCGCGAGGCGCGCGCGCGCGAGCCCCAGGATGCAAGTCATTGAGCCCGAGCGAAGCGCGAAGGCAAAGTTGCGTAAGCTCGAGGGACGCGCGGCCCGTTACGATTATTGTCGCGGTGCGCGCAAGACGCTGGGTAATTGCCGGGAGTCGATGCCCCATATTAAATATCGCCGAGCGTAAAACGCGATCCCTTTGACGGCCTCGTCAGGTGGACGGTTTTACGACGACAGTGACGTTCCGAGCTGGCAATTTCTGCTCTACAAAGTTTCAATTATAGAATCATTCGGAAAATCTTACTCAAAGCTTCATTAATTCGAGAGAATTTTTGTATATAAATAAATGAAAAATAATGCGATTGTTGTCATAAATTATTATACGTACTCGAATGAAATTCTATCGAATGAAAATTTCGTTACCTTTCCCGATGTGACGAAAATATTGTGGATTCCATATTTTACAGTTACAGTAACAGTAACGTAATTGCGGCCTCAGCAACGATTTTTTTTTCTCTTCAGTCATTTTTCCCCCCGACGGAACCGTACACGGCGAGCCAGCACCGCCTAAAGAATATAACGACGGGACGACGATTGCGTAGACACCGCTACTCGACCCGTGGAAAGGCTCGAAAAGGGCTCGCAAAAAGACGTTTGTAGCCCGAAAAAATGTTGTGCACACGCGACGAAATGGAAATCACACTGCAAAGGCAAAATAAAATGTATTTTAAAAATATTTTTATGGAACATTTTAATTGGCTGTTTCGACAAAAAACTATAAATTTCAAACAGAATAATTATGAGGCCTTGAATCATAAAAAGAATATTTTGGGAGGCACGTATTTTATGAAAAATATAGACGTACCTCGTCATGTGCAAATTATTTTATATTCGTTTTAATGTACGTTAAAAATATTTATATTTAAAAAAAATAATAATAATTGTTATACTAAAGGACATGGCTAATTACTATGTACATAAAAAAATTCTAAAACAAACCAGTACAAAGGTTACGCAGTCCCGAGCGTTGCACCAACCGCGCAATTCCATTACAAAACACTTTGTCCATCAAACTGTCGCACCGACGGCCTAAGCGCTCGGCTCTGATTCCGCCCACGAGGGCTCTCTAACCCACGTGTCCGCGAGACCCCGAAACGCGCCGCTCGCCCGCAAGCTCAGTCGGCCTCGCGTGCACGTAAGAGCGCGCGCACGCGGAAGAGGCGCGAAAACGGAAGCGGAGATCGCGGAATGGAGCGGTGCGTGCGTAAGTCGCGCCGGCGTGGAACACGAGCTCCTGCTCTCTTCGGCGCTGTAATAAGCTCCCCCGCGCGAATGGGAAATTCGAGAGATTTTCGCTGCAACTCAGCTTAGGTTTCCGATTAGTCCCCCCCTCCCACGCCGCGCGTTACGATTTGGTTCGTTTGGAAACGGTGCCACAGCGAGTTTCTGCAATTTGCCGGTGTCCCAACGCAGGCCCGTTGCATGTTCAAGGATAATTTATTCGATTCATCGCCGAACGATGAAGGCCCCGCGGTTTCCACCTATCCGTGGCAGAAAAAAATCATTGAAATTCATCTTATTCCGAATTGCATTTTATTCGATTATTTATGCAAAAATTTCTTTTCAATTTTCGAGATCGCATTGTGCGCGCGCGCGCGCCTCCATTAAAAATCGACAATGCATTCATATACATTGCGGGATCGGACGACCCAATTTGGGCCCGCGAGCCTTCAAAAAGAAAGCGAACAATGGACTTTCACTCGGGCTCTATTCATAATAGAAAAAGCATGGAGGAAGTTATACGTTCGATATGCCGAGCGCGGCGCAACTCGGCCGGTCCCTACGTCAAACGTCTCTCGAAGAATGCATTCTCACGTGTAGCCCGTATTTTTTGAAAGTCCGATAAATCACCCGTTATTAGCGACTTCTCACTTTTTATTCGGCCGATAAATGCAGCCTCGACGGTGGCAGAAACGTAATTTTCACATCTTTTTTTTTTGCGCCGCGCCTAAGTCGAACGCGGCAATTCTAATCCTGTTAGGCCTCAAGTGGAATTCGACTCGTGGAAATCGGTCAGATGCGATAAATCCGTCCGGTAAATTGGATTTAAAGGGACCATTTAGAGCTTCGTCGCGATGACAACAGTAGCAGCTCATTCGTTTGATACGCAATCACTTGGGACGCGCGTGAGTAGGCGCTCGAGTGCGTGCAATTCGACGGCGAGACAGCTGATTGAATCCATTATCGAAAAGAATAACGTTCGTCAACGAACAAAGAAATAAATCAATTTTATGAATTTTATTTAAACATTTTTTTTCAACACAATATTAAAACAATTGTTCATTCCAATATTTGAAAACAAAAAACGTTGATATTTGAAACGTAGCTCTTGCAACAGTGCACATTACGCGATGGATTGTCTAACGACGTTGAATAATATTTACGTAGATTGAACGATTTGGATCGAGAACGCTGCCTGCCAAAAAGTCTATATCTGAATATTATAAAACTCTCGATTTCATTTCACGGCGTTTACGTAACCTCCTCTATTGTTAGCTCTTAGCGCCGAAAAAGATCCATCCACAAAAAAAGATCGACTACAATCGATTGAATAACTCCCAAACGCCAGATAGCCTCTATCGCTCATCGAACTAGTGCACCTCGGACTTTCGTATACTTTCCTCCGTCGAAATACAATTTCCCTTGTGTACAGCCGTCGCAGGAAGAGGCCACGTCGAACCCGCGGTCCGAGTCAACGAGGCACGTCGTCTCGCGATCGACGCGAGACAAAAGGCGGGGAGGAGGGGGGGGGGGGAAGACAGCTAGATAGAGCGCGGCCAGAAAGAATGGCTCTCGCGGCGGAGTCTCCTCCGCGCGCGGGGTCAGCCGCGAGGAAGAAAATGAGCAAGTGCCGTGCAGTTTGCGTTCCTCCGATGTCAATGACCCGCCCTGCGATGCTCTCCGCGCTCGCCGCGCCGCGCCGACCGCATCGCATGCAACGCGCCTCGCCTTGCCCCCCGGCCGCCCAATGCCGGACAGGTGTGCACGCGCGCGCGCGCGCCTTTTTCGGCGCAAACACTCGACTCTCAAAAATGCACCGGGCTCTCGAGTAATTTCGACCATTTCTTTGCATTTTCGCGGAGTTTTTTTTGCTGAGATTTTGCGAGGCCGATGCGTGCATCAACACGATGGACACTTATAACAAACACTCAATTTTTGTACATGCATTGTCATAAATTTTGTATAAGGATCTATCTGACGTTCAAGTAATTAAAACACTTGAAGTGTGTTACGGGGCAACCTTTTTGTGCATTCGAGGCATCTTTTTGAGCAGCGCAGAAGAAAAGAAAATTCGTTCTAATTAGATTTACCGAAGAATTTAATTGCTCAATATTAAAGTCGCTCGGCGTATCGCATCGCAACGAAAACAATGCGACGTTCGACTGCATCCCACGGGTAACGGTACCCCCGCTGCACCTTATCAAGCGAGCCTATAATTCACGAAAAAAGGACGCTCGCGCGCGCGCAAATAGGCCGCGCGCACAATTTGTAAAACGCAGATAACGAACCGCTATGCCTCGGTCCTTCTTTTTTCGCCCGGCCGTTAAGTTTCATTAAGCTCGAAGCGCGCATAAACACTCCCCGCGGCATCGCGCGGTGCCCGGATCCTTTCGCGTGCCGATCGATCCTATCGGCGTGGGCCGGGGGTTCGAATTAGCCGGCGCATAATACGCGCCGGCACGACTCGCCAATCAGCCGCGTCCGTATATATACGAACTGTGCACACGTCTCCGGTACGCCGGCTTTTTCGCGCACGACCCGCGTGTGCACACTTTCTAGATGACCGGCTCGATTTCGACTCGTCGATCCTGACCCAGCCTAAATTGAGCCGTTCGATGCTATCGCCGATTCGCGGTGTACGCGGTTATACAAGCGAGGATTTCGTCGGGTTCACGGGTTATTAATTTTTATCGTGCGGTAACGGGCGCGGTGGACGCAATTGTTTTGTTATAGAAGCGCCTGGCCTCTCTCGCTTCTGTAAGCAAACATCTTGCGAGACGAGGTTCTCTTGGGTGTAATTACGAATTTTTTAGCGCTTTAGAAGGTAAAATTACTTAATTAGGGTACCGCTAGTAGCACGATAGCACGAAGCAAAGTTGTTACGTCTTGATGTGTGCCTTTTTCGTAATGATTATTTTTTTTTTTTTATTACTACGAAAAATGCAACTGTTGCAGTGAACTCTTGTACTGAACGCTTGTACTTATAGATTTATTCAAATTTGACTTTCTTTTTACACTGTCTCTAATCAAACAATGCAACAACTTATGCATATGAATAATTCAAGCATAGCTATCTCCCCTTTAAAGCTTTCGATGTCTTTATCATTGCGATGATGACTGCGAAGAGACACAATATTATTTTAATTAACATAAGCACTATGTACACTCCTTAAAAAATATACGTCACTGTATATTTCAAGCAAAATTTAAAACTGCTTTTATTAAATCGCAAAAAACTTAAGCTTCCGGTTACCATCACTACAAATAAAGTAGTCGCTTGGCAAAAATCGACGGACGAGATCGATCACGCACTAACTTCCGCTTTTCTTGTTCTATGTTACAGGGGCTTCAGCGTTAGCGTCTGCGGCCGTCAGCACATCTTCAAGCCGGTTTCCGTCCAGGCAATGTGGTAAGTCTACTCGGCCGTAATGTCTTATCTCGCGCTACGATGCCTCGCCGATCGTGCACCTATCGCCTTTCGCTGGTAAATCTAATATGCGACGAGGGGCGAGGGCGGGGGCGGCCTGCACGGGGGAGTATCGATTTTCGCCGAGCACATCGAAATCTATTATTTTCGCGAGTGCTCCGACGTACCCCGTGGATCGCGACGGACGAGCAGACGTTGATGGAAATCGAGAATGACTCCGTAAAAAGCGGAGAAAGTGCACCATTGGTCTATCGAGAAAAAAAGCAACGAGTAATTAATTACCAAGAGCGTGTACTCTGTCGTGAGATAACGTCTGTTTTGAAAAATAATTCTGTTAAGAAAAAATAAATCGCTCCTTAATGAGCCCGGCCCGCCTGGTTATTTCAATCGAGGCACAATTAAAAAGCACTTAGTCGATAATAATTAAAATGAGACGAGAAAAAATCAGTCGCGCATATGAATTCCCTAATAAATTTTAAAGTAGCGTGAAAAAAAATTCTCCTCGATAGGCCGGCGAGTAGAACAACGCGTAGACTCGACAGCTAAAATGAACGATTGCGACGGCCGGCCTTTTTTTTGTCGGCGGAAAAAAATGCTAATTTCAAGTCACACTTTCGTTTTATAAGTCGTCGCTTTATAATTGAATGCATCGATTGTGCGCCGCTGCTCGCGAGCCATTATCGTCGACTCTCCACTGGAGCCGGACGGCGAGCGAGCGATTACAAGATGATTTAACGCGGAAAACACGTGTTCGCCGCGGAAAGAGAAAGTCTACGCGAGGCGGCGGACCTCTCCGAGAGACGTACGGCGAGAGAAGGAGAAAGACGCCGGGATGGGAAGACTGGGACGACAAATTTATCGTACAAGGGTCAAAGAACAATAAACTTTTTGTGCTCTTTCGATAAAAGTCGTAGACGTGTAAAATCATAATGAAACAGCAATCTGAGATTTTCCTACGTTACACGATAGTACATATAGTTAATACTGTAAGCTCTTTTGTGAACTGAAATTTTAAAATTCATCGATTAAAAAGCTGTTTCGAATTAATAAAAAAATTAACAGCTACAATGACGAGAATAAAATTTTCACTCCACATCTTTCTCAATCTCCCAAATTATAAAATCAGTTAATACCAACGGGGCACAGGCGACAATTGCACTTGAACAACTTAATCGGCGAGTTTCTCAATCGCCGCACGTAACACCGTATAAAATCACATCTCCCGCGTCGCCTCATTACCGACCTCGCCTAAAGTCGCCGTTGCGGTCCCGCCAGGGTCAACGTATCGGCTCGGATGATAGATACAATGTAAGCGGGTATAATTATAACGGGCGATGGGACGTCGGCCGCCCACGGCCCGTGACATTAATCGCGTGCAGCGCATAATGGCCGCGGCGATCGCGTAGGTGCGCGCTCGCGCCACGCAAGTCTGATTGATGCGTCTGCCCGCTTCTTTTAAGGGATCGACGCGCCAATAAAAACGACCAATCGCTTTCCCTCGCCGCGAGCCGATTTGTCGTCTCTCCCGTCGATCGATCGCGGAACTCGCGCGTCAAGTGGACCGCGAGTGAACGCGACGGCGATGATGCATCGCGAGGAACAGACGACGACTGCTCGATGTCGTAACGCGCGATTTAAAATCACCGCTTTTGGATGCGCGAGTCGAAAGTTTGTCCGTTTTAGAACAAATGCGTTTATAAATTTTTATAAAAATGCACTACTGGAAATGTTTACGGCATAATCTCTGCAATTTTTACGGAGCTTTTCATATCGTTCAAGATTCAGATAAAAAATACAATGCTTTTTCTCGTAAAAGTTTTCAGTAATGCAAACCATCTCACGACTGCGTTTTTTCGCGTAACTTTCTCGATGAAATTCACCGTAATTTTTACGAGAAGTTTCTCTCGGTGTACCTTCAAATAAAATCGCGCGCTTTCTCAGACTGCTCGAGGAGGCTAAATTTTGACGATGATTTTACGAAGCTCCGTTTATGCAGTCGTCCCGACTCGAACGAGCCTCGCAGTGCATCGACCCGATTGGTGAGGCAAACCCGTATCTCGTCTCCTGCTCGATTGATAAAGCGAAAAAAGGCGGGCCCCGCCGAACAATCCCTACTTAACCTGGTTTCGCGCGGGGGCTTTTGTGCGCGCCGCAAGCGCCGCACTCGCCGGGTGAAAGCACACACGCTAACTTTTACAGACGTCGTAAAGCAAGCGAACGAGAGAGAATGAAAGAGAGAAACAGAGAGAGGGAGGGAAGTAGGGAGAGGCGCGTAAAAATTCGGCGCGGGGCCCCGATGCACACTCGACGGCTCGCGCATATGCATTGTTCTCGCGGAGAGAGGATGAACGATGACGCGCGCTTCGATTTTATCGGCGAATGGGAAGCGTGCAAAAATGACGCGTTGTTTATAGCCGCCGCGGATCCGCGCCGGGTATAACGCTACATTGTCTGGCACGACGCTAGGGGTTCTCCGTTTCGTCATCCAAACGATTTAGTTTTCGCGAGGAGGGAAACGCGGAGTTTCCACGGAGGGAATATTTTCTTTAAATTCCATCGTAACAGCTTTACTGTTTTAATATTTTTCGTGCCGAATAAACTTTTTCGTTTTAGATAAAAAAATCGCCACGTATTTTATAATAACCAGGAATGCGTTTTAAAAAGCGCGCGACAAAGATCGAGCGATCGAAGAAAGCAAAAGCGACGACGCAGCTGCGTGGGCAAGGTCTTAATTACATTGTCCCGGATCAGGAAGACTTTTGACGCGTTTGCGCGCTTTTTGCCGTTCCCGCTCTCCTGCGTGAGCAGCCCACGCTGCAATGACCCCTCCTTGCCAATTACGCGTCGCTTATCCTGTCCGCCTTCTAATATCTCCGGCGCTTTGTGAAATCTCGTCTCCTCGAGGTTAACGGTGTCGCGCCGAGGGGGTGGGTTGTCCCGGACAGCGAAATCAGTCTTGACCTCCTTCGAATTTTTCCCCTGTCCGTACGCACGAGGCTCAGCCGTGGACCCCGCGACTCGCCATTTCCGTGCTTCATTGTATTTTCGTTTTTCTCCCGGGCGACGTGCGGAGGTTGGAGGTTACCGGGTAATGTCCATCATCGGGGCGCGTAGGTGTTGATCGGTTACTAATAACGATGCCCGCGCTTCGAGGCGGCAATTTGTATTCGCTTGAATGATGTGTGTTTTCTGTGACGCTAATGCGCACGCGAGAAGCGATTGTTTAGAAAGTGAAATACCGCCGGCTTGGGTTGATCGATCAATGGCTGAATTTCAGCGGAATAACGTCGGATACGCCTATTCAAAATTTACGCTTCTAAAAATGTTCGTTCGAGGGAGAAGAACACGTTTTACGCGAGATCGCTAAATTACTCCTTGAAAAAAAAACATTTTTTGCACTTATGTTGGATTACTATCGAGGAATTCCAATGAACGCCGAGTTTATTCGACGGACGAGATGCGCAATAAAAATGCAATGGCCCTAACGTCCGTACGTACAGGTCTCGTCGCTTAGACTTTCAAATTCGATTGTTAATTTTACGAGCAGCAGTCGAAAGTCGCTGAATAATTCCCCCTTCGCTAATCCGTCGATTCGCGGAGCGCGCGGCTACCTTCGGCAATTGTTACGCTCGGGAGCGCAGATGCCTGGCGCCTTCGATGGCTCATTTTTTTCCCTTCTCCCACCTCCGTTACACCTCATCCCGTGGCGGATACACATTTCTCGAGTACCTCTTTGATTTTTTATTTGTCCGTCGATCTTCGCATTTTTACGCCAAGGCCATTTTAAATCTACTTTCTTTGCACTCCGCTCTAGCCGCTCGGGCATTGCGTAAATTAGTTAACTGTAATTCGCGGTGGAGCGGGAAGAAACGCGCAACTCTAATTTATCAGGTTCAAAAGCGAGCCCACCTATATCTCTCTGCGGTCTACCTCGGCCATTCGCACGCGGAGAAAAGTTTGCCTAACTGTGATTGTCGGATATGCAATTGTCGTTTTGTTAGATCGATGAGTCGGTTGTGCAAGGCTTTTCCGAACCTTGAAAATAAATGTGGATAATTTTTATGGAACGCAATGATTAATGAATGAACAGTATATATTGATTATACACAGCTATACAATTTTATTTATGTTTATGACGTGCATTTGATGTCATTGTACTTTATTTTTCTTGGAGAAACAAATTTATTATTGCAATTGTATAGGATTTCAACGATATCAATTTCATTCAGTGAAACATTTAATGTTAGAGAAAGCTCAGATTTGCAGAATAAAACTTTTATATTAATACAAGCGTAATAAAATTTCAATAAAAAATAGTTTACATAAAATATATTTTTTCCATACCCTCTTCCGGCAAGCATAAACGGAAATTCGCGAAGCGCATTTTTACCCAAAACCACAAGATTGAAGGAAAGCTCGCGGTAATCACGCGAATGACATAAGCTCGCTCAAAGCGCGCGTCACCTATAAATTTCCGTAATCTACGAAAAAAAGTACACCCCGCTTCCTCGTTTCTCGCAGACTCAGCGCGCGCCAGTCGAAAAGATCTCCCCTCCCGGGTAAATACCGCGAGCGATCGACGCTGCATTTTTCGCGTCGCTTTCTAACCGAGCGTCGAGATATTCGAAGATGCGCGCTGAACGAGGAAGCCGTCGTCGCACGAGCCGACTAATGTCACCGGCGACGGCGCGAAAGCGCCGCGGGGAAATTGCCGCTAATAACGCACGAAATTGTTCTGCTCGATCGCTTATCGTGCGCGCGCGCCTGCGACGAGCGGGGCGACCCGCGCGGATAACCCCGCCGAGCGGATTTCGACGACTTTCACGTGGCGCCGCGTGCGTTACGTGCGCGCCGCGCGCTCGCTTTTCGCATTTACATATTTTGACTAACGTAACGAGCGCGCGTCTGGCCTGAAATTTATGGGTGGCGGGATAGGAAGAAAGAATTTGGGCTTCTTTTTGCGCTGGGTGAGTTGTGGGTGTCGTAGTAGTCTCTAAAATGCTTTGCTTAAATCTTGGCACTTACTTAGATATCTACTTGTACAAAAATATTTCAAATTTTGTGAATTTTTCTATTTTTAAATTGCTTCAATTGAAGAACTAATTTATTTATTTCATTCCCACTCCGCACACAAGAAAAACACCCGATAGAACATTTCTTTAATTAAAAATGATTCATCGGAAAACTCATCCCTACTCCCTCCCGATCGCAACGATGTTATTTTTTTACGAAAGCGTAGATAAACAAATCCCGGTTCGCATAGAAACAAGCGATCTCGTCGACGAGAACCAACGGCACGACCGGGGGCCAACCACCGAGTTATGCTCGCGCGGGCGTCGGGACGCCGCGGGCCGACCTATTTTCGGCGGAGAGCCTCGCGGCTATCGCGCGCCGCGAAGTGGGCCGACCGACGCCCGCGCCATTTATGGCCTCGTCGCGCGCTCGCCTCGGAGCCCCGCTTTTTGCCAAATTTTCGCGGGCACTTTTCGCGCGCTCTTATTTATAGGCGCCTTTTTCCTCTGTTTACGGAATTGTCCGCTCCGCGCGGCCGAGACGACGAGAGACGAGGAATTAACGAGAAGTCGGAGGTGGAGATGGACGCGCAGTTTAAGTAGACGCTGAAGAAATTTGAGAAATGATTGATTACCGAATAAGTGCTCGAGCGCGCTCCTCTCGTTCGAGCGTATTCTCGAGGATGCCTTGTACGGTAACGTTCGTTGTTCAACTTTCTTCTTGGTACGAATATTTTTTTATTATTTTGACGATAATATTTTTTATTTTGACGCGACTACCTTTGTTGCAAATAAAATTCATAATATTTTTGTTTTTAACGGCAACGGATCTATCATTGGGGGCACTTAGTCTGACCAGACGTGTCTGTTTCTACTTACATAACATTCAACCGACTTTGAGCAAGATTCTTTTATAAAGATTTTTTGCTTTATTTATCTTTAAAATTATTTAATAATATTTTTCAATTTCCAAACTCTACAAACCTCTTTCCGCGGAAAGAGGAACCTCTTCTCGGTACTATTTGGATTGGCGCTCGGCTCCCGCGTCACGTTCGACACGAGAGCGATCGCGAGAGCGGCGAAACACACGATACGTCGGGCGAGAAACCCTCGTGATCCACCGGGGAATCCTCGGCGGCCGCCGACGCTCCAGGTATAAATTAGACACGATCCGCGGAGTGATATATCCTCCCGCCCCCTCTCTCTCTCGCTCCTCCGCGCGGAAAAAGTACCCGTATACCTAGTCGACTCTCTCGATCGACCCCGATTCGCGTGTCGCGCGACGATTTCGATCGTCGCTCGCGCGCGCACGTCGTCGACTGGCTTTTTTTTCGACGCCGTCGCTAATTAGTTTTCGCGCTCATTAAGGCGCCGTCGCTCTCCCAATTAACGGGGCTCGCGCGCCCGCCGCACACGATCGCGCGACACATTTAACGCGACCATGCAAATTCGCCCCCGGCGAATGGAGCACGCCGAGGAGCTTCGGTTGTTTACCGTTTTCCGGAAACTACGATGTTTTTTTTTTTGACGAGCAGCTGGCTCGAGATTCTGTCGGTGAAAAATTTAATTTGACGGTAATATTTAATGCTTCGTTGTTTTGAAGTTTATTTTTCAAAAGTAAAAAAAGAACGGAATGATTATTAATAATGATTATCGGTGATTTTGAAGGAAGCAAAAAATAATTCTGTTAGATAATTATCTTGAGGTTATTATTATATAAATGCCAAACCAATGATTTTCTAAAATAATATTTGTCATTATGACAGCATTCACGTAACTGTTGTTTCTGTAATACTAAACGTCGTATTTGAAGTAGATAACGGTGAAGTGCATCATGCTTTACTTATATAGTACTTTGCTATACAAGTGAGTAGGTAGTAATGTATCGTCAAGATGAAAATTTAATTTTCAGTATACAAACGGTAATTTTTCTACGAGTTCAAATTAAATCACAAAAAAAACATAAATTAATCAATATTTAACGGTTGGACTAACATATAATTACTTAGTTTTTTAAATATTAGTTTCAACTGACTTAAATCTCCAAATAACAGGTATTATAAATCTATCTATACCAAATAATTTATTTTCTAGTAGACAGCTAGAAATAATTGATAGAAAAATCTACTATTTATGATCAAAATTACAGCGAGAGTATTAGAGATTTAATAAATGCTTCTTTCGTTCAAATAAATTATACATAATTCGACGAGCGGATGCAAATAAAAGATTTACCCCAAATGCAAAAAAATTGCAAGTAGCACGCAAATGACTTTTTCGCTCGCTGTTCCCTTAACGTCGCTTAATTATCCCTTAAAAGTATTAAAAAGCCACGGCATAACCCACGAAGTAAAAACTAATTTAAACGTCGAACGTCGGGTAGAAAAAAAAACGAAAAAAAAACACCGTCGAAGAGCTGCAAAAATACCGTGTCTCATTAAAAGCCACGACATTCTCGGCACCATATACGTCGAGGCTTCTTTATAAGCGCGAGACTCCGCGCCGGTAATACGCAAAGACGAAGGAGAGGTCTGAGAGGGAAAAAAAGGTAGTCTCCCCCTCCCCTTTTTTTTCCGCTCCCCCGTGTGATTTATCGTACAAGCCGCGTTGCAAATGCCACGTGCGCGTGCGCATTTTCATTCGATTTGCGTCAGCGCCCACTCCACTATAATTCGCGCGGGAGTTCGGGGTCGAACCGGTGCGACCGGTCGGACTTTTCGGGTGTGCGGGGTGTGTTTGAGCGAGAAACGCGCGGCCACTTCCCAGTCTATTAATTTTCCTAGAGCCTGAACATTAGGACGATTGGATACGTGTAACGTATAATGGATTAACGAGAACATGTTTAGGAAAATGATGTGTATTGAAGAAAAAAAAGAACGACTAATAGAATTGAGATCAAATAGTAATTAATCAAAGCACATTAATTTCATTTCTAATAATACTCTTTTTTCCAAGAAATACCATTAAAAGCACTGCCTATATCATTCGGTAAAACATTAAATAGCTCTCGCATCGAAGATCTTCAGTATTAAAAAAAAAAGAACGGCTATCCGAAAAAAAAGACCTGGTAATGGACCAAACGCAAATCATCCCAGAGCGCATCTCCAGCGGAGCAAAAAAAAGCACCTCATCATCGAATCGCAAAAAATCGCGCCTACCCAGCCGAAAATTCATAAATCACCGGCGATGATGAAGAGCCGCGGCGGCGATCGCAAAAACACATTCGCGCAAATGCAGAGCGGGAGACGCTACACCCGGATCGACTCGCCCTCGCTGATTTATGAGATCGTTAGGGGGGGAGGGGGGAGGTCTGGTCTTTCAGGGCTGCAGGTATACGGACTCGGACGCGCGCTTACGTGCGGTGCGGTGTGTCGCGTCCCGTGCGGCCTCCTCGCGCGCGAATCTTTCGCGTCGATCGGCCGATATTTCTTGCCCCCCTGACGGGCCGCGATCGATCGCCGCGATATCGAGGTAAGCCGAGGCGCTCGTATATCGCTCCGCGACTCTAATCAAGGTTAAGAGGCTGACGCCGACGGGCTCGCGCGGGTGCGTGTCCCTTGCGAAAGGAGAGTCGTGCGTGCCTCTCGCGAGAGAGATGACTGCCTTTTCGTTTGGCCGCGTTTCCGCGGGGGCTCACGGGGACTCTTGCTTTTTTTCCCCTGAGCTCTGGGTCACGGTGACACTTGTGCGCGAATAGATGTTAAACGCTCCTCGTCTTATCCAATTTCTTCGTGCAATAAATTACATTTTAAACTTTCTTTACAACTTATGCCCGATATCGAAATGTGGTCTTAGATTTTCTTTATTTTATAAAGATTAATTTTTGAATAAAAAACAATAAAATAAAAATCTAACGATTAAATAAAAAGGTCACTGTCATCAACACTCAGTCAAACCGTTCAAGTTTTTATATGAATATTTTAAATTCACGCGACTTTTATGTCATTTACATCTATAGTATTTCACTTGAGCTTTAATTAGAACATTAACCATCAGGTGGACTATAAAAGGTTTTCTTCTCGCAGTAACGGATTTACGCCTCAGTATTATATATAAGCCTCTTTAAAATCAGGATGGTTTTAAAACCAATTGAAGTCTTATAATCATTGTAATCAAATGTCACTATGATGAGGTACTTGACAACTTGTACTTGACGATGTAAATTAAACTGTTGTTATTGTAATTATTATATTCAAATGTCACTAAAATTGTAATGTGTAACCTCTCGGTATATTTTTGCTTTTTGATCATTTTCTTTAAAAAATCATTACAACTTACAAGAATAACGAAACTTGACTAGGTTGTCAGCTTTTTATTTCAAACACGTTAGAAATGCTGCTAAGAGAAAGCTTGATTATTTAAAAAAAGTGTTTGTATTTTCTACAGAAACGATTCCTGATACATTTAAATTGTTTAACGGATGTAGAAAATACACGTGAAAACGATGACTGCAACTTGACATTTGAATGAGCTTTGTAAGTAACACGAGAATTATTTATACAAAAGAGCAATACTTTTCTCTGTCACAATAATAAATATTCAAAGATTACGGTGTAGTTTCGATCGAGCTACCTCAGCACAATGCATCCAACACTCGTAAACCGGAAGTACATATGAATGAATATTCGCAGACGTCTCTTAACAATCTCTCGATGAATCGCGTCCTCTGCCTTCCCGAAAAATTGTCTCGAAAAATCGCTTCCTACGCAAAGTCTCGCCGATCGTAATCTCCCAGTGGTAACCCACGAGATCGCGCCAGCTGAATAGCCGCAATCGTTGCCCATCTATATCCTCACCCGGAGATTTCGCTATTTACCGATACGTTACAGTTTCCGCGCGCTCCTCTCTTTTCGCGATCCGGTTCTCTCGCTTCTGCCTTTGGCGAACGATGTCACGGCGGTGGCTGCGGCGCGGGTCGTTTCCAGGTCAGCGGAGAGCCCGCGTGTGTGCAATCGCCGCGCGTGTTTTCGCCTCCGGCTGTCGCCCAACTTGGACCCGGAACTCGCGGCTACCGATACGCTTAGAGCCGGGGACTTTAGCTTCGCTCCACTTTGGCTCAAAATTCGCCGGCGGAATTTCGAGCCCGCGAGGATTAAGTGCGCGGTACCGTTACCGAGTCACAACGGGGACGAGTCACTTTTGTTTGTTTTGAGAAGGACGGAGTTTATGTATCGCGAAACGAGCTTTTGTGCGTAATTGAAAGTATCGATGCCGAGCATCGTCTAACGGTAACTCGCGCTACCGTCAGCGCGCGAGCGCAAAAGGAGCTGCTAATTAGCTGTTAACGCGGCTAAATGACGCTGCAAGAAAAAGGAAAGTAAATTGAAGCGCGAAAAGTGAAAATTTTGTTTTATTCCTCGGCTTAAATTTACGTTAACTTTTGCAGTGTTCAGGCAATAAATTTATATTTCCGCGCTGGAACAAAGTGACTGCTCAATATGCCGGGTATAAAACCATCAATCATACCGCTGTACCCTTCCTGCACACAGTCATTTGCTCGCATTACGAAGCACAAAACAGTGAGCCTAAAATTTTCCCGTGCGGTAAATTATCCCGCACGAAAACACTTACTCCGTTTTCTTCGGTGCACATGCGCGCGCGGCGCCGCTCGTATCTCCTGCAAATCGACAGTAGCCGCGAGGAGATCGCGCGACGACGCCGAGACCGTCAATTATACAGATAATCTGTCGGGAAAATAAAGCTGCCGGTAAAAAGTAACGTAAACGCTTGGCGATTTTAGCGACCGACGTTCATAATGCTTCAACAATTTTCCTTGAGGAAAACATGATATTTTATCTTAATAAATAATGGATTAGTCTGTTAATGGCGATAAGATTTATTATAACCAAACTGTCATTATTCTTCTTTATTAAGTTTGAATTTTCGTTATATTGAGCTCTTTACTTTTTTATACAGAACTTTTAGTCCGTAACAAAAACTTTGAATAATTAAATAATTTTTTAAAGAACGGGAAATTGTGTAGACGTGCATTTACAAATCTTCAAATATTTCGCTTGAATTATTCCCAACAAAAATTTAATTTTTAAACAATCGGTTCCGATCGATTTTTCACTGCTCTCCCAGTTCATTAGTAAAATCCGCCGCGGGTTTCTCGTGCGGTATTTCACTTTCGTTTGGCTTTTAAGATGCGCGCCAAGGAGTCTTGCTCGAGTCTTGCAATAAAAGACGAGCGAGTGTGCAGAATTTTACGAACGCAATGCGCGTTGTTCCCTCGTAAAATGGCCCGAGCGGCTGATTGTCGTTACAAGCTTGTAATTTACAATTTTCGTGCGGCGCAGACAGCGAAGGAGAAAAAAGTTTCTGCTTTATTAAACGTAAAACGGCTGCGTAGACGATTCGGATGCGAAATTGCACAAAATTACGGGGGCGTTGGTATCTTAGAGCGGTTATTTACTTTTTACGAAGTTATAATCCATTTTTTTTCGGTACGTTAAAGTTGTGCTTTTCATTTTCGTTAAATGAAAGTTAGCAGTATAATTTAATTAGCTGCATATCCAAAGTATTAATTATTAAAAGGTCGTAAATTTAGTCTATTATTTTAATGAGTGTAATTAAATTATTTTTCATACAAGCAATGATTGGACTACCATTACTTCAAGATATTGATTAACATAATCTTAAAAAAAAAAACATTTTTCTTTCGTTCATTTGATCCATCAAGTGCTGGGATGGGCATACAAATTAATGCACACTAATTTTACAATTAAAGTTAAATTGAGCAATAATGAATTATGAACACATCTTATGTAATATGGTGCACATTTGGAATCGAAATAATCGAATTAATTGCTCCGATTCAATGGATTTGAAAAATCGGACTCGTTTATTGTCAAAATATTATGGGAGGCGTAGCTAGGATAACGTGACAGATACCGATTCCTCTACACGCCCCACAATCTTTCTATCGCCAGTTTTCACATAGGGAAAACCGTCCGATTCGGATAGCTCGATTAATCGGTTAGCTGCAGGCTGACAGTTTCCAGTTGCGTCACTTCGCATAATTTTATTTCTACCGTATCACTCTTAATTTTTTCAAAAATTCTCTTAAATTCTTTGTAAATAAAATCAAGTTTAATAATTTTGTTAAATTTTTCATGACGTTATTTACGTTTATTTACGTAAATTTAATAATTTTCATTTAACAATTCGAATAATTAACAACGAATAAAGTGAATTTTTATAAGAAATATCTGAACGCAGTTGAGGTACTTTTCACCCGAAGCAAGATCATCTCGGTGGTTAATCGTTTTGAGGGAGATCCGCTGCAATCTCAGCGCTCTATCTCGCTGCTCGCTCACCTCGTCACCTACTTTCCCGGGGACCGGTAGCCCTAGTGCCAATCTCGGGCCAATCTTGCGTAACGACCACTCGACAAAGGCCCCCCAAAGGCGAACGCGCGCGTCTTTCCGGGCGACATGCACCGTTATCTCTCGGGCCTTGCCTCTCGGGGTTAAGGGGCCAGAGGAGGCTCGAAACGAGCTCAGCGAAGTCCTTTCTTCCTTTGTTCCGGAGGGTTTCAAGGATTTTTTCTTCTCTTTGTTTTTTAACCAACTCATTTTACGATCCCTCGCTCCCTCGCGATTGGCGAATCTTTAGAGAAGCATAAAAAAGCTATAAATGATCAGTCGGTTGGAATTAATAGATATAAAGCGTGTTCCACATTGGATTCCAAAGTCATCGATAAAAATACATCGATGTTTCAGACATATTAATTACCCCTTGTCTAGAGGCTGGTGTAATTATATTTTATAAACACTAATCACAAGGTTGACAATTTTTTTTAAAATTAACGTAAAAATTACAGCTTACCAAAAATAAACGTTTGTGGTCTACGACGATTGCGAAAAAGAAACTCCTCGCAATTTACGCCGCCTCGACAGTTGCAAAAAGCACGTCGCTAAAATTAACGGCACCGACGCTTTCCACGTCGCCTTATAATTAAGTGGTTCTCCAGAACAATTAATAAAGCGATATCGTCTTGGCCGATCTCGTAATTGCCACTCTCGCATCTCCATACGCGCGAATTCCACTCGTTCGCCGGCGCGAAAACACGCGAATCACTTTTTCGCGCGCGCGCTCGTCTCGCTGACTCACTTATCCGGCTGTACGTTCTCTCGCGCGCGCGCGGCACATAGGAGCCGATGACGGCACATTGAAAGTCTCTGACGCGTAAAAGTCCGGGACGGCGCGGGCGTATCCTTTCGGCGATCTGATGTACGACACACACACGTCTGATTTCGAACAAAGAGCGGAGGGCCGACGAGTGCCCGGCCGCTTGACGGATGCCACTTATAACTGAATTTCTTCATTGCAATGCCGCAGCGAGCTCTCGTCGGTTTTGTCGGCACTTATGCTTGACTTCTGTGAAACAGCGTTTTAAAATTGAAAACAAATTTTCTTTCAAAAATCTTTTTATCGTATTCGATTTTCATTTAAAATAACTTCCTAGATTCCTTGATATTATTTTTTACTTTAATTTGTGCATTTTTTTGTTACAGGTAAGCATCCGTTTCTTTGTCTGATGTTTCCTCTCCGTGATTTGTGAGTATGGCGATGATATTAAACGTCAACAGTTTGTGCAAATTTTCTAAGTCTTTAAATAGTCAAAAGAATAGCAATGTTTCGACGAATGAAAAATCTTGCTACAATATTATTTTTTTCTTTGATAAAAATATGAATAATTTGAATAATCTTTAAAATTGCAACAGTTCAACTATCTAATACGTACTTGACGCTTCAATAAGTGAAAAAAGGCGATATTACTTTCACCACATAATACCTTGCTCTGCGAACCTGAGCAAGATCATCTGTATCCCATCGATCATCCAATACAGCTTTCGTACATCGCATATACATTAAACCAGCTGGTCGACCCGAAGAGTTGATCGAAAGCTTCGTGTGCCTACGGAGTCGATCGATACACCTTCAAATGTCATTTTGCAGCGCGACGCAGCTTAATATAATCATCGCACGTGCGAATGACGTCATGAATGGTTTTCATTCCTTTCACCGATCGTGTATATGTGCTCTTGGAGCAGCAGGTTGCAGCAGCCTCCGTCGGTGCATAACCTGCCCAAGCTATCCCCTGGCTTGTCTGTCTCTCCTTTCCTCAAGGAGCCGTGCACGCGCACATAGCGGAGACAAACGAAAAGAAGCAACGGCAGCGGCCGCACGGAGGCACCAACGGCTGCATCGTCACGTTCGTGGCTCTCCAGGCAAAGTCGTGACTCGAAAATGATCGGGCATATCGCTCGCCGAGATCGTTCTCTGTTTAGTCGAGTGACAGCGTCACGTCGCTTGCGAACTCTGCTGGAGGATTGATTGCGCCAGTGTCGGTGCAGAACTCTATAGTTAGCTTAAAGCATTGAAAGTGAAGATGATTCAATCCAGGTTTATAGTTCGTAAAAATAATTTTCACTTTTGTACAGTATACTGCTGCACTGCAATATTTCAGCAGAAGAGAAAATTAGATTTTCGATTTAAAATTTTCGAAAAACAGAATTCTTGTAAGAATTACATTTAGATAATTAACATATAGATGTGTATAATATTTATAAGGTGAGTAAATAATAAAATTTGTATGTCACACAGAAAAACTGGAAATGTTATATTATAAATACAATAAATGCGTGCAACCGATAATTTGAAAAATATACCGGAAATAAAAAATTATGAAATCATTATGACCACTTCAAAGTATAAAGCAATTATTAAAACTTTTCGTATACAAGCCAGAATATTTAGTAAATAATAAATAGGGCCTTAAAAAATATATGCACAGTTTTGCAATGCTCAAGTATGTTATATATACAATTTAAACAATGAACTTTATTTCTTGTTTTTCACTAAGAGCACATTGCAGTACTTGCATGATAGAAATGTAAATTAGTAACCATAATATATGAAATTAAATAAGAATTTTTTTTAATAGATGAAGTTCATCGTCTCTGGGATGTTGTGGCAGCTGATTTTTACAAACATTGTTGAAGCAGCTGTAATACAGAATTTAACACAACAAATATTAACGACAACGGATGCAATTGGAACTGAACAGCTAGATCCTATAACCACTACCCAAAATGTAATATTAAATCATGTTCATCAAAAACGTCAATTGAATGATGTAAATGGTTATGGTGCAAATATAGGAAGTCCTAATCCAACTAATAATGTTCCGTCTATTATTTCAACACAGTTTCCGAGCAATCAAAACAATAATTATTTTAGACACCATGCAGTATTAAGTACAGAATTGCCTATCAGTGTTCGGCCGGAAAGGCGCATTTTGGATAATTTGCCTGACGGAACGTTCCAGTACCACAGTCATCATGGAGGCAGTCATAGTGACCACCATCATGATGAACATCATAAACATGACCACGCGCATCATCATGGTCATAAACATGGTCACGAGCATCATTCCAAACATGACCATCATCACGAACATAAACAAGAACATGGACATAAACACCATCACGGGCACGATCATAAGCATGGACATCATCATCACGAAGACCATAAACACGACCACAGTCATAAACACGATCATGGGCACCATCATAAACATGGTCATCATCACCACCATGATCGGAAACATGAGCATCACCATCATCACGGTCATAAACACGGACACGATCATAAACACGATCATAAACATGAACATAAACATGATCACAAGCATGGTCACCATGCAGATCATCATCACAAACATGGACACCATCACCATTCAGAACATAAACATCATGAAGAGCACAAACATGAAGGGGAACATCATCATCACCATAAACACGTTCACAAGAATGAACATCACCATCATCATGACCATCATCATCACAATAAACATCACCATCATCATAGTCACAAGGAAACTGAAACGCATCACCATCACCACGGCCACGAACATAAAAATGATCACAAACATGATCATAAACATGACCAACATCATCATCATGGACACCATCACCACCACGACAATAAACACGAGCATCATCACGGACATCATCAAGATCATCATCACGATCACAAACATGAGCATAAGCATGGGCATCATCAAGAACACAAGCATGGACATCATCATGATCATAAACATGGACATCATCATGAGCATAAGCAGGGCCATCATCATGACCATAAACACGGCCATCATCACGGTCATCACCACGGACATCATCATGGCCATCATCACAAACATGGGCATGATCATAAGCATGAACATAAACAAGATCATCACCATGGGCATCATCATGGGCACCATCACCACAATCACGAGGAACATAAACATGGTCATCACCACGAACACAAGCATGGGCATGAACATCATCAGGATCACAAACACGAGCATGGTCATAAACATCACCATGATCATCACGAACACCATAAGCATCACGAACATCACAAACATCACGAAGAGCATGGACATCATCATGGCCATGACCATCATGAACATCATGGTCATCATGAAGATCACCACGGTCATCATGGTCATCATCATCACCATAAACATCACGATGGACATCATCACACTGAAGAAGAGTTCCATCAGCACGAACACTCAAAAGATAATTATCATCACTACGGTGCTTCACAAACTCACGAAGCGTACGCTGCTCCTGAAGGCGGAGCGTCAGTATCTGAGTCAACAAAAATAAATCAGGAAACTGCCACAAATACAGCGCCCACTAAGCCGTTTGTTATTCAATTAGTATAGAGTAGTAATGCAATGTATTAAATTGTAGCTAAATTTTATTTCTTTTTTAAAATAAATACATTATAATGAAACCAATACTTGTCTACTATGTATTCATTTGAAATTTTAATATACATTAGGTGCAATGAATAAATACACACGTAGATAGTGTTTATGCAATATAAAAATATAGAAATTGAGTATAAAACACTATAAGTGTCTACTTATAAATGTATGTAGTTAAAAACTTCTTTTGATATAAAAAAATAATACGGCAATTTACGTTGAGTAATAATCATATTTCAATAACATTCTTATACAAGCAAACATTTAGTAAGTTTCTTCGAATGGTACAAAATATTTCGTGTAGCTCAATAATACAGTTATAAGAAAACACTAATTGTTTACTTTTATTCCGACAGATGAACTATCTCATTTCTGGATATTTTTGGCTTCTCATATCAGTACAACATACTGAATCAGCTACTATACTTCTTGATCATACACCTCTAAAGGAATTACGTACAGTTAATAAATCATTTACAAATACGCCGCATGTGCTAAATAAACGACAGTTTGACAACAGATATCAATACGCATTAAATCCTGGTGTATCGAATTCTCGACATGCAGAACCAACAGCTACTACTGCTTTTGGTGTGTTAGGAACTGCACCTCTTGCAGTTCGTGTTCTTCAAGATAATTCACATTCAGCATCATCACATTACGGTAGTTATGGCCACCATAGTCATCACGGACACCATGACCATGGACATCATAGTCACCACAAACATAGTCATGGACATAAGCATGGACATGAACATGGACACCACCATCACGGCCAACACGAACATGGTCATAAACATCACGAAGATCATAAGCATAAACATCACCATGAAAATAAACATGGTCACCACCATGGCCATGAAGAAAAGCACGATCATCATCATGGACACGATGAAAAACATGAACATAAACATAGTCATCACCACGACCACAAACATGGTCACCATCATCATCAAGATCACAAACACGGCCATCACCATCACCACAAACATGGCCACCATCATAAACATGAAAATAAACACCATCATGACCATAAGCATGATGAAAAACATCATCATGGCCATGAGCACCATCACACCTCAAAACATGAGCATCATGAAGAACACAAACATCACGGAAAACATCATCACCATCATAAACACGACCACTTCAATGAGCACCATCACCATCACAAACATCATCATAAAAATGAGCACCACCATCATCATGAACATAAGGAAAAAGAAGAACATCATCATCACCATGGTCATAAACAAGAAAATGATCATAAGCATGACCACAAACACGATAATCATCATAAACATGGTCACGATCACAAACACGGGCATCACCATGAACATAAGCACGGGCACGACCACGGTCATAAACATGGTCATCATCATGAACACAAGCACGAACATGACCACGGGCACCATCATGGTCATGATCACAAACACGGACATGAACATAAACATGATCACAAACATGATCATAAACAAGATCATCATCATAAACACGGTCATCATCATAAGCATGGTCATGACCATGGACACCATCATGAAAATAAACATGAACATAAACATGAACATAAAGAAGATCACCATCATGGTCATGATCATGACCACAAGCATGGACATCATCATGGACATAAACATCATCACGAAGAGGAACATAAACATAAGGAAGAACATAAGGAAGAACATAAACACCATCATGACCACAAACATGGCCACGAACATAAGGAAGAGCACAAACATCATGAAGAACATGGTCATCATGGTGGCCATCATCATGGACATCATCATAAACATGCTCATGAACACGACCACCATGAAAGCCATCACGGAGGTCATGGACATTTTAGTGCTCATAAATTCGAAGAAGATCATTCTTCGAGTATTGACGATCACAACTTCTATGGAGCATCGCAAACTCATCAAGAATATGTATTTCCTAGTGAAGGACTCGCAGTTGCCGAAAGTGTTACGCAAATTAAACAGGAACCCGCTGTAACTACAATTGTACCACTATCATAAGTTCAATAAGAAATATGCTATTTAGTAAAAATGGTTTTCAATAAAAATAGATAAAAAGTAAAGTTAATAAAATATTTTGTTTTTTTCAATCCTATTTCCTTATCTTTATTTTTTTATTTATGTTATAATCGTAATTGTGTAGCATAGACATTAATTTCGTAGATTCTATTTACATAATAAAATACATCAAACATTTTACTTACAAAATTGCATTAAAATTGGATATTAACATGGATAAATAATAATACAAGCTACCATTTAGTGAGTTTCTAGGCTAATATAAATGTACATATTTTTCACTAAATTACTTATTATTTTTTGTAACAGATAAAATTGATCGTGTCTGGATTATTGTGGATTTTCATTACGTCTAATTATGTCGAACCAACTGAAGCACTTCAAGTTATTAACAAACCAAAATATGTGTTCAGCACGACTCAAAGTACGATACTTAATTCACATCAACAATTAAAACGGGGACTAGATGCAACACAAAATGTAGACTCAAACATCGGTCTGAGACAGTCGATAACAACTCTTTTGCCTAAACTGCAGGACCAAAAGTATTCAAAACTTCATAATGAAATGGTTACTTCTGCATATTCGGGTATATCTTCGCTTAAAATACCTTTTAAGCGTAAAGCTAATGCAGACAATGTACAAGAAGGAACAATTTTCCGAACACATGGTTCTCATCATGGTTATCACAGCCACCATCACGGCCATGGTCATCATTCGAAACATGACCATCACGAGAAACACGGTCATGAACATAGTCACAAACATCATCATGGTCATCATCATGACCACAAACATGGTCATCACGAAGACCATAAGCACAAACATGATCACGAACATAAACATGGACATCATCATAAACACGGCCACCATCATCATCACGATCGAAAACATCACCATAAACAAGAACATGTACATGATCATGAACACAAACACCATCACGAACATAAGCACGATAACAAACACGACCATGAACATAAGCACCATCATGAAAATCATCACAAGCATGGTCATCATCACAAGCATGGGCACAAACATGGACACGATCACAAACACAAAGGTGAACATCATCACCATCACAAACACGATCACCATAATGAACACCATCATCACCACGACCATCACCACCATAATGAACATCACCATCATCATTCACATAAAGAAACTGAAACGCATCATCATCATCACGGCCACGAACATAAAAATGATCATAAACACGACCATAAACATGATGAAAAACATCATCATGGCCATGAACATAAACATGAGCATCATCACGATCATAAACACGGACACCATCAAGATCATAAACATGGTCACCACCATGAACATAAACATGGCCATCACCATGATCACAAACACGGACATCATCAAGAACATAAGCACGGTCATCACCACGACCACAAACATGACCATCATCAAGAGCACAAACACGAGCATGGCCATCACCACCATCACGGCCACCATCACGGCCACCATCATAAGCATGGCCATGAACACAAACATGAACATAAGCAAGAACATAAACACGATCATCACCACGGGCATCATCATGGACATCATGACTCGCATAAACATGGACACCACCATGATCATAAACATAAACATGAACATCATCAGGATCACAAACACGATCACGGTCATAAACATGAAAATGACCACCATGAACATCACAAACATCATGAACACCACAAGCATCATGAAGATCACAAACATAAGGAAGAACATAAACACGATGAACATCACAAGCATCACGAAGACCATCATGGTCATCACGGGCACCACCATCATCATAAGCATCATGATGATCATCACCATCATGAGGACGAGGGACATCATCATAAACATTTTGGCAGCCATCATTTTGGTGCTTCAAAAATTCACGAAGAGTACGTGTTTCCTGAAGACGGCATTACAGCAGCAGAAAGCGTAAATGTAACTCAGGAAACCTTAACAACTTCAAATCCATCAACGCAGGCAAATGATAGTACAGTTTAATCATGTTTGTCAATTATATTTTGTGATAAAAAAGCAAACTGTAAGTGTTTTTTCTGTCAAGATGGTGTATTAGTTTAATTATTTAGTTTATAATTTTCTTGTGGTTATTAATATTCACAATTTTACTGATTCTGTACAAACCTTGAATCTAATATACAATTAAATAACTGAAAAAATTACGTTTAACTTTTATTATTTGCCACTTATGAAATTCGTTGTAGTTCGTAAGAATTCATTTGTTAAAACTAGCTTTCTTTATATTCAGGTCACATCAATGTTTGAACTTTATACGTCCGGTGAATACTCGAAGCTAGTCGTAGTAGAACTTCTCAGCAGCGTTGGCTGCGGCAACAACCCCCCCAGGCAGCGAACTCGTGGACTGTTGCTCACGCGCTCGCGCAAGTGCGATGCTAAATTTCGTTTAATGGTCAATAACTTCTCGGCGCGTCGGACAGATAACACAAGTGAGCAGCGGCGAACGCTTATGTATGTGTAGTTGGCGGACTGGGCCTATACCAAGGAGCAAAGAACTCCAGCGGCTGTGTAATGCAGACGGGGAGAGACGCGACCGAGCGATAAATTGTCGTAGATGTGAGTGAATAGCGAAACTTCGGAGCCGTTACGCAGATACCTGCACGCTACCGGTATTTTCTCCCCGTGCCTGCGCGGACCTCAAGCGTACGGGAGAAGTTAGCGCTTCTGCTAATGCAATCTCGCGCATCCTTTATGGCAGTTGACGATGAGGACGAAAAATTCTGAATGATTGCAATATTTTCGAGACGAGATAATCAGCGAATGAAATTTTTCTCATGATTCCGCATTACAGTGGCTGCAGTCTAGGATACCCGGAGGCTCCGGTGATTTAGCGAAAGTAATTGAAGCTGTCCTGTGAGAAAGTTGACTTGGCAAAATTATGACAAAAACTTTAATGTAATTTATCATCCTTGATACAACTTTTAAAAACGCAAGTATTTTAAAACTTTTTAATTAGAGTAATCCTTATTACATCTCTAAGTAGAAGCGTACCAACCCTCACCACATAAAAATCGACTTATCACTCCCGATCTAGTCCTGTTTACCTTATCTTACGTATAAGAACTTAATGACCACTTTGAAATCAATGAACCTACCTGCTTAACCTCACAATTGAATTGTATTATTCTTCTCCCTAATGACTTTGGTGTGCTTGCGGACACATTCTTCATAGCAACAGTGCCTGAAAACTTCGCGCGGGCTCCGTTCAGTGGTCTTGGCGGGTTTTCCTTTAGCTGAGCGCGGTTCGCTGTAAAATTGCAGGAGAACATGCGTCTTCTCGCTTGAGATGTCATTAAACGCGCATGTAATTACACGCACACGTATACAGGGCTATTGGATGTGTTAGTTCGACCGCCAAGGCTTCTCGATTAGGAGATTCGCGCACGGTGGCACATCCGGCACCTCGGTGTCCTTGGTCAAATGCCTCCGGCGTTGAACGTTGTAATGGTCGCGCAGAGAAGGAGAAAAGGAGGAACGCGTTGCGGTAATTATTGTAACGCGTGCCCAGCTCGACGCGAAATTATTTCTTCTTGGGGGAAGGGGTATTATTAGGTGAGCGCGTACGTTAAAGTTTCTTTTTTGTGACCGCTGTAGTTCGTCGAGGTAGTTTGACGCTATTTATAGCGCAGTGCAATTTTCGCGATAGGAAAAAGACGCCTTGATGGACGGTCTCTCATTCTGCACTTAAGTGCTTGTATTCCCGATTTACAAAATGATTCAATGCTCTTTAACAGTAAGAAAATTTCTTATACTTTTTTGCCTAATCACTTGCAAGTTTTAAAATAACAATGTACCTTCTATCATACTGTATTTTAAAAATGTACTTTTGAATACTAGGTAAATCAAAGACAGTAAAAACGTCCGCGTGAAACTGACGCAGCAGCTCGTTGGCAGCTAGCTCTCTACACCGAGTCCGTGCTACCGTTCAAAACAATGGTCGGCGGAGGCTCGGTAACCGCCGCGGCACCTGCTCGTCCGGTGCGCATGAATTATTTAGAAGTCCACACGGCGAATGCAAGAGAGAAAGAGAGGACGAGCCGGCTACAGCAATTTGCCCGCTGGCGGCCCCGCGCGCGCATCCCCGAGACCTTTGACTCGTTTGGCGCGGCCTTGAGGCCTCCGCCGCCGCGCGGGCCAGACGGCCGAAGTGCACCGCGCGGCCGGACAAAAAGGAACGAGTGGCGACCAGGGGGTGGTGGGGAGCATATGTGCTCGTGCGCTACGTGTCGAGAGCGAGCGAGAAGGACAGGACTACGAGCGAGACCGGAGGATGCCCAAGCTCGTGGCTCCCTTTCTCTAATTGAAGGGTCGCGCGAGCTGCGTTAAACAGTGATGAAGACGTCGGGACGACGCTGATGCATCTGTAATATGTGATGCTTTTTAATGCTGGTTTTAATTTACTGTCTTGAAAAATGATTATTTTGCCTTTTAAAAAGGTTCCTTTGTTAGCTTCGCAATGCCTCTTTACGTGGGATGGATTGGCGTCATTACATTGAGTGACGAGATATGAGTATTTGAAAAAATGTACAGCAGGAGATAACACGTCATGTGTTATGAAAAAAGTGCAGACTGCAACCAAAACAGAAGGAAACAAGAGTAGCAAAGAAAGAAGGAACAAAAGATGCAATCGTGAAAAAAGGCGAGTTGACGCAAGAAATACAAAGCTTCATAAGTGGTGTAGAAGTCCAATTGAGTAAAATAAAAAATGATTATTATTGATTATGAAATACAAATAATATTTTGAAAAATATGGACCAATCATTGAAGCAAATATAAGGTGCACGTAAGAGCGCAAAAGGAACAAATAGAGAAAGAGGGAACACGAAAGTTACCTTTAACCCACGCGCGATATGTTTCCGACCGAGCGGTGGTGTGCGGGTTTGAAATTTATTGGGGATGTTAAAGTGTCAGTGGTTACGGATATATTATATTTTAACTCTGTACTCGGTGCACCTCATCAAGATCGTAAATTTTGACGAGACTCATGCTTTCAGAGAAATAAAAATCTAATAATGATGATCAGTATCTTCTTTCACTTTATATAAATAATCATTAGAGATACATTCAAGTACCTCTAATAAAGTATGAACTGAAAGCACAAAAAGTTTCATTATCATAAAATGTTGAAATAACATTTAAATTAAAAATAAAATATCCTACATGTTATAAATTTTTATACAAAATGGAAATTACGATATTTATCACGAAACAGCACCATACATCAATTTAAATTGGCTCGAAGCCGCAGCCCCATTATAATCATAAAACAGGGCACTTGAATAATGCATTATATTATTCTGTGGGATTACCAAGGTATGGTAAAAAAAAGAATATCGGCTTCGATAGCAAAGCAATTAACGAATAGAAAACTCATTAGCAGAGGAAAATAATAACCCTTCGGCTTATCCCCGATCGGCCAACAAAAGCCGAAGTCCCGACAATCCTCGAATCGCCGATGTTAATTAGTTTCGTTTCCGCGGGGAAAAAAGTGCGCGTTTGTCCCGTCAATTATTCGCCGGCGCGCGTCGCGATCCGCATTACCCAGGCGGCGGCAGCCCCTTAGACACACATAGGATGCAGCGGACCGAGTCCCTCTGCGCGCCGTCGTCGCTCGCTCCCCCTTTGTCCGATAATTTTCCGTAACGCGGCGGCGATTTCTCGGGGACGGCGCACGAAAGTGTTTTTCTTGGCGCCGGGCTGTCACGCGCGACCGGCCCGCAGCGTCACAATGGAATATGCATGAATCGCGCTCGCGCGCGAGGTGTGCCGGCGGGTCAGTTTGCGCGCGCGCGCGAAACTGGGCTACCGTTTGGAAAGTGCATAAAGAGCGAAAGCGACGAACTAGCGATGTCTTGGCATTGACTCCATTGGCAGCGAAACTTCTTTGTTTTGTCGGAATTTTTTTTTCACGCGAAACGCCTTTACCGTTATTTTTGCGTGATTTATTATATCTCTCGCCGAAGCGACTTTTGTTTTTTTTTTTTTATAGACGCGCATTGTTTCGTTTTCTTTTATAAATGGGGCCTATACAATTTTTAGGATACCCGGTAAAATCATAAAGTACAGCTAAACCGTATGAAAAGACTTTTTTGCTTGCAGATTTAGTTCAAGTTTTATTTTTACACCGTTATTTCATTTGAATTTGCGCTACCCTGAAACTCTCACTTTCAAAAGTATAAACACTGTAACTCAAAGTAATGCCGACTCTTTAGAGGAGCATCTTACAGCAGGTGATGTTAATTCAGCGAGCGCGGCGATAAAAATCTCAAAGCGGCCGTTAATCTCCCAATTAATTATGAGCGCACACATCATTAAGAAATTAAAAGTGAAATAACAACGGCGATAGGAAGAAGAGAGAGGGACGACGCGACGATGTGAAAAGACAGCGAAGGGTAAACAGAAAAGTTTCCCGAGGCGTATATAATAGAACCCAGCAACGTAACTGGCATTATCGCGAGCGACGATCGATGCCTCCTCGTCGATCGCTTGGTGCCGATCGATCGATCGATTGATCGTCACGGTGAATTTCGATTTTCAAGAGGCTCTCCGAGTGAAAGCTCGCCAGCGCATCCATTAAATGCTCGCGGCGCGGATAAAAAAAAGAGGCACTTCGTAATCGGGAATCGTCCTCATGCATATATTCATCGACGGCGCGAAAGAGAATTTCGCGGATGATACGTTGAGCGAACGCTCGCTCTTTTCTTTGCGGTCGAACGAAAAAAAGAGACAAAAGTCCCGCTCGCGCGGTCCCGGAACGGGGAGAGTACCTTGCGATACGAATTTAGCCGATGACGTGCACGAACTTACGTCGAGCTTCTCCTTTTTTTTTAAATTTAACTTTGTCTTTCGACCTTTTTCCAAGAAGTAATTAATGAGGTACGTAGGTTGGATTTTTCGATATGTCACTTTCATTTTCAATCGAACACTTAAGTACTTCTTTTAAAATTGCATTTTTTCGCTCTCCATCTCATTGTTCATTTTAATTTTTCAATGGTGCAACATTTATCATTGAATTAACTCGACTTAGGAACGCAGTACTTCTAATTCCAATTTTTGCGCAAAAAGCATAAAATTAGAAAATTTGCGCGGGCCAGCGTTGGAGCTTCTTTAGTACTCCCGAAGCACCGTTACTCATCTCCGTTTCATCGCAAACGTCCAAACAATTCCGCGGCGAACAGTTACATTCCCATTTTATCCGGGTGCGCGGGTACGCGCCGCGTCTAAACATCCCATTCGCTCTTATTAGCGGCCGGCGCGGATCTTATACACCGGCGCGGGGAGGCAGACAACGAGCCGCCAATACTAAATATGGGCAGCGTTCGTCATCTGTCAGAGAGAGAGCCGCTGCCGCCTGGCAGCGCTGGTCCCCCTACCATCCGCCACTGGCTGGCTTCGCGCGTACCCACGCGCGTTGCTATTCTGATCTCGCGGATCGCGCCGCCTCGCCAGTCGGTCAAATCGAGCCCGCGCGTTCGCCCGCGACTTCTCCCCGAAAAGCTAGAAACGCCGTTTTTTACTGCCTCCCGATATCCACGCGAGTGTCTCTCTCCAATGCGAAGTGCACTGACGGGTGATTCGTACGGTTCGAAGTACAGGGGGGACAGGTGATTCGGTCGCGGGAGATGGTAACGGAGTATTTGACAGTGAGATGAAAATGCAAGAGACGAAGTTTTTTTGAGTGGCCGCCTTGGAGGATCCTAGGAAGTGACTCACACCTGTCGGCGAAGTTTTGGTGAAAGGACATCGAGATGCTGCCGCTTGGCACTTTTTACGCCCTAGCGCTGCTTCTCCTGCCGGTTCTCGTGTGGCTGACCAAGGTCGTCAAGCGGAAACCCTTCGTCGATGTTTTCACGGGCATTATTCAAGCTGCGAGGTATGGGACCTGTCCCTTTTTTTACGTGGTTTGCAAATTTTTTTTCTTATTTCTTCACGTAGACAGTTCTGTCTTCTTTTAGCGAAGGAATTTGCAATTGACATTTTTTCATCAAAATTTTTCACGTACTTTCTCGAATAATGACACAAAGAATGTCGTAGGAGCTATTGAAATTTCGAGACTCCGAGCAAATTATAATGAAACGAAATTAAAGCGAAGACGGTCCACTGAGCGTTGAAATTCTAAAATTAATTTGATTCGACTCAATTCCTGCAGACGACGAATCTTCTCTTTGGTATTCTGACGTATCAAAGGGATCTTTTACAACGTTCAAGTGAAATTTCTCTCGTATAAATGAAATTGATGCCTGAGTTCTCTCTCGAACTGACCAAGGTTGACGACGTACGTCGGGGTCGCTAAGACCTCGACGAGAATAGCATTGTGAGGGGTGGTTAAAGCGAATTTGCTTTTGAACGATAGATAGGTTACAATTGATATTGTTTCATTTAAAATTTCAATTATGCATAATTTAAATATAGCATCTTAGTTCTGTCTTGTTCTCTTAATTATGTTTCTTGGAAAATAAATTTATACCCAATGCCGATTAAAAGAAAGTCCGTGCACAAAGTCGCATGCAGTTTATATAACAATAAAAACGACTATGCCAAATTGAATTACTTGCCAGATAAGTTTTATATGAAAGAAATGGCCGGGTATTAATAGACATGCGCGAAAAATAATGTTATAAGTCTGTCGATTTTAATTCGAGCAAAATGCGGAAGAGGAAATTGCCAAAAAAGAATTATTACTTATACACCGAGCGGTATATTTTGAGCATCTTACTTCACCAGTCAATTTTCTTGGCTTCAAATTTAAAGCGCAAGTTTATGGAACTACCAACTAAACGCTCCGCTAATCAGCTTTTAAAAATAAAACTCTTATTATTCGAAAATAGAACGTAGCTTCGAACCAGGCTATCGCCCAAGATAATAATTAAAACTTAATAGTCTATCGATTTTTTTGCCCTTTCTAGTCCGCGACCCGACTGCCGTGCATTGCCACACCGTGTAACGCGCGCGCGCGCTGAAAAGGCTATTACTTCTCCCGTGCCTTTTGCGAAACCGCCGCGCCGTCTTTCGCGGTCGGCTCCACGTGCTTCTCGTTCCGCGTGGGGATTCCGCGGCCGCTTTTGGCGCGCTCGAACAATGTCCGTCCCGCTTTTTTTTTCCGCGAGTGCGTAACCCGCTCGTTATCGGGAGCGATGCGTTTGACGCGAGCGAGGAGTGCCGCGCGTCGTCTGGTGTAATCGCGAATTCCCGGCGCGTACGGGCCGTGACACCGCGCGGAGGCGTACACGGCATTTTATGTATGCGCGCGACGAATGGAGCTAGCGGCGGAGCGGTTCTTTACGAATTTTTCGGGACACATCGGACTGCGGAGAAAGTCGGCCTGGCGATATTTTTCGATGTGGAGATTCTGTGTAAGCCAATAAATTTATTAATTCGCGGGTAAACGCAACTTTTTAAAATGATATAAGTGATAAATTACAATGTGCTACTAATTTTTAATAAAAAATTCCTGAAGAATAAAATGCTTAATTTATTTATTTATTAAGGAAACAGAATACAATGAACTCTCGTAACCGCCTCTGGGAATCCTCACTTTTCGGAAGAGCTTCTTCATCCCAATAAAGTACACAAGCAATTACCACACAAGGCGCGTGACGTAAGCCGCCAAGTGCACCGCCCCGGCGTCGCGTTACACCGCGCCTTCTTTTTTCCGCGTCGCCGCGCGTCGCAAACGAAAAACGAGAGCTCGCGTCGTCATCGGGTGCGCCGTTGCAGTATCGGGTGCATCCGACGAAAGAAAGGAAGCCGCACTTTCCCGGAGAAAGTGCATATTCCGCCGAGGCGAAGGTCAGCGGCGCATCGGCCCGTCTTCCTCGGAAAATCTGCTGCTGTCGATGCGATTCTCACGGGTGAAACGAAAAGCAGAGACGATGGGAAAATTAATGGCGCTTCGTTAATCCCTGCGCCTGTTCAAGATGGACTCCTTTTTAAATGTTCAGACAATAAAAGTTGATGGGAGTTAAAGTCGAGTTTACGAGATGCATTATATTCAACGGTGTAAGCAGCGAAATTTACATGATTATTACACCGAGGAGTTATATTCGTTCGGTGTAACCACAAATCACTTTTAAATAAGTAATGTTGCAATCATTTTTTAATTAATGTGAAGTCAATGTATCATTTCTTGATAAAATAAAAAACACTATGTATGAACTAAAAGCAATCTAAATGTAATAATTGACAATTATAACTCATTATAAAAAAAAGTATGTAATCGTTAAAAAATCGATTCGATTCTTGTAATCTTTGCAAATATATCACTAAAATTACAACAATTGTCGAATTTGACGAAATGTATCGAATTTGACCGCTACTTTATAGTCTAACAATCGCTCTTTGCTAGCATCTAAGATGCAATAAAAGATAATGCATCGCTGCTTCGTGTGCTCAATCAAACGTAATCAAATACTTCAAGCGCCAGCGCGAAAGAAAACTCGAGTGAAAAAGGCGGGATTCGGAATCGCGCGCGCACTTTTCACATTCCTCATTATTCTTGGGACCAAGGACGCCCAGCTCTCGCTTCTCTCTCTCTCTCTCTCCCGCGAATCGGCGATTTATCAAGCGAAACGACGATTGCCCCTCGCGCCTTTGTCTTCCAGTTCGTTTTGTTCGATCGCGAAAAAACGAGGCGTCGAACGCGTGTACCGCGCGGCGGCGAAACCTCATTTTTCCAGCGCGTCGACGGCCCGGGTCCCCCCGCAACAATGCGGGGATTTTTGCGCCGTGCCCCCCCGACGATTTATCGCGAGTATCGTGTACTTACGAGACCGCCGCGACTCGTTTCTCTCGCGCGCGAAAAAGGGCCGCCGCGAGCGCGCGCGTAACGCCGATGCTCGTCGAGATACGCGCGAAGGCTGCTCGCATGAATATGTACGGCCGGCTGTAGTACACTTGCACCCGGCGTAATCGATGCAATTTCGTATTTCGCGAAACGAATAAGGAATCTCGCCGCGACTCGGTGCTGCCCCGGCGTTTTTCTTTTCCGCGCGGATATATTTCTCTCCCCCGTGGCGCGTCAAAATTAGAACCAAGGCTGCCGCGCGGGAAATTTTTGCTACGCGCTCGCGGTACATCTGGTTTTTGCGCCTTTCACTAGAAGTTTTGCATTTGTCCTTACGGCATATTAAAAGTGCGCGCTCCCCCCATTTCTTTGCCTGTTACTCGAACGGCGGTGTGTACCCTCCCCCCGTCGTTTACTACGACCGCGCCGGCAGCGTCTCAAGGCCGTCGTATTTTCATATGACCGCACGATTTATATCGCAGACGCGCCGGTGTACAACGAAAAAATATCGCCGTTTTACAACCTCGCGTGCCCGATGAATTTATGGAGGCGGTTAATCGGAGCCAATCCTAATTATTCCCCGGATGCCCGGCTTACTCCCTCTTTCTTGCCTCCTTTTTTTTCGGGCCGACGCGCTCGCCTGCATTTTCAATGAAAGGGGATGGTTCCTTTTTTTGTCCACCGCGGCGAAGATACGTTTGTCGATGCAGGTAGAGATATTTGAGGAGTATGTTACTTTAAATCACGGCGCTATTATACGGCGGGCGTATTTTCCTCGTTTTAATGATGTAAATTAAGTCGCCGGTGCAAAGGATGCTTTTATTGCCCCGTTGCGGTGTACGCGCGGGGTTCAAGTTCCACATTTGAATCTTGAGTAAAATACGCTCTTTGCCGCGCGCGCTGATGCCGGGAAAATTTATTTTACGAGGCTAATAGTCGCGTGTTTATGTTTACTTAGAATTGATTGCTCGATTATAAACTGTATGAATAATGGCCGCCCGCGAAAAAACGTCGTGTTATATACACAGTACCAGCTTCCACTGCTGTAAATCTTATATAAAAATAATACTTTGTACTCTTAAAATAACTGCAAGAAAGTACTAAACGAATAGTTCTGAGAATACGTATTACATTATTTAACCATTTATCTCATACCCATTAAATTCGATAATAAAAAAGCGTATAAACATTATTAAAAAATAATAATGTATATTACCCAGCAATCGCAGAATCAGCATTGAACGTTATATCAATTAAACGAAACACACGCTAATCTACCTTCATCTACAAGGAAACCTCGTAAAATGTACTTCGCTATTCGATAATTGGCCGCGCCGTCGAATAAAGGACTAATCTCGATCGCCGGGGTATATATCCCTATTTCCTATTATGCGCCTTGCGGCCGCGGGTCGCGCGAGAAAATAGAAAGCGAGCGCGATTACGCATCGCGCGCGCGAGGAAGCGAATTTTCTTCCTCGTGCGTTGGGTAGGGCCCCGGGAAATCGGATGCTCTCACGATTTGTCTTCGGCGCGCGAAGAATGGACTCGTTTCGAGGTCGTAAATTATGATTTTATATATATCGGCGCAAGATTTCGCAACCGCTCCGCGGGAAAAAGTTCGTACACACCGCGAGAGAAGAAGTAAAATTTTCGCATGTTTATCTCGGCGGATTGTGTACGTTTCGCTTTAGCGCTTTAACTGTTCAAATAGTGGCCGCTTTGCATGGCAAAACTGCGCGATAAAATTTTATATACGAATGGGAAGTCGAGATCGCTCGCGCCGAACTATTGTCAGTGCTCTTTGGGAACAAAGAAAAATGTTTACACCTAGCAAATAAGCTGCCGATTGAACGCGCGAAAGTTGCATTAATAAAATTTTACGAGCGACTTATCATAAGTACAGAATGCCCGAGGATCTCACAAAGGAAATCTCCTCCGCCGCCGTTAAAAGCGGATTGCATTCTCGGACTGAAATTACGTTTTACGTTTCCGCGGGATTCGCCGCGGTGTACCTCGTGTTTTCACCGGGAATAAAACGCAGCGCCGTTTCGTCTAGCGTGCGATTAGGGTCGAGGAGGCGTCTGCTTTCCGTCGATCCGCGGAAAAGGGCCGCGCGCAGTCTCGGCGCGCTGAATTTAGCTCGGCTGCTTTACGCGGGTCTGGAAATAAAAAGTCGAAACTCACCTTGGAGAGGAGATACTCTCCGATCAACCGGATCTGCTTACGACATGCTTTCTAACGATCCGTTTGCTCGAGGAAATCCTTTTTTTTTTGTACCGCGCAACGCCGGTCATTAGGCGGATAATAATTGTCGGGTAATTTATAATTATGAGAAATTTTTTTTCTATTAAACAACGCGTGTAACGCTGTCGTAAGTAGCAGCGTATATCAAGGGCGAAAGGTAAAATAATGGGTTTTGATAAAGAAGAGAAAAAAAATGCGCAACGACGTGTTTTCCCATGCTCGCGTCAGCGTCTCGTTACGCGCGTAGGTAAGGCGATCGGAAAAAATCGCGAGATGTTTTCGCGCTACCTTTTCAAGGCGACGACGCGTCTCCCGCTGCGGTCTACCGACAAACCGCACGCGTGGATCGGTCAGAATTTCGTCAATTCAGGTGTTTCGCTCGCGATCGGGATCGATTTTCAGATCTGCCGGTATCGATTGCACGTATTGGATATCTCGGCAGCCTCGCGGCCGCGCAATATTCATCGTCGCAAATTGAAGGTTTTTCGCAGAATTTAAAGCGATCCGCATCGAAAAATCACGCTGACTATCGAATTTCAAAGCGATTCGCTTAAAGAGATAAATAAAAACTAAACGATCGACGTGTACCTTTTGATTGATACTGCGTAAATCATTCGAGCCGAGTATAGTGGAACAGTAACGATGCAGAAATTGATAATAAATCAAGAACCATACTCGCCGGATGGTCCCTAAAGAAAATGGCATTACGTAAAAATCCTCGTTATCCCCGAGAGCAAATCCGCTCGATCTCGAGACCATAAATCCGCGCGCGAAACCGCGAAGAGCCTCGACATCCGCGTGCGGGCCGCTTGCGTAAGCACGCAATATCGCGACAATTTCCGCGTCATAAACGTAACGAATTGCGTCTCGTTCGTTCCGACGCATAATGCGCCGATTGGCGAGGTACTTATCGGCTCCGCCGAGGAAGCCGTAAATGATACTCGCGCTCCTTAAAGGAGAGCGAGAGAGAAATTCGCTGGAAGCTGCACGGTTCCTGATATACATTACAGCCAGCCGGCGTTTCCTCAATGCGCTCGCAATTGCTCGAGGATGTTGCCCGGCCGGACGATCGACTGTAATGATGGGAGGATGATTTTTTTTCGATGTAGAATGTGGAATGCGTATGTAATATTATGACGTGTACTAAATTTAATCAAAGTGTATTCGTAGCCACTGTACTTTCTTATTAATATTTACTTGCATATTTTCGAAATATGGTACATTTTGATGTAAGTCCGTATAAAGTGATAAAAGTATACGTGCGTGGCTCATCCGTTTCGTAGTCGATATTTATCGAGCTATACGCAAGAGAGAGGAATGCAATAATAAATTTTACGAGTTATCGTTCTAATATTCTTCCAGACTGCCAAATTGACAAATTTTATTAGGCATTATCGTAATTGCTTAAGAATGCCAGTGTGAAAACAAATGTACCAATTTTTTTTAATAGACACATATATTTGAATCAAACATATTCCTTTCTCAGTAAAGAGATTCGGAAATAGAATAATGTAAGACCGTAAAGAAATCACTGCCTACGTAAATTATTAACGATTGAAAGCAACATCAAATCATTCCGAATTATCACTACTGCCCCAAATCGTTCGCGCAGCTTAACGCCTTCTTCGTCGATGTTGCACAACGTGCGTATACCTCTGATTAAATCGATTCGCTGAATATTCGCGGATCCGGTAGCTCGCCGCTCTTTTTGAGCTATTAGCCGGCGTCCGTGGGAAGAGACGGGCCGCCGCTAATTCAACGGCGCGGGCGAGAAAGTTGCGCGCGCGCTGTAATCGCGATCGACGGGAAGTCTGATGACTAGGCTCATTTGGTACCGGCGAAAACGCCGGTAATCTCCGCCGCGGAGGAGTGGATGCGATGCCGCGCGGTGGTGTCGGGGGTGTGATCGGATGGGCTTACGACTCTCCCGTGTAAGCCGATTACTTTAGCCGGTCTCGTTCTTGCGTAATTGCTCGAAAGTGATTTTTACTGACGCAACGAGACGCAATGATATTTTGACGATCATCCTTTCCTCGAGATGGCTCAACGATGAGATTTTTACGTTTCTTGTAACAATAAAAAGTTCATTACACTGCGGATTAGAAGTTGAAAATTGAAACGCTCGCTTAAATAAAATGAAACCACTGTAAATGCCGTTAGTTAAGTACTTTTACTGCCTCGCTTTTTTGGGAGGGGGAGAATGTTTTCGGCGCACGAAGTATCAGTTACGTTAAAACTGCACTTTTACTTCCACGCGATGATGTCACTCGGTGCAACCTTTCACGAAATAAAGTCATTACACAACGTGCAAAATCGAAATTTTTTTCCTTTCTTCGATTAAAGGAAAAGATGAAGTCAATACTGCATGTACTTGTACACGAAAGTAAAAAGTTACGCAATCGCCATCGACTGTAATTGAGTGCTGAATACATTTTTGGCGTTCCGCAAGTCCACTTGTAAGATCGACGAGTATGCCAATAAGGGAGAATTAATTGGCGAACGGAGATTTCGTAAATCACAGTGTCAAATATGAAATTTTATGGCGTTTTCGATAACAGAGATCCCGTTATCCTTTTCTGCTCTTGGATGAGATCACCGATAAGATTACTGCTGCTTATTAAGGAATTAAGAGAGCTGTAAAGTACTTTCGAGTGCGGCTTATGCTAATGTATTCAGATGAAGGTGTCAATAATTGTTATTCAATATGTTGTATTATCAGGGATAGACTATTATTCATTGCTATGTCATAAAACACGTTTGTACGGCATTTAGCACTGTGGAAATGCTACATTGTAGTTTCTTAATTTATTAAAGTGAAATGCGTACACATAATTTATTTTAGAATATTTTACCAATATAGGCATATACAGCAGTACATAATCTGATTTTTTATGCATATTCATATCAAACATCGATGATTGAATGATTTTACAATTTCGACGTAGCCCTTGCAGTGGCTTCATACAATCCATTCGAGTACGTATATTAGAAGTGGTTCAAATTTGAAGGTGACTGGATAGTTATCCCCTAGGCAACAGTAATTTTGAAAAAGATCCTTAGAGTAATTCAGTATTGCACGCACAAAAGATTATTTAAAACACCAAGTGAACGATTTCCGTACTATCCGTACTATTTATGCCAATCGGTCCCATAAAATCGTACAATCCACCTGTTTTCTCGCTGTACTCCGAACAGCTCTTAATCAATCGCGCACCCCAAAGAATTACGAGAAATCGTTCACGGCACAAAGAAAGCATCACGGTTCACGTGGCCATTCTCAAGCGAAATAAAAGACGCAACAATAACCCAACGGCGGGGTTCCGGGAATGCATTGCACCTGCTGTCTTTGCGAGGCGAAAACTAAGATCCTCTCGTTTCCATTGTTACAGGTCGGCCCTGCAGACGCTCCACAAGGTATCGAGCAAGGCGCGCGAGCAGAACTACTTTCTCGGCGGATTATCGCACGACTGGGTCAGCTACTATGAGCAGAGAATCGAGAGCGACCGTTCGTGCCTCAACGAATGGCACGCGATGGACAATCTTGAGTCCAGGCGACCACCGTCCCCCGATAGCGCGCGAAATAAGTAAGTAAACGATCGAATTATTGAGGAGCAGATTTGTTTCGAGAGTTCCTCTTAATCTTGAGAAATGGAAAATTAAGCTTCGAAATCGAATTGGATTTTTAGTGTCCTCTAAAGTTGAATTGGTGAAAAATTACTAAACAAAGTGCACTAAAAAGAAGCACACTAAAAAATTGATAATTCGTAGAGCACATGGCACTCATTTTTGTTGAATTTAGAAGCTTTTTACTAATTCAACAGTAAATAAAACAATCTTTAACGTACATGAGCTTGAAAATGTAGAGAAATATCAAAGTACTTATTCGTTATTAAAAATACTTCTTATTTTCATGAATTGCTTTTGATTTAAAGTAGTGTCTCCAAAAGAACGATTTGCTAAACAAAGACTAATCTTTCAACTTCCCATCAACGGCTTGCTGCATTCATAAGTTGTGCAAACCACCTTTATTTCTTTGTTTACAAAAACATTGCACTCGTCGCGCTGCGCAATACTGCGATCGGGCGGAGACGCATCGTTAGCCCGCGCGCCTTAAATCCGTCAATCGCTCGGGAAACTGTTCACCCCGGGGTCTATAATCGGACGGGAATCGACGAATCTCCGAAGGTAGCTCCATAAAAGGTTTCTCACCTTCTGCCAGAGTCGCCGTCGGTGCCGCGCGCGCGGGCAAAACGTCCGCCTCTGGCTCTCCGATTTAGCTTGGCCCCGCGCCAGGCGACTCGGTGGTTTGTTGACGCTTCTGACTCTCTTTGGAATCGAAGACCGCGCGCGCGGTATATCTTTATAGTCGGCCTTGCAATTATTTCCAGGTTTTTGCGCGTGTCGCTCGCCCCCTCCTCCGCCGGGCGGAGCCGTCAGCTCTCTCGAATTCGAAAAGCTTTTCCTCGCGACGCTTTGACGCTTGCTCCCGGCTTCTATTTTCTCCCTTCGTCTTTCGAATTTTACGTTTCGTGAGTGACTTTTAAGAATCGCTTCGAACGAGTTCGTTGATACCGTGTTTTATATTTAACTTTGTTACTGCGAAACCTATGCTATGATTTTATTGTTTTTTTTTCGGTTGAGTGCTGTGGTTTTGTTTGTAAATAATGTCAATTTTTGTGCTTTTCAATAATAGTTTACGATAATAAAAAAACAAGTATTTTCATAGAATTATAAATAAAAAGATATAATTGTAATTCTGATAATTTAATTTTATTTTTGTTATTATAAATGAAGTTTTATAGAAATTATTAATTATCGTGTTTTTGCAGGCCTAGAGAAAGAGATGAAACGGAACAGGTGATAAGGTCGAAGTTGAAAGAGATTATGATGTCGGTCGATCTCGACGAGGTCACGTCCAAGTACATTCGAGGTCGTCTGGAGGAGGATCTCGACATGGACCTGGGTGAATTCAAGCCATTCATCGATCAGGAGATGCTTACAATTCTCGGTCAGATGGATGCGCCCACAGAGATATTCGACCACGTCTATCTGGGTAGCGAGTGGAACGCCAGCAATTTGGAAGAACTACAGAAAAATGGGTACGCAGATCGAATTAATTTTTCTTCACAACGAAGTAAAGAATTAATAAAACTATTTTACTAAATTCTTTATTTAGTACTAAATTCTTTATTTAAGGTTTTTTTGTATTTTAGCAAATTTTATAATTTCGTGAACTGATTATAGGTAAAAAATTACCAGAGTGAATCTAACGTTTTTCCATTTTCAGAGTGAGGCACATCCTGAACGTGACGCGCGAGATCGACAACTTCTTCCCGGGCATGTTCAACTACCTGAACGTGCGGGTCTACGACGACGAGAAGACGGACCTGCTGAAGCACTGGGACGACACGTTCAAGTACATAACCAAAGCGAAGAAGGAGGGCTCGAAGGTGCTGGTGCACTGCAAGATGGGCGTGTCGCGCTCGGCCTCGGTCGTCATAGCCTACGCGATGAAGGCCTACAACTGGGACTTCTCCCAGGCGCTGAGGCACGTGAAGAACAAGCGCAACTGCATCAAGCCGAACAACAGCTTCCTGCTGCAGCTGGAGACGTACCAGGGCATCCTCGACGCCATGAAGAACAAGGAGAAGCTGCAGCGCTCCAAGTCCGACACGAATCTCAAGTCGCCGACGGGCAAGGAGAGGACGAAGAAGGAGGAGACCAAGGACACTATCGACAGCCCCGAGGGTGGCCTCACCGAACAGTCCGGCCTCGAGCTCAAGAAGACCGGCCAGCGGCCCAAGAGCTGGTCCCCCAACGCTGAAGATTCCGAAGACGTATTGCCTACTGGTAAATATTCTATTTGTTTGCTCCACGAATTCTATTCTTTTACTACACGAATATCTATTCGTGTCACGAATTATATTCATTTGATACTCGCTCTGCTCTTTCAAAGAGAAAATACGTTCTACAGTACTCTTTCTTTTAAAGAGCACACCGTACAACCAGTACTAGTCAAATTTGCGCATGGTTTAACAAATTAATTCTTTTTTTAGTTCCACTGTCACAGTCTCTGGAGAGCATCGACAAATCGGCAAACACGGAGGTGACGCGCGAGGACCTTCTGCGCGGCTCGAACCCAAAGAGCGGAGGCGGAGGTCCGATGGACCAGCAGGAGTCGCGCAACGTGCTGATGCCCTGCGACAACGGCCAGTCGTACAGCGTCTCGCAGAATCAGATCGTCCACCTGCCGGGCCCCGACACTACCTCCTCGACCTCGACCTCGCCGAGCTGCGCCTCGGCCGTGTGCAAGCACGCGTGCACAGGACGAGTCGAGAGTCAGGGTCAGAAGCGCAAGGGCCTCGTGCTGAACCTCACGAATCAATTCGAGGCCGCGAGCAGCAAGCCGTCGTCGCCGAGCTCCGACTGCGAGGGTGGAAAAACAGTGGTGGCGCAGCAACAGCAGCAATCCTCGAGCCCCGTCGAGAACGGCTGTTTCGGCCAGGATTTCTTGGGAGCCGAGCTGAGCGAAGATCAGCAAGGTAACGGTGATGCTGTTTGAAGCTCATTGCATTAAACGACAGTTGATGAATTCAACATTATATTCGTATTATTCATACTTGCAGTTATAACGTAAAAAATTCGCCCTTGCAGGAAAGAACGGTGAATGTCTAGTCTGGACTGCGTCCACGGAGGTCAAGTGCATCCATACGAACGACCGTGGAAATCTTGACCTGAGCGCTGAGAGCGACACCACGTCGTCCTCGTCGACGACCGTCGTAGCCCCGGTATCGGCGACGAGCCGCAAACCAAAGAGGGAGGGTGACCCCTTCAGCGCGCAGCTCGACCGGGTCTTCGATCGGGAAGAGAGGCGGGAACCGCAGGCGGTGGTGAGGGAGTCGCCGAGCAGGCAGAGTTCGTGGAGCAGTTACGACAGCGCCGTCGTGATGGACAACAGCTCGGTGCACAGCTCCTGGGCGACGTTGCCCTCGCGCAATAGCTCCTGGGGCTCCTACGACATGCGCCCGGCCGCCGACTCGCTTGGCTCGAGCGGACTTTTCGCGTACGACCGTGAGGAGATACCCTGGCACCCGGGCACTGTGAAGCGTACCAAACAGAAACTCGAGGAAAGCTCGACGACAGGTATGAAACCCGCAAAATGCTTGTTAAAGTGATCACGTTTCTGTCCACTTTTTACTATGAAAGTAATAAAACTTTGGAATCGGGAATTGTAGGCAATTTTAAAAAAATACGTATAATGTTTTAGGAACGTCGAAGCGAGTATGCACACAGTCGTCTGATCCGACTTCTGACGAAAAAGTTGCGGACAGACTAGCTGCCTGCGAGAACGAAGTCGAGAACAACCCAGAAGCGTACAACTCAGTTCTGCTGCATTACACTTCTTCGCCAACTCCACGTCGAAGGGATCCCTCGCCGGTCATTGAACACCGAGTTAGCGTAGGCACGCCGTCGCACGCAGTTCCCAGCGCGGCTGCGCCGATCGACATCTCGCCCGTCTCGAGGCAAACATCGCAGAGATTGTCGACGAGCGCACCAGCACCATCGTCGCTCTCGGCGGATACCGAAATAGCGCCCCTTGCGCTGAGGAGCTGCAAGTCGGAGAGTGAGACGTCGAGTCCGAGCGTCGTCAATACGACGCAATGTCCCTCGGTCAAACACCACAAGATGGTTCTGGAGAACCTCTGTAACAAGCCTATGTTCAAGAAGCGTGGGCTGCCTACAGCGCCGCCGTCCTCGACTGCGGACGATTCGCCCGAGTCCGAGAGTCCGCAACTGCGAGGCACCAGCTCCGGCTTCGTCAAGAATCTCAAGAAGGAGTTCGAGGCAAAGTCATCGAGCAAGTCCGAGAAGAGCCCCGACGGTATCGGCACGGACCCAACTCAAGAAGGTTCCAGCCTTGCTTCTTCGAATAACGTGAGGCAAAAGCGCGACGGCAAAATCAGGAGCTTGCCTTCGTCACCCGTCATACCGCACAACGAGTCCAAGATTCAGGCGTCGTCCAGCATGTGCGAGAACTCGAGAGCCTCTCATTTCGCCAAGCGCAGTAGCGAACCGCCACCTTCGACGGCAAAGACGACGAGCTCGCCCGACCAAACAACTGGTAGTCTGGAGGACCTGTCCGTCAAGATGCTGGTTGGCAAATACGAGGTAGCGAAACCCGAGTCGAAGCGCACCTCCGAGGTACAGTATCGCGTCTCCTCGCATCATCAGCAGCGAGACCGGGAGCACGCGGTCGAGCATCCACCCGCCAAATCGAAAATAGCTCCTGACTTGGCGCGTCGATCAGCACCGGTTATCGGCAATCACCACCACCATCAGCACTCGGGCTCCCTCTTCGGCGATGCATCGGTGACGGCCGAGGCACCCGGGCGGCCGCCCTCGGTTCCCTCACCCAGCCAAGTCGTCGCAAGCGTTGTCGCTAAAGCCGCGAGCAAAAAACAGCAGCAGCACGGCAGAACTCATCCTCTCGCTAGGTTGCAAGTCAGGCCGAGGCATAGCAGTCCTGTCTACAATACCATGTGAAGGAGATAGCCGAGAGCCAGCGAGGCTGCGAGGTTGCTTTTGCTTCAACGTAGTGATATATTATGTATAATGTATGTGTAATGGATTCAAAAGATCCAGCGGAGAAGTAGGAAGGAAATTAATACTTGTGTGATCTCCTCTACAATGGACATAAGACTAAGTTATTTTGATGATCGTAAGGTTTAGATATGAGTTGCGTGAAAAGTGATGGTGATTGCGGTCTTTATGATTTGAAGTGGATGTTATTTTCTCTTGATTCAACTCTTTTGAGAGGAGTTAGCGGTCAACGACTTGCTTTTTGTAAAAATTTAAATGATCTGTAGGATTATTTTTTTAATACTGTAGCATTGGAAATGAAATTAATTTTCACTGTACGCAAAAGTGTATAAAACCAAAGTAAACGTGATAATTTATCAAGTTTTAAATGTCTACTTCAGATCATTAAGAATCAGCATTACTTGTTGTAAGTCGTCTTTTTTTGTATGAAAATATTGTCGTTGAATTTCGACTGCAAATGTAGATTTTTGTTTAGAATAACCGATATTTGCCAATTAAGTTTAGTGACGAGATTTAATAACGCGTTATGTAAATTTTTTACTGTCATTTACTAAAAGGCTGGATATCACAATGATTGGACATTCACCGAATTAAACAATCAAAATCTTTTCAGTAAAATATACTTCCAGCAAATTATTAAATTGAATACCCATTCGAAGGAACAGTTTTTGTAAAAAGTATTTTAAAAAAGTTGTCAAATTTATTCTAAGCCTTTCACAAGTAGTATTCGAATAATTTCTGAATGACTATTTTCAAGCCAAAACACGTTACACTGCCATTTTACTGGTTTTTACAATGGCAGTTTAATCGAGTAATCAAATCTGTCATCGATAAAAGCTTAATGTGTCAACGAGATTTGAATGAGTTGTAAAACCATAACCCTAAAAATTGCTGATGTGTATAATTTATTAATTAATAGTTTCACCTGGTCCGTGGAGGAGGCCAAAAAGAGTGGAAGTTAAAGCGCGAAAAATCTTCGCTAACGATGAAAAGTGTAGTGGTGTATATTGAGTGAATTAAAACAGTTAATTCCTATGTAATACTGTCGTCACTTGCTGTTGAAAGCGAAAAAGTAAAACAAACGTGAGGGAGAAAACAGAAAAACTTGGCGAAGTGAACTTTGATAAAAGAGAGAACGAGTGCCCAGTCAGGCTGTGAATGTAAATGGTTGGGCCTCGCGCGAGTTCCGGTCTGCTTTTTCTCTTCGTTCAAAGGAAAAGACTAGAACAGTCAAGCTCAGTGTTGAATAAAAAAAATGTATCTGCGTTGTCTACTGCGCATCATCGACACGTTCAACTACACTATTAGCAATTTATAGTGAGTAATGTGATTAAGCGCGATGGCGAATTGTGTGTGTGAACGTGTGCGCGACGTAATGCGGACGAACGTTTTCGAGTGTGCGCGTGTTTGCGAGGCAAAGATGCATCCGCTGAAAAAAAATTAGCAGTTTCAACCAAACATTTCTTTAAGGCTGCCAACTGAATAATTTCTTTAAATCAACTAAATATTTCCATGAAGCTACTTAATTTCAAAAAACGTTTAGTCGATTCAAATAAATATTTAATCAGCAAGCCTTTAAAGAAATATTTAGTTGGAACTACTAATTTGGTTTTTCAGTGTCGAGACTTCGAGGGCCGAGAAAGTCATTCGAGTTTTTCTTTTTGTAAAATTCGCATTCGATTTATTTGTATTACAGATTTATTCGATGTGGGCGTATATAGCAAATAAAATTTTAATTGTCAATTTTTTTAAACTTATGACCAATATTTCAATTACGACTTTATCTTATCTGTTGCTCGTTCCTATTCTCGACCTTGACTGATGAAAATATATTTAGTTTATGAAAATGATTTGTTATGTCGATTTTGAAAAAAAAAAACAGTTTTTAATAGCTGATGCAGCTTTACGAGATTAATTTGATTGTATAATAAAAGTAGACTCGAACGATTTTCGGCTGATATTACCCAGTCTCTCTATTTGTAATTAATCTGTTTTAAAATATCACGCTACTTTTTTGTAACGTCATAATTATCGTAATTGTATTATAATTATATCATGTATAGCCTATTGAATTTGTAACGGATGAATGTTCGGTTCGTTAGGATTGCTTTTAAAGCTGGCGATACGTTTTCTCGCTTAGCATCGACACTAATGTGTCGCGTCGACGTTCGAATTCCTATCGTGATTCTTGAAAGCCAAAAGTACAAGTTTTTATCTTAAAAGAAAATCTGAGGGTGCTTAGCTCATTGAGAAAAAGAAGATTTTAAGACACTTTTTCTACTTTGTACCGTCGAAGATATTTTTTCAAGACATATCATCATCATCGCATTGTCATTGTCGCCATTTGACGTAACATAATCTTTGTTTGTAACTCATCACGCGAGAAAGCTATCTAAAATTTTCGTTGTAAACGACGTAAGGAGAAGCGAAGTAAAAAAAAGGCTTGACGTTTAACGAAAACGAACGCTGGGTCGCGCGCGCGCGCGCACGGGCCGATGACCAATTTTTTTACGGCGTGCTTGGCAAGTGTTTCTTCGGCCTGCGAGCGCGAAACACTCGGCAAGCATCTCTTTTCTCGAGCACATAATGACAATGACTATATTTTATTACTGCGTGACGTTTCAAAAGTAAAAAGAGTTAAATAAATAAGATAATAATAAGACGAATGAGGAAAATGAAAATCCAATTAGGTTCTTGATCGTTTAGCTGTAGAATTTGTGAATAAGACCGATCTATCTTGTTTTCTGAGCCGTAGCTTCGAGAATATCCGATCGTCGCTGTTTAGAGATTAATATGTACCTACTTACTCGTTTATAAGACTGGACGCGATCTGGAAAGAGCGCCTCTTTCTTTCATGTGTTTTTCTCCGACGCCGACCGTGGCCCTTCGGCTTTTTCTCGTCGATTACTAATTCCGTAGTACTCGCACGCGATCGTGTCGGCACGTTATCGAGAAAGAGCCGGCTCGCCACTGTCCCTTCATCGAAACAAGAGTCTGTTCAATAAAATGAAAAAAAAAGAAAGAAAAAAGATGTCTTCATTGAAAATGCAAATAAACGCCCTCTTTCCTTCACCGAGTCGATTTATCAACCGATTAGTTGCTAGTAAAACAGTAAGTTCGTATTATTGCAAATCGATGTGCTCATTTTTAGTGATTCTCTTTCTACCTTCCTCTTCATGTCCTTTCTGCTTAAAATGTGTGCGCATCTTAAACGTGATTGAGAAGCTGCTGTCATGAGCAAGAATACAACGTCATAGCGAAACGAAAAAAAAATCGTGCGTTGTTTCTGTATAAATTTTGTACCATAGTTTGTATTAAATAAAATTGTTTATTGCTTGACAGAGTTTTTGATCCCTTTGAACCTTTTTCTCATAATACTACACCTATCCATTGCATGCCATTATTAATAACTTAAAATCGAATGAAATTTAATTTCAAGAAAGATCTCCTTGTTATTAAAAACTGTAACTTAAAATCACGTATGCATAACTATTCGAGTGCTTGAGTTCTGAAATACTTTCTGTAAAAAAAAATTACTTTGTTAACAAAAAGTTTCCGAGTGAGATATTAATTGTATACGCACCATCATTTGTTGAGTTTATAGATAATACAGCGTAATTTTTATTGTTGAAGATGCTTATTAATTTGGTAGTTGGAAAAATACTTTTAAAAATAGCTGTTCTAGATCTATCTATATTATCCTCACTCGACGGTATAATTACAAAAGCCAATGAAGAAGACGCCAACTCTACGTTCGCTTTAAAACTCAACATTTTTTCTTCAATTTCTTCGTTTGATAAATTATTACTTAGAAAAATGGACCACGATTTAAATGAAGAACCAGATAGGCACATGCTCCAAAAACTCGTCGATTCGTACCAAGGCCTCGCATCGGTGGCATGGGTGAATATGTCGTTTATCGCTGCACCCCACAATGAGAATCTTCCCGGTTTGTATCTTTGCAAAAAGAAGAAAAAAGCATTTTAAAGAACAACGATCGAGCACAACCCACCGCACAATTTATCCTCGTCTGACCTAATTTTAAGCGTCTGTAAAATGTCGTCCAAAAAGTGGCTGAGGTACTTCTCGTAACTGGGCTCGTCTTTCCATTGATAAATGAAAATTATAAAGCACGCGTGAGTTGCTCCGCTGGAGAACAATTTTTCCGCGCTACTTTTAACCTCGGAGTTCGTTCCGACGAAGTACTGCTCGATGCATCGATGACTACTTTCGGCGATCGTGTAATTCACGGACGGCAGCTCGGGCAAAAGGACCGCCGTCGTTATGTTTCTTTCGCCGCCTATAGCGGCTTCGTCGACGCTTACTCCCAGTGCCTCGATGGCCACGTCGAAACAATCGCTCGGTCGCGTCCACTGATGAGCTACGCAAACTGAATTTATCGTTCGTAAGAGAAATTATAAGAAGCACAAATAAAATTAATTAATTTAGAAAGAATAACTATGCGTAATATAGATAACTATGGATTTAATTATAGTTAGCGAATTACTTTCATACGGTACGTTATCGCAGTCAGCAGTGGGTGGATATTTTCCATCGGTGAAAAACAGACGGGCACTGGGTTTTATTCTTAGAGAACACTTGACATCATCGACGCGTTCTTTTTCGTCAATAGGACTGATATAAGAAAATCTTGTCGCGACGTAATCTTCTAGCGCCTGAAGAACCATTATTTGAGGTCCTCGCTTTAACTTTTCAATTTTTGCAGCATTGTACCATGATCTTTTAAATTGCAACGTTTTATTTATTATTTTTATTTGAAAAGATAGAGTGATGTATTAATTGTAACATGCAAAAATAACGTTGGGCTTACTTGCATACTTTAGAAGCTTGATTTAAATCGTAAATATTTAAATGACTAAAAATTTTATAAAGAACGTCGAAAAGTACGATTTCAGCGTATGAGATTTCCATAATGAAAATAAATTTTTTAACTAAATTCTTAGAAAATAAATAAATATGTTAATATCAAAATCTTTTTTTAAATCTTTTAAAATTGAACATAATACTGTTTTAGCTAATATATTTCTTTTTATAAAAGTTGATAAGATAAAATTGACATTACAGAAGCAGGTAGTTCTATAGCTGCTCTAAAGTAACTAATACTACACACTGATTGGATTTTGTTGATTTCGTTGCCAACCAATACTATTGATTTCGTTGCTAAGAAGAATTACGCGATATATCTATACAGACAGTAAAATTGAAGAAATTATTGTACACGATTACTTATTAGAATTTATTTATTTAATTAGACTTTTTACAAATATTTACAAATAAGCTCTTTTACTTAGCTTCATTATCATAAAAATTTCAAGTAAAAGATTCCATTTTTATTTAGTAAAAACCGTTAATAGATTCTCAGTGTAAAATAACAAAATTATTTTATATATTTACACGAAAAACTCAACAAATTTAGTCACTAATAGAATCTATTTCATTGAAATATACTTCTTAAGCTTAATTTCTTGAAATTATTTAAAATTTTCTATTGTAAATATAATTTTGTAGTAGTTTTGAAGGTATGTATAAATACCTAAAAAAATAAACGCATCAACAACAATGGATGACATCCTACTTTCGTAGAAAAAATTTAACTATCCTTAACATGTTCATAAATTAGAATGAGATAAATTAATATCAAGTAAAAATGTTATATATGTATAAATTACTAACACTGTAAATTACTAAAAAATTATTAATATCAACTAATAGATCTTGCTCTGATAATCTTCATATAAAAATATAGGATCTAGTTTCAACAACAATACGCCTCTTGAAATTCTTGGCAAGATTTATAAATAGGACGATAATTAAGATTTTAATAAGTTTCTGCGTCCTCGCAGGCTTCAGTATCATGACCAAACACTGCAAAAATATCATAATTGATTAATTAAAATTCGGGAAGATAAGATATTATAAAACAAGACGTATACATACTTTCACAATTTTCACAGTAAGGTCTCTGCACTGGGGCCTTTTTGTCAGATTTGACTGGTACTGGTGGTTCAGGATCCTGAGCCTGCAGCGGACAATCTTCTGTCTCGTGCAAATCAAACTGATCACAAATATCACAGAACATTCTAAGAGGTTGATTTTTCTTTTGAATAATATTACTAAAAAAACAATGAATATTAATTATTGATTTGTTATTAAAATATCTGTAGCGAACTAAAAAATATCTAATGCTTACAGATTATAATCATCAGCTTCCTGAGTAGGTATGCCCATTTCCAAAACTTGTACCTTGCACGTTAATGCTTCGTTTTTACGTTGCATATCGACAATGACAGAGTTTAAGAAATCAATTTGACCTTTAGTCAATTCGTACTCTTCCTTCAATTTTTCAAATTCCGGTTCCGATACGGTTGAAGGTTTACCATTTTCTTCAGTCTTTTGATTGGCAACTTTATTTTTTAAAGCTTCGTTCTAAAAAAGTTATTGAACTTATTATTATTTATTATTAACAAATTATTAATAGTTTTAAAATTGTTTGAATTACATTTGTACTATTTTTTAGATTCTCATTAGCAATGCTTAACTTCATCACCGTTTCATTATAGTTAGCTAACAATTGATTGTTTTCCTTTTCTCTGGAAATACAAAAAATATTCAAAATTAAAAAGTGCCATAGAAAGTTTAAAATGCTGCAATATTGGTTACTTACAATCGTTTTTGAGACTCTTCCAGATGTACGGATTTTTCATTGACGAAGTTTATTTGATCCATGAAGTTTTGTACTCGTTCCTCTAATTCTTTCTCTTTGTCCCTTAGTTCAACAATAATCTTGTCTTTTACTTTATTTTCATTTTCGTATTTTATTATTAATTCATCTACAGTTTTACGTTTGTCCTCATTTTCTTGCAATGACTTCTTTGAGGATTCTTCTGCTTCTTTCAATTCTTTAATAATTGTGTCTTTCGAACTCAAATCTTGCACATATTTTTTTATTAGTTCTTCAGTGGACTTTTGTTTATTGACATATTCTTGTACTACGTTTTCTTTACTTTCTGCAAGATTTTTAAGTTCAGTTATTTCTGAATCTTTAGTTTTTAATTCTACTTCGAGTTTTTTCGCCAATTCATCAATTTCTTTCTGCTTTTCTTTAACTTCATCTGTAGCTTTGTCTTCGTGCAATTTTTTAATTTCGACAATCTTATTTTCCAGTTCGCTAATAAGTTTAGTTTTACTTTCTAAGTCACCTTTTAAAGTACCAACGTTTGTCTCCAGATTTTGTATACTTTCATTAAGTGAACTTATTTTATTATTATTAGATATAATTTCATTATCTTTAGTTACTATACTTTCTTGTAAGGCTTCAAGTTGTTGCTTAATTGATTCAACGTTTAATTTTTCAGCGCTCAATCTTTCATTTAATCCATGCATTTCTGTATCTTTCGTTGCTAAAAGAGTCTCCATTTCCGAAACTTTTTGATTTGATTTCTTAATATTTTCCGAACTAACAGCTACTTCTTTAGTTAATTCGTCTATAAAATTTTTTGATTCCTTCAATGCTGTATCCAGCGTATTTTTTTCGTCTTCTAATTGCTGCTTCAGATTAGCAACCTCTAATGTCATTTGAGATTCTAAATTAGTATTGGAAGATTTTAACAACGTCGATTCTGTCAGAGCATCGTTATATTTAGCACTGATTTCGGACAATTGTTTCTTAATTTCATCCTTTTCTACTTTTAAATTATCTAAATTGCTCTCGACTTCTTTAATTTGTAAGTCTTTATTATTGACTAAAGTTTCTAATTCTATCACACGTTGATTTTTAGCGTTCAGAGTATCTTTAAGCTCATTGACAGACGCGTCTGTCGATTGTTGATCGGTCAACATTTGAACTTTTAATTTTTCTAAATTTTCTAATTTCTCTCTTAATGCGACCGCATCGCTTTCTTTTTCACCCAATTGTTTTTCAAGTACAGTTTTTTCATTTTTGTGCTGCTCCAAAACATTGGCCAGTTCCTTCTCCAACTCAGCTGATTTTTCTTGCATCGTTTTAAGAGATGCCGTTGCATTTGACAACTCGGAAGACTGTTTGCTCATATCTTCTTCAAGGGCTTTATTTTTATTCAACAGTTCTTGTTCAGCTGTCTGGGTGAGGACAATTTTTTCCGAAATGTTTTGCATTTGTTGCTTCTCCTGCGCTAATTGGGACTTCAGATCCTCGTTTTCCTCTCGCAACTGATCCACCAATAAATTCGCTTTACTTAAATCTTGTTCAATTGCACTATTTTTGTTTTCTGCGGCTGATACTAATTTTTGAAGCTCAAAGCCTTTATCTCGCGCTTCGTCGAGCTCCTTCTCCTTTTGCCTTAAGTCTTCACTATATTTGACGAGCTTATCAGAAGAATCAACGGAAGAACTTACTACATTAGAGATTTCCTCTTCCTGAAAATACAAAATCAATGGATTGTAAAAATCATAAATGAATTACATGTCCTAAAATAAAAAAAGGACCAACCAATTTTTCCTTTTGATTCGTTAATTGAGTAACTTTTTCCTCTGCTCTACTGAACTTTTCATTTAATTCTGCTAAATTAGTTTCGTACATACGTAATTCACTTTCTAAATTGGTCTTCGTCTGTTCAGACAAAGTTAATGCATCTCGTAATTCTACAAACAATACATTTAGTAAATAAATGATTATAAAATATATATTTACTATTATATTTACCAATTGTTTTTTCAGAAAGATTCTTTATTTCTTCATCTTTACTAGCTATAACTGATTTCAAATCCGCTAATTCCTTTTCAAGAATATTTAATCTCGATGATTTTTGAGAAGCATCAGCAGTAATGTCCTGAATACTCTTATCCTTACTTTCCATTTGTTCTTGGAACTGCTTATTTAATACGTCCATATCTTCAACTTTAGAATTTTGCATTTTGGATAATTCTAAATCTTTCATTTTAAGATTTTCATCCATTTTGCTAAGCTGTTCTTTCAAGCTGCTTATTTCTGCCGTCAATGACGCTACGTCGCTTTCCTTTAAAAAAATATAAACTATTAATATGACTCATTATTATTTTAGGGCTATTTTATTGTCAAATTTCGGTTTCATTATTAATAATCATGATAATATTAATAAACTTTACCAATTTTGATTTCTGTTCAGTGATTAGTTTTATTTCTTCCTGATGCTTGGCTTTCAGTTCAGAAATTTCTTTAGTAAGAGTAACTTTTTGATCATCGATAGCTTTTAATTTCGCATTCAACTCTAAAAATAAAAATTAATTAACAAATGTTATGAAATGAAAAACAGTGAATTTTTACCTTCTAGATTGGAAGACAGCTTTTGGATTTCGTTGTCCTTAGTTGCACAAATGTTTTTCAATTCGCCTAATTCGTGCGACAGTTTATTAGCAGATTCTGCCTTTTCATGCAACTGATTCGACATCTGTTCTATTTGTTCATCTCTCGAGGTCAATTGAGATTTGAAGGATTCCGAAAGCTCCTGAATTTGACGTGCATTCTCCGTTTTCAGCTGGTCCAGAACGCCCTCTTGAGTAGAAAACATTTTTTGAGCTTCCAACTTCATTTCCGAAGATTTCGCCAGTATAACTTCTTCCTTCTCTTTCAATACTTTTTCGTGCTCTTGGACGAGGTTCGATCGCTCTTGCTCGTATTGTTCGGTCATCTTTTGAATGGTTTGCTTGAGCTGTTCGATTTCTTTCTGCAAATCTTCGGTTTGGGCCTTGAATTTGTTCTGCAATTCGTCAATATAAATGCACTTTTCTTCCAGCTGCTTTGTGACATCCTCCAATTGCTTTTGCAAATTTGACTTGTACTCCTCTTGCGAGACATTTTCCTTTTCTTTCTCTTCGAGTTTTTTATTTACCTCGCTTATCTCCGCCTCGTAGTTTACCACAGCTTTGTTCTTTTCCTCGAGGAGCTTTTCAAGATCCGCCCTTGCTTTTTCCAAATCTTCATTGCGTTTTTGTAAATCTGCGTACAAACAAAAAAAAATTAAATTAATTTTAACTAATTAAAAATCATAGATAAGAGATTTAAATTTACCGGATATTTCATTTTGTTCCCCAGTAGCAGCATTTTGCTTTTCAAGTCGAAGTTTGATTAACTCTTCTTCAACCTCGAAAAGTTTAGTGCTATCTTTCTCGAGCTGTATCACCCGTTCTCTTTCTTCTGAGAGTAGCTTTTCGAGATCCTTGATTTTGTTTTCGTATATTGTATTTGCCACCTAGTTATTGAAAATATTTGATAATTTTTTAAACTTTGGTTTCATTTAGTTAATTGAACGAGGATTATTTGAAGTCGTGAATAATTACAGTGAAGCATTTTTCAGAATTAAATTCACATACCATTTAATTGTATATGTACATAGATTGTGCTTTAAACAACAGCAAAAAAATAACAAAAATAAATAAGTAACGAATTTACAAAATAAACAAAGTTAATTATAAACAAAAATCAAATAACAAAATTCTATAACAACAAAATATAGAAAAAAAATTTCTAAAACATAACTAAAATAATGAGGAACATAAAAGTACAAACAAATATTTATAATTTTATAAGTAAATGAAAATAATAATACTTATAATAAATGCTTTGAAAGTAATACTGAGTGTAGAATAAATTTTTCGTAACGTAGAAGCAATTAAAACGAATAATATGAAAAGCATGCATGTGTTTTTCATAATAAATTAAACTCAAAAACTATCCAAGAATATAAATCCTTATTCTACTTCTTGAATAGTAAATAAAGAACTGAAACGTTGCTACCTACGGTGACAAAAGTCTACCAGAAAAAAGCTACGAACGCATTTATAAGCAGAGAAAAGTAATAGATTTTGGAAATAGCGTGCGTAAGAGAGAAGAGATTTTCTAAGGCGACGATGAAGCAAGCTGTGCAGAAGACAATCTTCAGCGTATCCTCAGACCCAAAAGGCTTCCGGCGTATACTCACACTTTGCTCGTCGTCCTCTTTCTGAAAATAAATGAAAAACGTTCGCCTAGTTAATTCACTAGTGAGCTTGCTTTCGCGACTAATTTGCTCATTTAATCGATTTTATTATTATTCACTGTTATTGCTGTTAACGTAAATTTAACAAATAGCTTTTAGTATCCTTAAACATCGTTAACACTCGTGTTTAAGCACTGCCAGCTAGTTAATTATGCGTTTGAAATAGTGCACTTAAATTTTAAACAAATGGAAATAATTACACCTTTACCTTTAGTAGAGTTCGATTCTGCCGCGATAAAATGTCATGCAAAATGCATTCGTTCTCTGACTAAAGTTTCAAACATGTAACATTATTAAAAAATGCAACGTTCGCGCGGCTATTCTCGAAAGTACTATAAAATAAACAATTAACTACGCTTGAAAAGCGAATGGCAAATCATGTATGAAATCTACTTTGCTTTTAGAAACAGCCACCATCACCTTGGGTAGGCGCGTGATTTAGTGTTTAAAACGATGGGTGAAATTTTTGAGTAAAGAATTGATCGTAAAGTACCTCTCCCTCGACCTCTCCCTAAAGGGGTAATGCTGACTAATCTTTCGAGTTCAGTTTTACCTTAATGTCGTCCTTGTTTATGGACTCCTCTTCGAATCGGAATAGCAAGTCTTCGCACTTCCTTCGCTCCTCTTCCAACTGAGTGGTCAGTGCGTTCTTCTCTTCTAAGAGCTTCGTGAGAGTACTTTGCGTATCTTGCGCGAGCTTCTCAGCCTCCTCGCAATACTGCAATTTAAAAACAAAAGGTTTCAATGAGCGATTCGACGAGTATCATCGATCGATCAGGAAGATCGTTTACCTTCTCGTACTCTTGCTTTATATTGACGATTGCCTTTTCGGCTTCGTCGACTTGACTAGCGGCTTTCGTTACTCGTTCGCGCTCCAAATCTCGTTCCTTTCGAAGAGTTTCGATCTCCTTTTGTTTGTCTTTCAGTACGTCCTAAAATTTGATGGTTTATTTATTATTCAGTTATTTGTTTAGGAAAGATTTTTTAATACTTTTTAAGTAATTTAGTTTACAGCACGTGTTCGAGGTTGCAAATAGTGTAATCGATACAATAAAGTAGTCGTAATTTTATATTTTAATCACGACGTTAACTAAAATAAAACTAAAACAACCTAATACCACCACTACATTGCTATCCTATAAAGTTCAAATTGTTCTAATGAATACGTAGATGTAAAAGCACCTGCATACATTTGATGCACAGATTAATTATTTAATGCATCGATTTCGGTAAGTGACTGTCTTCACAATTACGTCAAGGTCATGTAAATTTTACTTGGACTATTTTTTCAAGTAAAAATAAGTAAGAATTAAAAGTTTATTCAAACGTTTTGATGTCAAAGAAAGTTTAACTTCTGTAGATTTTACTTGTTCAACTTAAATGGATTTATTTTTTTCGTCAGTTCGTATTTAATGTAAAATAAAGAAACAAGGATTAAGGGTAAAGAGCAAAAACAATCTTTATTTTTGTAAATATTTTTACATACAATTAAGCGCATTGAGTATGGCATATTACTTTTTTTACCACAATTATTGTACTATTATCCATCAGTCTAAAGTTAATTTCTATAAATTACTATAGCAGGTACGAATGCTATCAAGCTACTAAGTCTATTTGTACTATATAATTTGAACTCGGATTATGCTGCCACCTAGACAAGTATCATGTCAACGAAGTTATCCAATAAAATGAAAATTAAAAATTTATTAAACACTCGAACTTTTTATCTGCTTTATTCTTTGTATAAGTTTTGAAGTATACTTAATTTAAATCAAATTTCAATACTCCCACAGTGAAAGAGAGATTAAATACTCGACTCGAGTGAAAACTGAGACAATTAAAGTTAATGTGTCTCAATTTTGTCTAAAATAAGGTGTTTTTTTTAATTTTTCATTTATCTTTGATATTTCGACAAAACATGAATTTGATTTAAATATATAAGGCAGGCAACTATGACACAAAAGATTATTAATTTTAACTTTTAATAGAAAACCACTACCGAATTACCAACAATAATTTTACCTTACACCCAATAATATTCGTAATCATTTTTATTTATGTAGAAATTATTATTAACTCTGCTTTATATTATTATATTTTATTTATATTTTGCAAAATATTAGAAATAAAAAAATATATAACTTTTTTATAAACTTCTACATCAATTAATAAATTTGTACGTTTGCAATAAAACTACATTTATAGTCATACTTTACTTCAGGTTATTCGGATAAGGAGCTTCAACTTACCTACCTGTTTTTGTTAGCTGATGCTATTGACGTTGTTCATAAGAAATAAGGGGGTTTTAAATCATTTTATTTACATGGCAGGAAATATAGAAGATAAGCAGCAGAATAATACTTTAAATATCGAACAAATAACAAAGCACATGTCAACAATCTACAACGCATTACATAGATTTTGTTTTCTTCCAGTAAAAGTAACAATTCAACCATCTACTCTACAGCTTCTACTTTTTGCACAATGCATCCTTACGACTACAACTTACGAACTAATTACAAAGTACTAAATACGGCACAATTCGCATGCATATGTATATAGATAAAGATTTTCAAAGTAACATCGCACTGTAAACCGCTGAGTAAAAGAAAAAAAAAAGCGAAAAATCTCACCTGTGGTGACTTTCGAACAGGTGGTGTCGTGCGCGCTAAGCTGGTATTCTGTAACTGTAAGACGAGAAAAAAGACTAAAAACTAAAAAAAAATTGATGTAACACATCATGCAAGCATGCGCACACGCACATGCAACATTTTGTTCGTTTTTCTTTTAGTAACCATCAACAATCGCAAAGGCGACAAACGTAAAATCTTTTTGTTCATTGAGATCTTGCTGAGGATAACTGGCTCTTTCTTCGCACTGCTGTTTGTACTTTTGAGCGTTGACTTAATACTTTACTTGTAAGGTACATCAAGTGTGTGTTATCTATATAACTTGAAAATTGAACTATATTGAAGGAAGTTCTGACGAGGCACCGTCGGTATTTTATTTATACCGGTTACAATCGACAAATTAAAAAAAAGTTAATAATGATATCAGAAAAAATTATCATCAAAAAAATTCCAAAAATAAAAACTTCCACATCATCGCGGAAGCTTGCCTCACCTTCAGAACTTACCTCGCGCGCTTAAAAAGAGCTTGAAATCAAAATGTGTATACAGTTAGTTTAAAAAAAAACGGATAAAACAAAAGAGAAACTAGAAAGAGCTTTTAGTGTGCGACAGGACTTTAAACATCGAGAGGCAGCTGCGGCTACGTGGCGGTCCATGAGGCGCCGGCCGTTTTTCTCATTCGGCGAATCTTACCCTGGAGGCGGTGTTGGCCCGGCTGGCGATGCTGGTGGCCGCGCTGACGACGCTGGAGATGGAGGCGAGGGACTCGCGGGAGCCGGCCTTGCTGCGCAGCGAGGCGTTGAGGGCGGCCCCCGTCGGCCTGTGCACCGCGCACATCTGCCGCTTGTTCGACGGCGAGCGCGACACCTTGTGCGCCGGGGCGAACAGCCCGTGCTTCGGCCGGCACTCGAAGTACCTGGGGGTGCAGACATTGCAGACGGGTGGACGGTTAGTCGGGGTTAGCTCAGGGCGAGGTGCTTGCATTGGCTTTCGCGAGGTCACGCGATCGGGGCTTTCGTTATTTTCTTCATTTTTTAAAAATGGTTTTCTTAAAAATTAACGATTTTTTAGAGTCACTTATTTAGCTTTACGTACTATGGTAATTATAACGACGTAGTCCTTATTTAATTTACTATAAAACAATCAAAATCAATGTCTTTCCGATTATAAAACAATAAACAAAGTAACTATCTTAAAAGTATAACGCATTACTAATTAAAATTTTACTAAAACTTCCCTTCTAAAGTAGAATAATTGAAATTTCACTGAAATAAGTGACTAATCACTTATTTTAATGAAATCTCACTAATTCAACTTTTCGTACCAGGTCACTCGTAAAATAATCGTAGGCATCTTTCAAGATTCAAGGGCAGATTTTCGCGATAGTAGAGATGCACGGAGAAGCCCGTGTGCCCGAAAGCCCCGCGGTCCTCGCGAAAGCCAAGTTGCAACAGCCAATTGGGTGGTGGGTGGTGGCTCGACCTCTTGTCGCCGACGGCGCCGTCGTTCTTGCCCACGGCCTCGTCCAGCTCGACTCCGCACCACTCCCCCGGCGCGAACTCCGCCGCGCCCATGTAGCGGAGGACGCCGGTCTTGCTGCCCTGGCTCGACGACACGATCACCCGCTCGCCCAGCTGGAGCTCCCGCTGCGACACCGACGCCAGGCTCGTCGTCGAGTTGTCTGCTCGTTGCGCGCACGAGGGACAGAGCGGCAGAGACAGAGACAGACGCCGACGATATAGACATTATATTGGCGATGCGCTGGTGGTTCCTCGTTTGCGAGAGCGCGCAAACGGATATGTGGGACGGGGATGGATGTGATCGGGACAAACGAGACATTAGAGAGGCTGCCGCGTGCACCGACATTGTTCTCGCCTTTTTATTGTGCGACCGAATAGGGAGTAATAACGTAATGGCGATGTGCGACTAGTTGACTGTGACCGTGCGATCTGGAGTGCGCGGAAGCGTACGTGCAATACAAGACGAGATTCGAATCTCGATGGCGATCGAGTGCAACCGGCCCGCTGGGCCCGCGCCGATTAGTATGAAGCTCCAATAGGGTCGTCGCATCCTTGAGGCGAAGCGCGCAAAGGCTGCAGCCGCTTTTGTCTCGCGCGCGTACGAAGCGTGCGGCGCGAGAGCGGCTAATCGAGATACCCGTCTCGTGCCTACTTCTTTTTTTTTTCCTTTTTAGCATACATAGGCTTTGAGAGGATTTCGGCGTAAGTCGAGTGGCTCGATGAAAAGACGAAGAACAGAAACAAGAATAGTAAAAGAACTTAGTTAAGACAAGAGTGAATGGATTAGCGTTTTTTTTATTCGTTTATTATTATTATTCGTAACAAATCAATTACTTAGATGTACTTGTTATTTTAGTCATTTGTCTGAACTAAATTCGACTGTTGGAAAAAACATGAACCTTCGGGTTACATTTTGAACAAAATTTACTTTTCCATTTTTTTCAGAGTCGTGAATAAACCCAAAGACTTATGTCTCTTCCTTAGCCTGATACTATTTGAAAAAAAAAAGCAATACCAAAAGAGAAGGTACACATTAATGTAAACATATAAAGAGTGCGTAACATGAATAGGCAAGTGTTGCAAGTGTAAACTAAACTAAACACAAAAGATTGGTGTAATAAGTAATAAAAAAAGGTATAAGAAATATAATAGCACGACAAAACGCAGGAAAGAACAGTAATCCCACATGGATGACGAGGAGGTGTAGAAGAGGAAGGTGGAGTAGGTGCTTAATATTGCGAACCGTACTTCGGCCGGTGCTTACTTAATGAGGGTGACATAGATTTGTTTAAAGTTCCCTTGATGCTCTCGGAGGGTGAGGTGGGCGACATGACGCCCCCGGAGATCGGCTGCCTCGTTAGCCTCGTCAACCGGGAGAATATGCCGCGCTTCGGCTCGCACTGGAAGTAACGGCAGCCCGCCACCGATCCATCGTTTTTACCTAAAAATGCCGCTCATTGTCATTCGCGATAAATATTATTGGGTATCGTTTATACAAAAAAATAGTAATTCTAAAAGTTTTTATCTACTTGAAGGATTCAGAAGAAAGAAAAATAGGATTTTCATGGTGGATTTTTCATCACTTACCAATGGGCTCATCTAGCACGATGCCGGCCCAGTCTCCAGGTGCAAATTGTGTTTCGCCGATGTAGGCGATTTTGCCGGGTTTGGTACCACCGACCCATACTCGGTCTCCAACGATGAAGCTGTCGGTATCCTCTGTCAAGACGACGCTATTATCTGTTCAAGATTTTACTTACTTAATTTAAATAGATCGATTCACATTTTTTTACCCTATAATTTCAATGTTCAAATCTCTTGAATCAATCAAAATAAATATGATTCACTATGGGATTGTAAAACTAAAATTTTTTTAATAAAGTCTTGAAGTAAATTTATATTTTAAGACTGGTTCTTATTTCAAGCATAAAATTCTCCGCAATCTATTTACATCGAGCTGAATAATTTTTCTATGTAAAAAAACGTGCAAAATACTAACTGCAGTGGACAACAAATCTACAAGCTACACACACGCGACTCGTTTATCAAACAAACACTACAAGATTTTCATCTTTGCGCAATATGCATAACAATGGCAACAAAAACAACATGCAAATCTACTTAAGACCATGACGTTGACATAAAAATAGCGGAAATCAAAGGCTACGATGTACATACGCTAATGAAGGCTCCACTTTAAAAAAACCGTTTTGTTCACCGTAATGCCATTCAGAAGCAAAAAAACCTACCTGATCCTCTGCGCACTCCAGCCTCGCTCAAACGGCGACCGTGCGTCTCCCAGAGTGGCTCCATCGAATCTGTCCGATCATGCAACACAACAACGAAATTCGTACTGGAAGCGTCACACTATGACAAGCGCATGCCGATGCCGAAGCGCACCCAAATACCAAAGCAAGTACCAACACCTTATGATAATACGTTGAACACACACAGCCAAGACATTCTATTTTTATTGTTCCATTGATTCTGAGTTTAGTTAAAAGCATTTTCATTCACAGACAATTTGCAATAAATTGTTAGCAATGAAAATAATCTGACTTTAATGGGGATCATTAAAAGTAAACAAAATTCGATGCAAATTAAAAAAATTGAGAGGTAAATTTTTTATATTAGCATATAATCAACTAAAAAAAATTTTGCGCTTTTAATGAGTTTCGATGATTTCAAACAAGTTCGTTCGGTAATGTCTATATTTGTGCAGGAACAAAGTATAGGTCACTCGATCAATGAATGAAACAGAGGTTGACTATAGTTCAATTTTAATTAGTTGGCGTGAACGCCATTTAGAATTTCAAAATGACTCTTTGTAAACATAACGAGATTTTTATTGTCTTTATTATACATTATTTATGCGATCCTTTAATAAGTAACATACCGCGATTTACAAGTTGTAGGCAAAATATGTCTACACGCTACTCTTGGTTTACAAGCTTGAGAATATAAAACACTCATTAAGAAAGTTAGGTAATGATTATTTAAATAGATAAAACCTTTTAGAATGAAACTGATTTAACGTTACTGAAAATTGTAATGCTGTTGCGTCAGGAGTCGGAATATTTATAATTAATTAAAAAAATAATAGTATTTTAAACAGTAAAAAAATGTGAGTTGGTTGTTATTAGTTAAAAAAAAACCGGTTTATCGTTAACCATCACAATCTCTGTTTATTCATTGATAAAACGAATAACAAGATAAGCCTAAAGCGACGATTACACGTGCAATAAAGCAACAGTACAACGTGTAAAACCAAAACCATTAATGACTGACATGCAAATTAAGACACTTTCAGTGCAATATTTCTTTTTAACAAATATTATTTTATACTTGTTCTAATGCGCAAGTAAAATACTCAAAAAATATAAATAGTTAACAATTGATTCACGTTAATAATTAATCACATCCGCAAATTCACATAATCGTTTCTCAAAAAGAAACGTTTAAAGTAACTTCCGAACCGCTGCAGACACACAGGCAAAGAATGCCCGTGCATTATGTTGCATCTGGAGGGGGTTACGCAACGCGGGACGCAAAGGTGAAACTACCTCGTAACAGTATCGTCTTGACCTGCGTCAACGGTAAAAATAAAAGCGCGCCGACAACAAAGGTTCCTTGTCGTCGCTCGGCCCGCGTTTGCGCGGCGCGCAAAAAAGGAGGAGCGCGCGCCTCTCGGGTGCAGGCGATCGCGCCGAGATGAATGAAAACGGCGAGGAATAAAAAGATTATCGGCGCGCGAGAGGAACGTCGGCATACGTCCGGGTGTACCGTCATTCGCGATGCAATTATATATTTATGAAGGACGTGGGTGTGCGATAGTAGTAGGTCGGCCCCGTGGGCGGAGGAGCTGCGCGCGGCGCGCGTTCGCGTGCATCGCCGAGCTTGTCTCGCTGCGCGAGATGAATTCGCGATACCGCGCGATACAAGATGCTTGTTATAGGCGACAAGGATTTAGCTGCTCCTAGGGACTGGATGTTCCTTTGAAGATACAAACAATGCGATAGTGATTTTTGTACGCGTCACCTCAACTGTCGCGTTCTTATGGTAATGGGATCGTTTTTCTTACGCGGTAGAATTAGTTTTAAAAAAATTCTTGATTTAAATAAACGAAACAATGATGTATCGATAAAACTACTTTGTTAGGTCATCGTTGTAATCGGGCATGGGTTGTTTTAAATGTGTGAAATGTCGATATTTGATTTGAATTTTGTTATTTGTTTTTAAAACAAAAAAAAAGTTTTATTTTGACCTGAAAATTTTTTGTCGATATGAATTCATGTTTAATTTTAAGCATTGAAAATCATTTCTTTTAACTAATTTAAAATATTCAGTTTTCTTACGCAATATTCGTTGGATACAAACACGTTTTTTTTAACGACTTGAAATAGTGAATGCAAGTGCAGTGTAAACATACAAAGGGCAGTCGAGATAATCTACTAATGAATCTATAATTTATTTATACACATGTTTCTAAAAATTTCTTTTCGTTGTTTCATTTATTTACTTAATATATACACTTTATTTCCAGTCCCGAACAAGATTATGCAAATCTAAGTACTATCCAGAATCTTTTTTTAGTATTTCTGTAAATATGGTTTCGATGACAATTCCAGTGCCGCCTCGTTATTAATTCGCCAACGAATTACGCAATCTAATCGATTTTTTCGTCTCGCGATCGAACGATGACTAACAATCCCCCCGCCGCGTAAATAATTCAAATGCGCCGCGTCTAAAATAATAGGCAGCGTCAACCTTCTATTATACTTTTCTCGTTTCCGCGATCACCATTTTTTCCGATCTCACGGCGCGTGAGGACGCCGCACGAAACGGCGGCATGCTAATTTTTTTTTCCGGCGCGCAATCAAGGCCGCCGGATCGGTGAAACCGATTTTTCCATGGGCGTGACGGGAGGCGCGCGCGGGTTGAAAACTGCGTGGAAACCGGTCGCGGGAAAAGCCTTGAGGGTACACGCGCGACCCGGGCCTTTCGTTCGATATTTATGCGGAGCGCCGCCGAAACGTCGCGCGAGCGAGTTTGATTCGCCGCTGGTCAAGGCGGCGGCGAGACCGCCGATCGGCGTCGAGGAAGAGGAACGCCGCGGAGAGAGATGAAAAAAAAAACGGAGGATTGGCGTGGGCGGCGGCGTTACGAAACACGTCACGCCAGAAATCAAAATATTTGCTGTGAAACGAGCGATAAACGAGATGCGCCGCGCGAACGCGAGGCGAGGATAGGCGAGAGAAGGTGCGAACTTTTGACGTCTTTGTTCGTTTTTTTTTTATGGGGTATCGTAAAGATGTTCGTGAATCACGGGAAGGTGACATTTCGAGGCGCCGGTTTTTCTTTTTTTGAGGAAATCAAGCGATATTTACCGATTATTTTATATGTACGTTTTATAATGATGGATACATCAAAAACTCTTTCATTTTTTCTTGACAGAATTGTGATATTTTTATTTTTGTAAACCAATACATGAAGAAAAAAAGTAAGGCGCGGTTTTTTTATATAAAATAATTTTAGGCACATTTGATTAAAATTATTACAATTTAAGATCTTGTCTACAAAATAATTAACTCAAAAAAATAATATAGTTTTTAATGGTAATCAATTATAATCAATGATGATCAGTTAAATGGTGAAGCCTAATAATGGCCTTTTCCACATGTCCAGATCTTAAAGAGACTTACATATAATACTGAGACAGTCGATCTGTCCTGAGAGAGATATTATAGATTCCACCTGGCGGTAAAAGTAATAGGTAATATTATATTCCGTACTACTATACGACTGTATAAGGTTCAAGACTTCAAGCGCGTTTTACTTTAAATAAAATTCAGATTTATCATCTTAAAATTTAAGAGCACGAGTTATTCCGCTGTAAGCCGATCAGAAATCCCGAAAATTTAAGTTACTCTAAATTCTTTTTTTTACAAATAAGAATTTTTATTTCTGCAATCGGATTTTTATTATTTAAGTAACAATAACTGATTACGAAATTACACAATGATTAACAAGTGATCAAAGTCAGCGATTTAAAAATGGTTTGTGCTCGCCGGGAATATGCAATTCTCTCGACGCCCCCTTCATTAATCCGTTAAACTCATCAAAACCACAACAAGCGTGTAAAATCTTAATTTCAACCGCACCGTGAAAAGAGGTTAACACGCCGTGTAACGCGATTCATCGCGTCGAACAGCTGATCGGACCCGAGTGCGCGTACACCAAGTGCCGACGCAGCGGCCTATCCGACTCTCCCAATTAACCCCTTTTCGCCTGCGCGCGAGGGCAAAAGTTTCGGGGCGCGCGCGCGCGTATCTCGAAGTCGGCCTTGACACGCTGCACGCGACACACACAAACAATGAGAAAAAAAAGAAGAGGAAAATAAATTCCACGAATGCGTCATTGGCTGATGACTGAGCGCATAAGTCCATGCAGAACGCAGTCGCCCAATAAGGTGAGATACGTGCCCTCGATTGCGAGCGGACTTACGTGTCGGCCACGAAAACCTCGCGGTTCGAAACGTCGCGTTCGCGTGCGCCGCCGCGGGGGAGATCGGACGGGCGAGGCCGGACGAATTCGAGAATTCCGGAGGGATGCGCCCGACGCCGGCGGAATGCGAGATGCGCGGATGCTTGGCGCGGGTGGCCGCATCGAGGATACACGGCTATACGCTCGAGATGCGCGCGTCTCTCCTTGTAAAAATGTTCGTTTCGATAAATTATGTGGTTTGAGTAGGCTCGCCGAAGAATACGTTGCGTAAAGATTGCGCGCTTACAAAGATTTTCTAGAAAAATGTCGGAACGTTGTTAGCCGCGGTGTGCCGTTTTTCTTTTTAAGTTTGTTCAAAGCAAAAGAAATAACTTTTTAATCTATATGTCGCGATTTATTTAAATTTATTCGTAGTGCGACGATATTAATTAAATAGAACCTGCGTTTATCTTACTAACGATTAAATAAATTGCAGACACGCAGAAGTGCATTTCATATTATAAGCTTCAATTATACTCTGTGCAATTAAGATTTAGACGATAAAATAAGTACGAGCGAACATTAAAAATGTAACAGTTTTAAATTAATTAATTTAAAACATCTTTGCGAAGAATTGAAGAATTCTCAGCGCAACTAAAAATCGTTCACCCCCTCCTTGTTAATAATGCATGAAACGTATCTAAAATATTATAAATATGTAAAAATAAGTAATCCAACTAAAAGAATGTTAATTCGACTCCTTGCAACCCACGAAATTAGTAAATAAAACCAGCTAATGGTCGTGCTATGGATGTATATCTTACGGCTCGGTATCTTTCTTGCTAAGATCCGGTGCAGCGTGCAAGAAAAAAAGGCTCAGCCGGAGAGCGATCGGTCGTGAGATACGTGCGCCGAGACGGTGCGATCGAGACTCGCGGCGACTTCCTTGGAGACCTGTTAAACGCCGCTCGCGAGCCCGGCCTATGCGGAGTGGGCGTTCGCCGATCGAGGACCGCGCCGCCGGGGATCGAACGTAAACACACGCGCGCGCGCGGGAAAAGAAGAAACGTCGCGCCTGATTTTTTTTCTCAGACGGTGGGAGGAGAGAGAGAGAGGCATTGTGGAGCCGGCCTCAAAGGTTTGGCGCCGCACGCCTTGGAATTTTCGAGGCACTGCCTTTCTTTACGTAAAAAAAATAGCTCATTGTCTATCTTGGGTATCGCGGTTTTCTTTTTTTTCTTTAAATGAGAGTTAAGTAGTGAATGGGGCGTTTTGTACTTTGCTTTTCTAATTGATGCGGGGAGATAAAGCGGAGAATGGAATTGATTGTGCGTGGCAAAAGACCTTTACTAACTTTAGAGGTTTTTATATAGAAAATCAATGCAAAAGTTCGCGAACAGAGGAGAAAGTTGCCCGCGGTAGTTTTATGAAGTGGCAAGTGCTGGGATTTACGCGAATTTGATTTATTTACTCCGCCGAAACTGCCCTCGTTTCAGAGGCTCGCCCATGTAAACGAAAACATTCGCGAGCGGCTATTAACTTAGGCGCCATTCGTGACTGATCGAGGCCGCCGATTATAATCTGGTTTGTTCTACTGCACCGTAATTTCTGGGCGCACTGCTGAAACGATCTTGTACGCGCTCACCGAAATGCATTGTTCGTACTTTTATTTCAGTAGGTTTCAAAAAGGGAATATTAAAATAATATTCGAGTCACGCAGCGGTTTAGTAGTTCTTCACTTCGTTAAGTAGTAACAGTCGAGCCCCGCCAGGCCGTTAGAGATAAACCCAAATACATTTCCTTTATCTACTGAAATCTGCGAATATACACGCATTCGTTTGCAGTTAATCTTTAGAATCTTATCTGTAAATGTAGGTCAATGTAGATGCGAGCGATTTAAAATTAAATTTATGTAAAAAAGTATAAAAGTACGTTTTTGTGTAAAAATGGGCTAGTGTCTAATTAGCCCAGTTTATTAGTTTTTATTTATTTCGTTGTAATAATAACAAAACGAAACGCAGTTTTATACGAAATTAATCTGGAGTAATAAAATGTGCTTAAAATATCTACTAAACTATCTGCGGTAGTTTTTAAAGTGTTGGTTAGCTGAGTTCACTTATTAAAAATAGATTTCCAATCTTACAAGCTTGAACGAAAATAAAGTAAACCATGCAAAAAATATTAAAAACTCTTTGATAAGCTATTG